>CAXIPT010000002.1:11945447-12100698 GCA_964030475.1 Tethya wilhelma | reverse complement strand
TGTGTGTGTGTGTGTGTGTGTGTGTGTGTGTGTGTGTGTGTTAGGGGGAGGGGGGTGAGAGATACACTGTTTTAATATTAAAGTAGAAAATTCACCTCTGAGCCTCTAGAGTTCAAAATTCCTTAGATGTGATATGTTTAAATCTTGACATCAATAATACAAATAGCAACACACGTTCTTTCTATACACCATGCACTGTTCAAACCTTTCATACATCTGTGCTCGACTATCATACATGTACTTCAGCTATCACGAGGATTCAGAAGCGTCTCAACAAGCGTCAGTCCCCTGTTCCTCCCCCAAAGTTCCACTACTGTGCCCCTCCCTTTGTCCTCCTCTCCTCCGATGTGCTCCTCTCCCGTGAGGCCCTCCTGGCTGTGGTCCACGCTGACTATGAGTACCTTAACAGACAGGCAATGTGAGTGCATACCTCGTATGTTGCATGTACATATACATGTCATAGCTCAGTGGTATATTTGCACACATTGTAATATTAATCATTATACCTTTTACAATCACCAAATGGTACTTAAAATAAAAGCAGCAAGACAATTTGGGACAACAGTAGTCATATGTTGTTAAGATATTTTGTCCCAAATTGTGTCTAAAACTATTTGTTGTACTAATTGTTATCACAAATTATGGCTATATAATTATAACTGTACTTATATTTTATTCCCAAAGTTTTGCCATTATATGAATGGGATTGTCTCAAAACTTACATTTTAGATATTATTGCAAACATTCACTGAAACAAAATAGTAGTAAATAAAAGTGAATTAAATATTATTTTGAGTATTAAGTCCCAATAAAGCATTTAGTGCATGTTCGTGATTATTTGGTTTTGACTATTATGTTGTGTGGTACATCAGCTAGTAATGGCTCCTTTAACTCAATTGATGAGTGTAAAACACCTGAATGTGCTTGAACTGGTGAAGCAATGAAGTATTCCTTCAATTCTTTGCGAGATGTTACTAGTTGTTTGATCTTAGTCTGTAGCCTTTCGTTCAGCTGTCTTCCTTTTCTAGTTTCTATGATCCTCAAGTAGAGATGGTAGAAAGCAATGAGGATAAACTGGCAGAAAGCTATGTTAATTGATATAGTACTCATGTTGTATGGGTTACCATAGAAGTGTGTACCTGTTGTTAAAATACCTAAATTTAGCATGAAAGCTACATCAGCAAAGTTTGCCACTTTTGATCTGTACACTCCTCCCACTAGTACAAGATAGGACAAGACACATAATGCAGTTGTGCTAATAGCCATCAGGTTCAGTGAAGTGTCCCCAGATACGTTTAAAGAGAACACAAGGTAAAGTGCCACTCGAACTAGCAGCAGTACTCCAAACCAGTAGCAATGTTTCTCTTTGAAGGGACCTGTGTAGGCATCAAAGAGAGGCTTCAGTTTACCAACCCAACGTAGCAGTCTGTGATGGTTGTATTTTCTTAACCACTGTATAAAGAGTAGACTAACAGTGTAAGGTATTGATAGACAGAGAAGTACTATGAGGCCAGCAATGAAAAGAGGGATGTGCTTTCCTTTGAGGTAGTCCACATTTCCATCATAAAGCCACACCCTTCTCTTATAGCCATTCGGATAAATAAGAGTAGTGGATTGAAAGATTGTGGTGATGGTTCGAATTAGTTTTGCATAGGAAAGCAGGAAGAGCGTTGCTAGTACTTGTACAACATTGGATCCACACAGTCTTGTAAAAAAGACATATCGGCGACTCAGTCCAATGAGTACTATCATAATGGTCCAGATGTAGAGAGGGAAAATGAATTGAAGCCAGGTTTTGACATAGCCATCAAGTCCATTGTAGAAGCACATTTCAATTCCCAGATCCAGATTCAACCAGGCAATAAAGTAACTACCAGATTCAAAGAAGGTTGTGTTGTTGGCTTGAATGATATTGGCGTATAAAACCAAACCATTTAACATTCCACTTGATACACTCAGGTTTAAAGCAAGCATTGCAACAATCAAAACAACACCTAAAATTGCCAAAACTGGGATCAAAAGAAATATCCAGAAACTCAAACATTTATTGCATTTTGATGTTCCTAGGACATGACTGAAATTGGTTTGACAGCCTCCACAAAGTGTTCCTGATCGATTAAAGTCACACTGGTCATCAGGATACTCTAAGTTAAATGCTAAGCGAGACAAATTTTGTCTACAATAGTTGAATGGGCAGTGATCACTGACGATAGCTCCTGGACTCTCATTGTCATCTAAGTTATGAATGAAGGTTGTGTTAACCCATTTTTGGCTGGGTTTGGTAATTTTAAGAGTATTGATATCACAGTCATGAATTTCATTGTTAGTTAGTGTTGAGTGACAGGTACAGCTCTTTGTAGTGGAATTAAGGTGAAACCCTAAGGGACACTTGTTGATCATGGCTACTATTCTCAGTTCCTGGTTTAGTGTATGAAGTTCATGTTGTAAGGACAAATCATTTGTTTTTATTTGCATTCCATTTAGGTCCATTGTATTTTTATGTTCAACTATCAGCTTTATAGTTACTGTATCTTGAATTTCATGATTATTCGAATAAACTGTGTACTTTAATGTTGTACAATGTCTGTATACCGGTTGGACATATTCTTCTTCATTCAATATGATCTCTGATTTGATGCTATTTCTTCTAAATGCTGCATATGTGTATACTACTGAAGGAACTGTTCCGTAATTTCGTCCAACAGCAACAGCCTTAAATCCAAATGTTTTCCCTGGATATGTGACAACTTGATGTTTAATTATTTCACAATTTGGCACCATTGACAAGTTACAAATGCAAACGCGTAATGGGTTTGAAGCTACTACCGATAAATCTTCACTTTCATCAAAGTTAAATGCAGGAATATCCCTGTATGTATCATTTATCCAGCCACCAAAGATAGCACTTCCTGCTAATTCAGCTGTATTATTCACAAAGCTGATTTCTGTATTACGAATATAAGGGAGCCAATTTACCAGTGTTCTATAGTATAAATAGGATGAGTCATCAACAAAAATTGCACCACCCTTGCTTAGCGCATGGTTGTTCACAAAAATTATTGAAATGTAATTATTTTCACATTCCAAGATATTTAAGGGTAAACTGTAGCTTAATCCTAGGTAGTTTGGAGAAAATGACTGCTGCTTAGAACAAGTATTGACTTTAGATTTAGAGTAAAGAGACAGTGCCCCTCCATTATATCCATAATTGTTGTCAAAAACAATAGTAGAGTTTCCATGAATGTAAAGCATTGATGTATGTAATGAGAGAGCACTAGAATCAGTTGCTGTATTGTTTCTAAAGATCACGTTGCTGTTGAGTATTATAATGTGTGAATTTGAAAGTGCATGCCCAAATCCCAACCAATCGATGGAGTAAGTGTTATCCTCAAATATTATAGTAGTGTTTGGACCAACAATTGCCAATACAGTATCCATTATTAAAAAAATAGCAACATTGTTACGGAATGAACAGTTACCAACTAATCTAATAATACTGCCATCTGAAAAAATAGCTTGACGTATTGTTGAAGAATTTCTGATTTCTAAGTCATTAACCTCAGTGTCAATACTTGAAAAATACAATACACTACCATTGTGGTAACATTGTATGTCTCGAAAGACAATACTACGAAGTATCATCTGTGGACTACCATAGTTGCTTTCTGGATTTAAATCATCACAAAACCAATCAATAACTCTCTTTTTTGCTCTAAAACATGACCCAGATCCTGCAAAATAGCTATGTTCCACGTATACATCCACTGTTCCATATATTTCTATATTGAGTCCGAAATATGGCAGTAAATGTATTGAGTCAAAATATGGTGACTCTTCTTTGTACGATCTTAGTGAGTTGAAATGTTGTAATGTTGCTTTTGATATGGGTGTAATGCTCCATAGATGCATGTGAAGATTATGTGCATCATTCATGTAGAATGTCAAATTTTGAAGATAAACTTCAAAACCCTGAATAGCTTTAGTTACTAGCTCTATATACATTGCTGGTCCTATATCACCTATATTGTATACAATACCAGTACGGGCCGGGTCATCTGTATCTACATCGGTTAGATCAATATAATCCTCTAGTGTCGGGATAAGTGGTGTACCACCATTATAACTGAACACTGATTTTGTGATGTTAATGTAAATGTAGAGATCACCAAATATAGCATCATTGAAATCTACGTATTCAGAATCAGCTTCACTGTCCATTTTTGAGATTACAATGCAACAGCCTTGTGTATTATAGGAGAATTCTGAGCCTATTATGCTTACATTGTTGAATACTTGAAATAACAGTAAACCAACTCCAGTGCTATTATTCACATGAATGTTCTTGAGTGTGATGCCAAAAGAATCAGTAATTTTAATGCTGATGGTAATATCAATAACGATATCACCAAAGTGACACTGATGTAGTGGAATTTTTGTAATGTCTCCACTACAAGCATGCATTTTAAATCCATGTAGAAATACCCCATCTATATTGTGTAGATTGATTGCAAATCCTATAGAGTTTGAGCACCATATTACTGGTAAAATTTGCTCTGATTCTGACTTCAAGTTGTAATGATATCCAGTGATTGCAAAATTTTCAACATATTCGATATCAAGTGAAGCATTCTTTGTAATATTGTGTACTCCTGGCAACAGTACGAGGGTTGTATTTGAAGTAAAAATGTATGTTTCACTGATTTCCTGCAAACTATAGCATTTGCTTACAGGACAGGACAAGTTGATTGTGTCCTTTCCTCCCAGTAGAGTTGTAGGGGTAGCATAGACATACGTTTGATTTTCAACATCAAATTCTGATGCTTTGATAAGATTATATATTGAGAGCAAGTATATTATGACCTGAAAACTTTTTGCCATTTTCAGCATCATGATGGTAACTGAGGTCTCAGAAAATGAACAAGCTTATCTTCAAGTTTCTAATACTTTTATATGACGTCGTAATGCTTGAAGAGGTTACAATAATATTATATACTCCACTCCTCAACAAGACTAGTGAATTTCTGCTACTTATATAATTTATGCATGTGTTGTCCAAATTATGTATTAATAATTTTCCCAATGTTTTTTTTTTGTTTGTTTTTTTTACACTTTCACTTTGCTGTCACATGTGTATACTTGAAATAGATGTCCCTTTTTTGCTTGTTCTTCTACTGCAGGTCATTCTGCACCAAGGCCAATGCATTGCCGATGTTAGATGAACAGTTTACATCAGGTCTACCCAAACTGTACACCAATGAGCCAAGACAGTTCCACGTACGAGTGCCCTGCCATAGCCGCTTCAACTCATCTCACCAGTGCAAGTCACCAGCTACCATTGTCTTCAGGGTGGGTACAACATATAATGTACTGTAGTGCTGTATGTGCATGACGTGGTGTGTATAATCTTATCATATTTTGCCAAGTGACCTGTTAAGAACATCAGTTTAATAATAATCTAGGCGCTCTACTGTAATGCCTTGTGTATAAACTACAGTGGTTAATTATAACTTGTCGTTCATGTACACACACATTGTAGTCTTATAATGTGGATATTATGAGTTTGATTGAAATTTAAGTCTCTAAGAACCCTTTTTTATCCTCAGTTAACCTATTTTATGCTCATACCATGAAGCTGCTGTATTAACTCTTCTCCATGCAGTTCAATGAGATGACCGCTAGTCCCAGATGGGAACAACAGTTGAAGGTGAACAGGTCAGAGTACAGAGAGATGGTGACTGGACTGACAGCCCCTGTCACTCAAGAGCTGTGTCAGATTGTCATGAGGATAGAGCACTCTGTGGCTGAGCTCTCCCGACTGGCTAACCAGACAGCTGGTGAGGATGAAGATACACTTGGGTTTGTTTTTTTCATCGGATTGCCTGGAAGCCTGCCCCTGGCATTAACACCTCATTTTAGACTCAAAGAGTTTTTGAAAAAAAAATTCTTGGTACTGGTGAGACTCAAACTCATGACTTTGGATCAAGAGCTTGAGTCTAGGCCACTTGGACACCAGAGGGTTACCACATAGCTACAAATTTTTAAATCTATGGAAAAACTTTCTTTACAAGCACAATGGGTTGTTTAAGGCCTGGGAATGAAGCTAGATTAAGTCAAATTCTAGCTCTCTCACACACACACACATACGGTGCACACAGAGCCCATTCCCAACATCCCTCTCCAGTGTGGCATAGCTCTCTTCTATCAGATCCTCCAGTTCATCACACCAGAAACAAGACAGTACCCACCCACTTGCCAGTTCCTCACTTCTTGTCTCCAAATATTGGGACAGGTAAGAAAAATTGAAGGTATCCCATCCACTGGATTCTACATACATGTATATTATGTAAGAGAAAACTATATCATTCAGCCTTATCACACCATAGTCTTGAATTGTGTGCCATTTCAAGAAAGTATTTAGCTAGCTGTGAGCATACAAGTAATAGAATAGCTCATAGTGTACATACATTCCTTCCCCCCCCCCCAACATGCACACACACACACACACATTCA
The DNA here is from genome assembly GCA_964030475.1 of Tethya wilhelma. Lineage (NCBI taxonomy): Eukaryota > Metazoa > Porifera > Demospongiae > Tethyida > Tethyidae > Tethya > Tethya wilhelma. The sequence continues at coordinate 12,094,188 of CAXIPT010000002.1, read as the reverse complement.
GCTCTCAAATCTTTTACCGCAAAACAAGCTAGCTTGTCATATACCACTAAATATATTCTATATATGATGTGCATCATGCATTTCCATTATGTCTATCAAATGCTGTCTCACTGCAGGAGTTTATCCAGAGAGATCCACAGCAGACCACCAACATTTTGGACGCCCTCATCACTCAGAGAGGCAACTCAGAGCTGCTGGCACCTCTCTTCAAACCCAACCTCTGTCCTGAGCAGTTCCTGCACATGTACAGCTCTGTAGCTGAGATGGCTGTGAAAGAGGGTCCAAGCATTGCCTTCTCTGTCCTCACCAAGGTAAAGTTGGAGTACCTCCACAGTATGTGCACTCTTGGTAGAACTAGTCACTTAATTGTTGTTTCAAAATTGTTTGAAGTATAACTTATTGACTGCTGATTTACACTATACTGAAAAAGGCTAACATAACATAATATTATGCGAAAGACTACTGGACAAAAAGTTTTCCGACAAAAATTTCTTGTATGTTTTGGGACCACACACACACACACACACACACACACACACACACACATACCATTACAGTTCAACATCGTATCATGGTTGGAGTCCTACAATCCTAGCATGGGAGAGAGAGCCCAGCTGCTGGACTTCATCGCTCAGGGTTTGGCTCTGGGGGGCTCCGTTCCCAGCACCGAGGCGGAGACAATGGTGGAGGTGTACAGACACCACTTTGTGCAGCTGCTCTCACATAAACTTCCTGAGCATTACTACGATGCATTGCAACTGGTCATCAATGGTATGGGATTGGTCACATACACACACACAATGATAAATATCCCCATTGTGATTTCTGTGCAATAGAACTGAGTAGGGTAGTTCCTGATACAGCTATGAGTCTATGTGTCTCATCCTAGCACACACAGTGAAATATCCCTCTCCTTAGCTGCATGTTTTCACACACACACACACACACACACACNCCAGCCTTGTTTCCTTTCTTTTTGCAGCACTGCCCATTCCTACACTGCTAATTTTTATGAAATTTTTATTATACTTGTATATTTAGAATGGTGATATTTCTTACTTGGAGTAGCTGTCCCATCTCCCGTATTGAGCGATACTACTACATATCTTTCCAGTTCACCACTCGTGATACTCATACATGCTTCTACTGGATAGCCTTCCTCTACTTCAAATGTAGTTTGTTCCAATCCGATATACACAACTGCAAGCACAAGATAAATTATTTTTTGTACATCACAAAAAAGTTCAAAAGTTCCAAGTATGGTTAACTTAATTCACATTATACATAATACATACCATCTTCATCGAGAATAGTAACGTGTGTTTCTGATGGTTTCACAACGTCTAGTGGATGGATATTGTCGAAATAGACTGAAAATTCTTCATCCTCTTCCACAAGTTGGTCAGCAAAAATGGTGAATGTAGTGCAGCCAACAGTTGCTGGTCCAGTAGTACCCTCTTCAAAGACTATGACTGGTCTAATTCCAGGCCCCACATCTAATTCACCTATAGATAAGTGCATTATTGTAAGTGTAGAGATGATTCTGCTTGTTTTGAGCACAACTGCATGCTCCTGGTACCAACAAATCTCAGTGTAAATGTTGAGTAACCTTAGAGCTTTATGTTACATTTCACTGAAAGTTTCATAGTAATGCCTTACTAGCTGTCAGACTGAGATTCAAGTATGGTTGTACTTCTACATCTCTCTCCAGCCCTCCTCTTGCATCTAAGATTACACAGATGTAGAGAGTACTATTATCCATCTCCTCTGTGACATAGAGGGTAGCATTTCGAACTGAAATCAAGGCACCTGTGTACGTGAAGAGGATTAAATAACTTTGGAGTAATGCAAAAAGTTTTAGCGTTACAAAATGAGGCTAGTTATTAACCATCATTGTCTTCAATTGTGACTCGTGTTGTGGAGTTGCCATAGAATTGGTCGAGTGAATTGGATGGAGTGAACACCACAATGAATTCTTCGTCGTCTTCAACACGTTCATCATCATATACCACTATATCGGCACATTGAATTTCGCCACTTAGAGAACCTTCAGGGAATATTATGTAGCCTCCTTCATCTGCCAGACGAACGTCACTCATCTCTGTCAAATACAAACATCATAATAATGTGGACCATTTTGAACCAAAGGCAAACTGCATGTGTGTCTTAATACCAGCTGTTGTCAGATTCAATGATGCATAGATGTAGACACTCCGTTCCAGCTGCCCTCCTCTTGTGTCCAAGGATACACAGGCTCTCGTAGCGTTAGGTGCATCACCTTCACTGACTCTGAGCATCTCCTGTTGTACCATAAATAGTACTCCTGTATGTATGAAATAGTCATATGTATGTGTGAGATAACAGGGGGAAAAAATCCAAAATCATATGGCATGTTTCTGTAAAGACTGGGAATGGTCTGGATATGAGGCTATATATAACTTACCATCATCATCATGTATGGACACTTCAGTTGATGATCTATTGTTGAATCGATCGAGATGGTTGAGTGGAACAAAGTAGACAGTAAAGGACTCTGTATCCTCAATAGAGTCATCCCCTATTATTGTGACTTGAGTGCAGCGTACTTCTCCAGCCATTGAATCAACAGGGAAAATGAGATCAGGCAAGTAGTATCTTTCCCTCACATCAGAGTAATCTAATACACATAGTTATGAGATCAGCAAACTAAATTTTGAAAGTTTGAGATTTGATTTTTTAGTTTTTTTTTTAAATTTTACTTAACATGCTTACTTGCTGTAAGCAAATTTAAGTGACTTTGTACAACCACTTCTCTTCTTAGACCTTCGCCAATGTCATCCAGTTCAACACAGATGTACACGGTAGTATTTTCATCAGTTTCATAAACACTTTGATAGGCAGTATAAACAGAAAGCATTGCTCCTACAATATCAAGATGCAAAAAAATAACAATGGAGTGTGCCAATGTTATTACGAGTGCATACCATCATCATCCCTGATATTCACTACTGTTGAAGATCCGTTCACAACGTGGTCTAGATAATAGTCTGCTTCGAACCGTACAAACAGTTTTGTGTCGTTTTCAATGATGTCGTCTCCAAATATAGGTATGGCAGCACACTGGATATCTCCGGTTTGAGAGTATTTGGGGAATGTGATCAGAAATGATAGTTCAGATCCTAGAGATGTGTATCAGTATTAGTGTGAAATATTTAACCAAAAAAGTGTTGACATGACTAGCCAGTATATGAAATAAGGGTTATATACCCCATATTACTCAATTCAACTTATACCTGATCCAGATCCTGACCCTGAGTGCATTCCTAATTCATAAAAAATACCATGACCACAATAATATTATTTTTGTGAAATATACATGCAGTGCTTGTGTATGGTATACAAGTGTTTTCAGAATCATAACAGGAAAATCCATCGCATCTCCCAGCTAGAGTAGCAAAAAAGTATACCATTGTGTGTAAATATTGCTCTCCATGATCACAAATGATATACGTTTTGTGCTGCATTGTATTAGCTAACTTTTTGCTCTATATGCTAGTCAGTTAGCATACAAAATGGCATATGAAATAATGATCTTACTCAATATTAATTATTATACCTGATCCAGATCCAAATCCTGATCCTGATCCAAATCCAGATCCTGATTGTAGTCCTAATTCATAAAACAAGGTTCATTCCATGACCACAATATTTTGTCATACATTAAATAGACATTCACTGCTTGTGTAAGCATGTATAGGTCTCTGTACGTACTACATATAGTAAAAATTTCAAAAAAATAAGCAGTGTAGGAATGGGCAGTGCTGTAAAAAGTATTGGAACAAGGAATGGTCTCAATTTCGGCACATGACTACTTCATTTTCATTTTTTATCCCTCTGGCTATTATTATTAGCTAATTGTTGTAAATGGTTCAAGTTTAACATCTTATCGCATGATATAATTATAATGGTTCAAATTCTTGCCAATCTTATTACTTGGCTAAAAAGTGGAATAAAGTATAACAGTCAGGACTAGATTACTGGCCAAGACTTGGGCACAAAAATGAAGTAGTCATGTGCCGAAATTGAGACCATTCCTTGTTCCAATACTTTTTACAGCACTGCCCATTCCTACACTGCTTATTTTTTTGAAATTTTTACTACTTGTTCATTCACTTTTTCCAACACTACAGTGAGGAGACCATCAGAGACTGGTTAGTCCCTACAAAAAGCTTGAGTTATCTGAGTAGCAGCTATTGTCTACTAGAGCAGCTAATGCGCATGCGTATTAAATGCCACGTGGATAATCAATGACCTTTGAACTCTACTACAAATGGCTACATTGAAGTACATGAATTTTCTAGTGCTTATTTGTGATGTAAATGAGTATCAAGGAATGTACTACCTATGAAAAGGAGTTACTTTGTGCTGTCAAAGTTGGCTCAACACATTCTGGTTCTCTGGAAATGCTTTTCAAGTAAGTCCGTGAGTTAGAAAGTAGGAGAACAAAAATGGCACTGTTGTGGCTTCCCACTACTTCTCTCTACGAGTGCTGAGGAAAGTTTCTGTGAGTTTTAGGCCTTGCATGCCATTGGTAATCTGTTAGTTAGAGCCTCTGAGCAAGTTTGAGGGCTTAATTTTGTTTGACTAGATTTTTATGGTGACCAACATTTTGTATTGTGTCTATGGGACAGCCGGCCCATTCCTACTATACGTACTACCGTACGTATGATATATTTAGCCTCATCTCTTCCATTGGTACAATGAGGGTAGTCGTCACAAACATAGTAGTATGGTATACAAGTGTTTTCAGAATCATAACAGGAAAATCTGTCGCATCCTCCCGCTACGTAAAACCATGCACATGACCAGTCAGCATATTGAAAACTCAATCCTAAAAGAATTGACTATATATACCTGATCCAGATCCTGGTCTTGGTCCTGATCCTGATCCAAATCCAGATCCAATGCCTAAGAGTATGGGTGATTGCAAATGGTTTACAAATTGCATACCAGTCAGATTCTATATAGCACATACCACAGTATTCTCTTTCATCGCTTCCATCACTGCAGTGGGGTCGTCCATCACACAGTTGATAGCCAGCAACACATTCGGATGTGTTGAAGAGGCAGGTCACGGAATCAGGTGGACAACCAGAGCAAACAAATGGTATTTCATCTATACCGTCAGGACAGGATACCTGACCATCACATATGTCTAGATGGTGGATACACACTGTACTGTTAGAGCACTGTACATGGTCTGGAGGGCACGCTGTAGTATGTATGGGAGAGATTATATAGAATAGTTTTGAAGGTTATGATATTGAGCAATTTGATACTATATACCTCCACATATATCCTCCATTTCATCGGTGTTATCTGAGCAGTCAGTGATATTGTTGCAGAAACCATCAATTGGTGTACACTCGTATCGATTTATGGAACATCTAACGTAACCTTGTGGGCAGGCTGGGATCGAGAGAGAAATTTTAGTAGAGGTTAAATTTCCAGTGATTGTTTGGGTACACTTTCAATTTTGTGTTCTCTTACGACATATTGCCAATGATTCGTCACTTTCATCATAGCAGTTGGTCGTTCCATCACAGAGCTGGTTGTCATAGATACACTGCGATGTGTTGAATGGACAGGGAACATAGCCAGAGGGACATGGATTTTCTGTGTAAATAATAATACAAGAGTTGGAGTTGTACCTGATTATACATGTCTTTATGACTCAATCTGATGGAACTAACCACATATTTCCACAGCTTCATCTCTTCCATTGGGACAATTAGCATACCTGTCACAAACATACTCATTTTGTATGCAAGTGTTCTCAAAGTCAAGGCAGGCAAATCCGTCACATCTACCAACTAAATAGATGTGCATTAGTGCAGTGGTGAACAACAAGCATCAAGTTAGTGGGTGACTTGAACTTACAGCATATGTATTGCTCTTCGTCTCGGCCATTGGGGCAGTCTGGAGTGCCATTGCAGAGAGCTGATTCTGATACACATGTACTACTATTGAAGTCATTGCATTCAAAGTAACACCCTGTGTGTATATAAGTGATGCACAATGTTTCATCACATGTCACTTGTGTACCGAGTGTCTGAGAAAACTTTCTACTAACCTGGAGGTTCACAGAATACACCTCCCTCATCACTACCATCCCTGCAGTCTGTGATTCCATCACAGTATTGATCATGCTTAATACACTGTGTTCTATCGTACAGGCATGGGCCATAACCAAGAGGACAGCCTATTAGTAAATGAAACAGATATCTCAGTGTCAGTAAGTCCTATTCACAAGTTGGTGTGTTATTATAGATCTTTAAATATACCTCCTGATCCTGATCCTGATCCTGATGCTGATCCTGAACTTGATCCTAATCCAGATGAAACTAAAAATGAAGCAATCCAAGAAGTGTTGACTTTCTCTTCTCTTAGTAACTTAACTCGCATGCAATAAAGTGAAATCACTTACCTCCATCACAGTATTCTGGTTCATCACTCCCATCGCTGCAATGCTGTATTCCATCGCAGAACTGATAGAACGCCACACACTGTGAGCTGTCATTCGGACAAGGTCCAAAGCCAGGTGGACAAGCTGCTTGGTGAAATAGAATGGTAGGTTTTGTTCTTATTTCCTTGAGCTTATTGTTATACCTGAACAGAAGTATGGGTCTTCATCTTCTCCCAGTGGACAGGACGGCTCTCCATTACAAAGGAGAGTTACATTCATACATTCCGTAGTGTTGGGACAAACTCCTTGACTGATAGGACAGCCTAGTATATAGAAGTTAAAAAGTCCTTGACCATCCATGTTTCAAAGTTGTTGAAATATAGCTATTATGTAAAATATATATAGATAAATGTGTACCTCCACAATGTTCTTGGTCCTCATCACTTCCATCAGAGCAGTCAGGGACTCCATTACACAGGTTAGTTATTGCAAAGCACTGAGTTGGGTCTGTGAAGCATCTGACGTGATCCTCTGGACATGCTGTAAACACAATAATCACATATAGGTTTATTTCTGCACATACTGAGTGATTTAGCTTCTATCTTACGGCATATCTGTATGGATTCGTCACTTCCATCGTAGCAGTTGGTCATTCCATCACAGAGCTGGTAGTCATAGATACATTGTGATCTATTGAAAGGACAGGGAACATACCCAGAGGGACATGGGTTTCCTATTAGCGAACCATGGAGAATTAGTGCGATAAATGTTAATTTTTGTTGTTGTTCAGAGGGTATTTGTACTATGAAGCAAAACTAACCACAATAGCCCACAGACTCATCTCTCCCATTGGGACAGTCAGCATAGCCGTTACAAGTGTACGAGTATTCCACACAAGTATTGTTGTAATCGTAGCAGGGGAACCCATTGCATGCACCAACTGAATAACAAGTGGCACTCAGTAAACATTATGATGGAAATAGAGAACTTGTATGTATAGCTTACAGCAGCTGCTTCCTTCATCACTTCCATCTCTGCAGTCTACATCTCCATCACAGAATTGGTGAAATGCGATGCATTGGCTGCTGTCGTATAAACACGGTTTATAACCGAGTGGACATCCTGTGGATAGAATGAACTCATGACTTTAAAGACTACAAAGTTTGTATGTCATGGCAATTTATTGTAACTTACCTCCTGATCCTGATCCCGATCCTGAACTTGTACCTGATCCAGATGAACCTAAATATGAAGCAATCCAAGAAGTGTTGACTTTCTCTTCTCTTAGTATTTTTGACTTGTATATAATAAAGTGAAATCACTTACCTCCATCACAGTATTCTGGTTCATCACTCCCATCACTGCAATGCTGTATTCCATCGCAGAACTGATAGAATGCCACACACTGTGAGCTATCATTTGGACAAGGTCCAAAGTTAGGTGGACAAGCTGCTTGGTGAAAGTTTTAAGATTGCAATGAACAGCATACAATGTGTAGACCTTACATAAATGTAAGATTGAGATGAGTCTGATATATATTGTACCTGAACAGAAGTATGGGTCTTCATCTTCTCCCATTGGACAGGATGGCTCTCCATTACAAATGACAGTTACATTCATACATTCCGTAGTGTTGGGACAAACTGCTTGACCCGAAGGACAGCCTAGAGAGACAAAAATAACAGCCCTATGGTTATCCATGTTTCAGAGTTGTTTTGATACTGATATCGAGTAGGTGAATGTTTTACCTCCACAATGTTCTTGGTCCTCATCACTTCCGTCTGAGCAGTCAGGGACTCCATTACACAGGCTAGTTATTGCAAAGCACTGAGTTGGGTCTGTGAAGCATCTGATGTGATCCTCTGGACATGCTGTAAACACAATGATTATACACATTTTGTGCAGGATTATTTTGTGTGCTAAGTGGTTCAAGTTCTATCTTACGGCATAAAACAAAGGATTCATCACTTTCATCATAGCAGTTGGTCATTCCATCACAGAGCTGGTTGTCATAGATACATTGTGATCTGTTGAAAGGGCAGGGAACATAGCCAGAGGGACACGGGTTACCTATCAGCGAACATCCAGGGGAAATCAATGAGTAGCCAAGAATAATCATTGCTATAATTATACCTGGTACATAACGTAGGTATTGGTCTACTATAAAAACAAAACTAACCACAAGTTTCCACAGACTCATCTCTCCCGTTAGGACAGTCAATGTAGCCATTACAAGTGTCAGAGTTTGGTACACAAGTGCCGTTGAAATCATAGCAAGGAAATTGACATACTCCTCCTAAAGCATGAAGGTAAATTGATTCACAAATTGCTTTATTGTACAAAATTCTCCTCAGAAAAAGCACCACCTGCATGCATACTTTGTGTCCATAACTTACTGCAAAACTCTCCTTCGTCACTTCCATCTCTGCAGTTCACAGTTCCATCACAGTACTGATTAAACTCTATGCATTGACTTCTATCAAATGCACATGGAGCATAACCACTAGGACATTCTGCATATTAAAGAATATTTTAGCATGTACAAGGTCAACTTGCAAATATAGCATAGCAGTATATAGGTGATAAAAATTATACCTGGTATAGATCCTGAGCCTGAACCTGGTCCACTACAGTACTCATTTTCATCACTTCCGTCTGTGCAATGTTGTTTTCCATCACAAAGATGATAAAATGCCACGCACTGTGTTCTATCATGAAAGCATGGCAGATGACCATATGGACAGCCTATAATATTATTATATGCAGTCAACAAAAAAAATTATAGGATCAGCAGCAAATTAAGTGGAGCAAGCTTGGGTAAGGTGCCCATGAATGTAATGAAATTGTTAACCTGAACAAACGATTGGATCTTCGTCTCCCCCAGATGGGCAAAATGGCTGTCCATTGCAAAGTTCAGTGACATCACCACATATTGAAGAGTTGTCAGGACATAATCCTTGACCAATTGGACACCCTAAACATCAGACATTTTGACTTGTAGTGAACTTAGTTATGAGCATTACTGTATTACATGTGTACCTCCACACTGTTGAGGTGCTTCATCACTTCCATCTGAGCAGTCAGGGACACCGTTGCAGATATTGGTTATCAGTAAGCACTCCATTGGATTCACCAAGCACCGTATATGACCTTGTGGGCATGCTGTGAGAATTGGATAGTTGTCACATGTCAAAACGAAATGCTTTGGATGAAATGTTTTGTTCATAGTAAATCTTACGGCAGAGAGCAAAGGATTCATCACTTCCATCATAGCAGTTGGTCATTCCATCACAGAGCTGGTTGTCATAGATACATTGTGATGTGTTGAAAGGGCACGGAATATAGCCAGAGGGACATGGGTTTCCTATTAGTGATATACATGTAAACACATGTATGGAAATCAGTATTACTGGTGTCTTTCAGTACTATGTTGGTTTCTCATCATTAAGACTGAAACTAACCACAAACTTCCACAGACTCATCTCTCCCATTGGGGCAGTCAACTCGGCCATTGCATGTGGATGAATTTTGCAAACAGGTATTGTTGAAGTCAAAGCAGAGAAACTCGCACACACCTCGTCCACCTGTTAGTGAAAACCAGCCAGCATAAATGATGATCACTCAATCTGTATATGTAGTCTCTATCAAGCAACGATATGAACATACCACAGACTTCAAATCCTTCATCACTGCCATCTCTACAGTGTCGTATGCCATCACAAGCTTGGTGGTATTCAAAGCAGTCTGTATCATCATACAGGCACTGGCGGTAGCCTCTTGGGCAGCCTGTATACATCACAAGGGGAAGTGAGGAGGCTTAAGACATATGTAACTATGAACACACATAAATACAGTACCTTGTCTTGTTGACACCATTGCTCGTATGGACACATCTCGTTCCAAGTTTCCACCTCTGGCATCCAAGATCACACATGCATCGACAGTGAAGTCTTCATCTTGCTCCATCGTATAGATGGTCCTGTTTTGGACAGTGGCATATGCTCCTACAGATAACCATGGATGATTCTTAAAGCTTTGGTGAAGAGTACCCAAGTAGTAATTTCAGCTTACCATCATCATCATTTATTATAAAGGAAAATGAGTTGTAAATATTCACTGCAATCGTTCGTCCAGGATCACTGACATATCGAAGCTCTATAGATGCATATTCATCAATCTCTACTATTTCATCGCCAGCAATACTCAGATTGTAGCACTGGTAGTTTGAAAGTGGTGGAAAGACTAGAACTTGTGGAAAATAGTAGTCTGAGAATTCTAGTATCGAGTAAAATAACACAAAAAGGGAACAAAGATATGGACTGGTAAAATAATAATGGAGATCTGTTGAAAAGCATGCGAAATCGTTGACACCAATTACCTGAAGCAGTATTTCCATATGGCCCAGTAGTTGCATTGAAGTAGAGAGGAGTGGGGAACGGTGCATAGGAGGTCAACTGAAGACAGACTTGATATGTTTCATACCGTCCAGTAGATTCATAGGTATTCAAGAAACGTGGATTAATTTCTATGCTCAGAGCTGCATGTGGAATAAATTTTGTGTTTTTGTATTGTTTACCTAACAACTAAACTTAATAAACATAGTTGTATTTTATAAGAAAAATCATAGCTATAATATTGCTCAAATATTGTGTTTTGCCTTACAACATGTTTCAGAGTGTTCATCTCTTCCATTTGGGCAATCAACTACTCCATTGCAAACATCATAGTACTCAACACATGTACCGGATCCATCATAGCATGGAAATTCACACATAGACCCTGATCCTACATTACAAATTGAGAAATTACCAATGAATTACCCTAAACTATTCTCTTATGGTTGTATCAGTGATATACATACCTGATGCGGATCCAGATGTTGATCCAGATGTTGATCCTGATCCAGATAATGATGCTAACATTGCAAATAAAAAGCAGTTGTAAATGAAAGAGGACTGAGTACAGTTTCTAGTGCTTTCTCCCATTGTCACTCTATTGATTTTTTACAGTGCCAATCTTCTAACCTGACATTTACTGAAAGTATTACAGTAACTATTGACACACTTGTCAAGGGCTGTATGTGTACAAATTAATCAATATCATTCTATTGAATGAATCATAATTGTAGTAGAAGGTGCAAACAAAGCTGGGTACTATACTTTACTCCGTTTGACTCCATTACTTTTTCAGGGCTCATGTGTGCAGATTGATATTGCATTTATGCATGCCTATAATATATTACCACAAAATTGTTCATCTTCATCTCGAGCATTTGGACAGTCTGGATACTCATTGCAGAGAAAAGACCTTGAGATACAAGTGTCATTTTCGTCAAGGCAGTAAAAGGCACACATTGATCCTGTGTACAAATAAGCATTGAATGAGCTCATAGTATGACACAGTCTTTTGACACTATACCTTCTGGTCCTCTTTCGGAGTCAACACGAAAGATGTAAAGACCAGGGACGTCAGTATTATTTGTGTTCTCAATATACATAGTTGCATCTGTTAGAGCACCGGGCACCATTAGGAATCTACTTCCATCAGCATTTTTAAATCCAATGTTGCTTTCCCCCCACTCAATGGTGCCATAGATGAATAGGACATATGATTCTTCACCACTTGTGGCTAGTACAACTTGGAATGTGTTTTGCCGCTAAAGGTTATAATATTATGTGCAGTCATTGTAATGTATCCCGTAGTTATAAAGGTATATTGCACACTTACATCATCATCTGTTCCATACATAGCAACACGAGCCCATGTTGCAATGAAAAGATTGGTTGGTTGAAAAAGAGCAGAGAAATCACCAATGTGATTGTTGATCAGATAAGATGCTGTTTCTAGTGAACCATTGTCATTTGTCTGGCGATAAAAAATGTTGCCAAATCTTCTAATATTCACATCAGCCCAATAAGGTGCCACAAGTGGAAAGTTCGAAATTGAGGGATCATCAAAGGGTCGAGCCCTGTATTCAGTGAATCCATTTCGGAATGACAAGAGTCCATTTGTACTCACCTGCATTATCAGTTTTCACTGCAATAAATATATACATGATGCAAACAAGTCTATAGTTTCACGTACATAAACTGCTGATTCTCTCTCCCCAAAAAAGACAAATGGCTCGTATAAGTATATGGGTGGAGAGCTTCCATCATCTTCTGATGGAACACGTTCATCTCCAACGTTGTCACCAAATGGGAAGAATAAGGATGAAGTTCCTATCACATTATACAATGATACAATACGACTTAGTCATAACCATGTATGCAGAAGGATTAGCATAACCATGATAATCTCTTTAGCTAAAGAGCTGTTTTCTCACCACATGTTTCTTGAGATTCATCATTCTGATTTGGGCAGTCTGGCGATCCATTACAGACAAAATAACAATCAATGTAAGTTCTGTTCATGTCACCACAGTCGAAAGTACATAGGGGTCCTGGAAAGATTGAGTAATATCTATAATCATTATAAGCATGTCAATCATGTTCAATTTGGACATGTAGGTTTAGTTTGTACCTGATCCCGGTTCTAATGTTGATCCTGAGGTTGATGTTGATCCTGATCCTGATCCAAACCCTAACCAAGTTGATTGCAAAATATACATCACAATAGGCACTAGCTCCTATACTAGTCTGAGCCCACTACGTTTCAACCATGCATTTGTAGTCACATACCACAGTATATTTCACTCTCATCGCTCCCGTCTCTACATTGTGTATAGCCATCACAAAATACGAAATTAGGTAGACATCTGTGGCTTCGTGATGACTCGTACAAGCATGCTCCAAATCCAGGTGGACAACCTTCAAAAACCAAACAGTTTGTACAGGTAATCACCAAAAATTAATGTATTGTCTTGAGATTTATATGGACTGTTTTCCCAACTGCCACTCTATAACTAGTGACTTATTTGTCTTTTCTTTCCCAGTACCATTTTAAATTCTTTTTCAGATTAGTACTGTGTCTTATAATTTGGATGTGCATGCCTGAGTATCATATTTTATGTGAATCCACAAGTTATGTAGTCCCTGAGATTTAATTATCATGAATGTACTAATGGAGCATTATACTCCTGTTATTAACCTGAACAATAAAAGGGATCCTCATCTCCTCCGTCAGGACAGTATTGTTGTTGATTACACAGTTCTGTGGTGTTAACACACAGTGTTGAGTTGTAGCATGATAGTTCACCACTGGAACATCCTGAACAATGAATCATTAGTGTAGAAAATTAAACTCAATCTTGTATACTCATACATTTTCCATTTTTCACAAATTTCTTACCTTGACAGAATTGTTCACTCTCATCACTGCCATCAGAACAGTGAGGGGTGCCATCACAGAAACCAGAGATAGGGTGACATTCTGTACTGTTGTAAAAGCATCGAACATGCCCCTGTGGACAGGCTGAGAATATTGCAGAAGCATGATGGATAAATCACCGGTTTAGAAAGAGTTTTTTCACGGTTTGGCTTACGGCATATCTGTAGGGATTCATCACTTCCATCATAGCAGTTGGTCATTCCATCACAGAGCTGGTACTCATTGATACATTGTGATGTGTTGAAAGGACAGGGAACGTAGCCAGAGGGACATGGGTTTCCTATTGACCAAAAAGTTTTCACTGAATTAATATTTCTGACATTGATCTCAAAGAAACTTTATTTGTACTTACCACACATGCCATATATGGATTCATCTCTGCCATTTGGGCACTGTGCATATCCATCACAAACATAAGCAGAACTAATCCTTGTATTACCATTGTCATCACATGGAAAGTCATCACTTGGCTCTCCTGCTCAATATATGTGGTATAAAAGGTCTATAGAATTTTATGTTAACTTTACTAAGCTAAATCATCTACCTCTGCATAGTTGTGGGGTTTCATCTTCGCCTTGTTCACAGTCCTGTATTTGATTGCACAAGTAGCTCTGAGGAATGCAGTACCTTGTACCATTGGTGTACTGGCAAACAGGAGCATAGTTTGAATCAGGACAACCTACATTGGTGGTGTAATGTAATACATTAGTTTGGAGTAAGTCTGCATTGAATACTCTGATCAGAAAATAATTATTAGGGAATACAGGTGTTCAACTGACATACCACATGCATCGATAGATTCATCTATCCCATTGTCACAGTCCACTACACCATCACACACTCGAGACACACTGAAGCATGGATTTGTGGCATTGGTGCAATTTGGTAAGATGATATGTTGTGGTGGACAACCTGCAGGTGTGTATGGAGTGATTCATATGACTGTTATGTAGATAATTCCAGAAATGTGCTTTACCTCCATTGCCACATATCTCAGGTGCTTCATCTCTTCCACTGGGACAATCTGGGTTGCTATCACACACTTGGTCATACATCAAGCAATACCGATCATTTGTGTAATCACAAGCAAAGGTGTTCCTGGGACAAACTATATCACGACAACGAGAGGGTGCAAATAAGAACAAAAGATAGATTACATTGTATAGGTGCAAACAGTCTTAAGTCAATATATCAATATCTAGCAGTATGCTTACATTGAAGTGGAGGTCCTTCTCCACAGAAATCGGTGCTTTCATCTTCTCCCCCACTACAGTCTTCTATTGAATCACAAAGACTGCTCTGAGGTATGCAGTAGGCAGTTCCATTAGAGTCTCGACACACAGGAACATGGCCAGGAGTAGGGCAACCTGCATTATAAATTAAAGTATTCTTAACATGATAAAGCTCAACATAGCCTTGTTCTTGGGCCCTATAACTCTCTAAAGATCGGGTGTGCACAAACGTTTATAGGAGAGCTCACCACATGCTTGTATAGACTCGTCAATGCCATTCTCACAGTCTACTTCACCATTACATGTTTGAGTGGAATTGATGCAGGTGGTGGAGTTTGGACATTGAAGTTGACCAGTTGAACAGTCTGTGCGATTGTGTTGAAGGAAAGAAAATAATTCTAACTACATTCTGACACACATACAGGATTGTTAATTTACTTCCACAGAATTCAAACTGTTCATCTCTTCCATTCAGGCAGTTACTGACTCCATCACAGAATTGAGAAAACGGCACACAGTGGAAAACTTCTTCGTCATCACATGATGAATGTCCAAATGGACAAACTGTATTTGGGAAGAATTAAAGCATGCATGTAAAATTAATGCATTCCGAACAATTGTAGTAAGCACATGGTATTCACATACCACCTATACTCCTATCTATTGTGGCTATAATTGTTCATAGACTAAACAGTTCTTGACATCTGTTAGTCTGCAATCCATCCTGTACAGTATCTATATGCTTTAATGATTCAATGCTGTTCAAGTTTAAAGGGTCTTATGTCGTTTTCTCATTGTTACTGATAAAGAGAATAATAATTTAGCCTGTTGACAACAACACTCATACTGTTCTCCTGAATGTGATTGATATTTTGATATTACATGTCATTGCTATTATGTGTGCATGTGACCAATTGGCCAAGCTGTACTTACATGGAAACATAAAATGAGACTCTGCAAAGTAGGAAAAGAAAAGAGAAATACTCATTATGACCGATTATTCTGAAGTTTGATAGCTCAACATACCTCCACAGATATAAGTGCTTTCGTCTTCTCTTCCAGGACAGTCAATCACATGATCACAGAGACTGCTCTGAGGTATGCAAAAGGAATTTCCATATTCGTCACGACATGCAGGAACATAGCCAGGAGTAGGACAACCTGTATTGGGTTAATTTAAAAATAATGTACTCAAAGGATTGCAATGAACATTATTATGTTGGGCCAGACGTCCAAGAGAGGGGGAAAAGGACTCCTTTCTCCCCCTTTCCAGAGGTCTGGCCCGCGAGACTATATTATGTCCTATAGTTCATGCATTCCCAGACTCTAGCTTATTGTACATGCCAAGTCTCACAATAATACTTGTATAAGTCTCTCTGCAGACAGTATATACACCTGGCATGTACACAGTACAGGTGTTTCAATCAAAGAAGAGCTTACCACATGCATCTACAGACTCATCAACGCCATTCTCACAGTCTTGTTGACCATCACATGCTTGAGTGGAATTGATGCAGGTAGTAGAATTTGGACATTGCAGTTGACCAGTTGAACAGTCTGACAATGTGTGATTGGTTGTGTGAAGAAAAAAATTTAATGTGCATTCTCACCCAAGATTTGTGGCAAGTTAATAATTT
Organism: Tethya wilhelma; assembly: GCA_964030475.1. Lineage (NCBI taxonomy): Eukaryota > Metazoa > Porifera > Demospongiae > Tethyida > Tethyidae > Tethya > Tethya wilhelma. The sequence goes on along the minus strand of CAXIPT010000002.1, from coordinate 12,077,545 downwards.
ACTTCCACAGATGTCGAACTGTTCATCTCTTCCATTTGAACAATCTGTCACTTCATCACACACTTGAGCAAATTGCACACAGTTAAAGTTTTCATCATCACATGTGTAAGTTCCATTTGGGCAAACTATTGTCAAAGTTTAGAAAATCAGTATAGTTAAAACATTTTAAGTTTTGAAGAGTTGAATGTGACATACACAATAGTCTCAGAGTCTATGTTCTCTACATTACCAGCATGGCTATTCACAGCCACTCACATGCATGTTACCTGTACACTATATAATTGTACAAAAGTGTGTTTTTATTACTTTCATTTTTACACACCAATATTTAGCAGTAAACTTATCACTAAAGCAGGTCTTAAGGGAGAGTATAGTATAGTATAGTATAATATTATACTGTGTAGTGTATAGTATAGTGAAGGTAACATGACTGTGGTCACTAAGTCTTGTAAAAAATGTCACAAGGGAAATATAGCCTAACTATACCACATAACTGTGTAGGTGTGGCACCACATTAAACCATGCAATCACACTGGATAGTAGTTTCATAGGCTTGCCTTGGCATGCATGCATGCATGTATCAATATCACAGAGTCTGTTACAATCCCTTTTGAGGAGAATAGTATGAAATACTCTGAAATCTGTTGAAAGCGGGGAAAATTATTCTCTTATTGTCAACAATAGGATCATTACAGGAGGAATTCATAGCATAACAAAGTGGATAGCAGGCAACATGTATAGAATAATAATTATAAATCTTGCATAATTTTACTAAAAAGTATGCTTCATGTAAAGTGTCTGCTATACATAATTATACACTTTTCAATTCACTTAATATGCTATTAGTTTGCCTTACACATTGGTTGTTGTTGCTGAGCTTGCAGGGGAGCTGCATGTAATTATCAATAATAATTGATATTAATTTAATTGTAGTCAGTGATTGTTTCTGACCTTGTTGCAAGCAGAATATCAAATGTAGCAGACAGACTGCTACAATTTGAATGGCCATCAATGTAGTCTTTTGTTTTCACTCTTCTCAACTCTAAGAAATGGACAATTAATTGGGTGATTTATAGAGCAGACTACATGATTGTAAAAGTAACTGCATCTTGCAAAAAAGTGAACCGTGGTTTTTCTACTAGTAATTCAATATAGCGAGTTGTATAATAATTTTATGATTGCCATAATTTCATACTTCACACTCTCCTTATAAATTATATATTCAAGTTAACATTTCAATCAGTTGCGATTTAGAGAATTATTTCCCATCAAGGCATCAACTGCAATATGCAGCTTGCATGTGCGCACCTAACTTGATTTTGTTGAGCTATCTTTGTTTAATAATTGTTGGTCATGCATTGCTTACCTAGGGATGTCTGTTCTTCTTCCTCTCGTACACAGCTGATTTTAATTTTAAATACTGTAAAAACACAACCTCTTTTTTTGTAGCAACAATCAGCGTTGCAACATGCAGATCGAGGGTGTAACAGTTTTGACTTGCAATACTCACTTTTATAATGATTACTGTACTCACATCGATATCATCAGAGTCTCAATGCAGTCACTCCCACTAGTGACACTCATGACATCAAATGACCTATATATGTATGCATGCATGTCATACATTTCACAACCCAACTTGGTCTGGACTGAGTGGGATGTTAGTAGATCCAGTTACACACCGTAAGTCATTTGGTGTTGCTTGTTATGATAGCCTACTCAAGTATAGAGTGAGCTTTATGTTGCTCATCATATTTATGTCGCTGTAGCAATCGGTATTAACTGTTAAAGGTAATGCAATTAAATTTTCTTTGTCAACCAGTCACGTTGAATTTACTCTGTCAACCAGCCATGTTGAATTTTTGATGTACACATGTCACAGAGGAAGTGTTTACACACCGAACAGAGACTCAGATCAATGGTCCATATGATTGATACTTCAATCATACTTGGACATGTAAAAATTCAAACTAGGTAGCCTGTAATTAGTATAGGTTATCACATGAATTGGAGTTCAATTTGGGAAATGATTGCACAGTTATATGTGTAATTTGCACGTGGTAACGCCGAAATTATACCTGAAATATCCTTTCAGAAAAAATTTCTCTCCCTGTGTGTTGTGGTTTAACTGTATTGCATACCTTTTTGATAACAATAGTATCAACTAGTACTATATATAGCTGCTGGACTTCATGCTATGCCATATGCCTAGAGTTCCATACATTTAGGTAGGTATTGTGGTAAAAATTACAACCCTATGTATCGGGTGAACACAATATCATGATGTTATCATTTCTGTGGCATATACGTATACATGCATATGTTGTGTAAGATCTTCTGGTTGTCTGGAGATTTTAGATTCGTGTACATCTCACTTTGGGCGGAAATCCTGCCTTCTCAAAATTTGATCCCAATAATATTTACCTGATCAAAAGAGGTGATTACTACAAATACTGCCAGTTACCATGATACTGTTTCGCACAAAAGCTTAGAGTTTCAACGAAAAAAAAGTACCTGCAATCCCATTACCACAACATGAGACTTGGTGTACTCACTGCATGCATGTAGACAGGAAGTGCAAGTAGACAGCTAGGGGTGTCGGGAATGACGAGTGTTTGTTTACTTTACTATATTATGTGACACATTATCAAATTCGTTAAGCATTCAAAAACAATCATCAGAATCTTTCAATTCACAGCTCATTAGATTACCAGCTGTTTCAAGATCGATAGACAGTAGTCCAATCTCGTAAATAAATCTCGTGTTGAAGGCTAGCTATCCTGGCTTCTCTATCATGACTATATTATTTGCATGAAGCTAAACACGTACATGTACCTTAATTGCTGGAAAATTTTATAAAATAGGAGCTAGTTGATCAATTAACTCTTTATTAGTTATTATTTAGTTATTATCTTTATTAGTTATTATTTAGATTAGTTAGTCAATTAATTCTATGCAATCATGCTTTTTTTAAAAAATAGAATTAATTCATAAAATCACAACTTGATATAGTTTTATACACAGTCAGAGTGTTATAAACCTACAACATCATGGTACAAAGAATCAATAGAATGCAATAACTATTACTGATTGAATCTACAAACATCTGTCTCTATTCTTGATGCTACAACTCCTGCACTCGTGCAACGAGCTCTTCCTTTATGAACGGAGGATTGGGACTAGGACCTGTAGGATCCCAGGAGAGATTCAAGACAGCAGAGGGAACCTACACCGAGAACAATAGATAACAAGCCTCACTCTCAGGCTCTCTCCTTCTTTTCCACGAAGGAAGAAAACTTTTCTAAGATTATGAATTCCAAAATTGATAAACAACCAACTAGTAGTGAGAAGCCTTCTTCCCAGGCTCTCTCCTTCTTTTCCATGAAGGAAGACCCGGGAACAAAGCTTATCTATGTGCCTGTAAGATACATGTGTACACATTCATCACTCACCAGTCCCAGTTTGACCAGAGAGTCTTGTTCGTCTGTTATTTGTTGACCAAATGCCGACAGCGAGAAGATAGAGGCTGGGTTGGAGAGAGCTTCCGAGACAAACACTCGAACATCTGCCAACTTCTCCAGCGGTCTGAATACACCTGGGTCAGACAAACACATGTACAGGAATGTAGAGTACATATCAAGAAGAAATTGGGCTACAAAAGATTGTTATGTAGCCTATTGTAAAGGTCAACCTCCCCCTACAAATGTGTATTTCATTCTTTCTTTGTAAATGGTATGTGTGGAAAGGTTTGTAGACCCACATGCTTCCTGAATCGTAACACCGACATTAGAGGTGTGCATGTGACAGCTGAGCTCATCTACAGATTTAGAGTTCCAAGTAGAACTGAACACCTCTTTCAGAAATGCAACTAACAGAGAACACAGACCTATCACTATATCTCATACCAGACATACCATAGTTCACCTCCACCACATTCTAGCACAACGCCTACTTATCATATTATAAATTCACTTATAAACCACAACTTTTCCATTAACTTTATCAAATTCTAAAGAGCAAAGAGGGGGGGAAAAAGTTACCCTCGTACTCAGGCTCTCTCCTTTGACCTTTCACTCATCAATGGTACAAGGCTAGGAAAAAATAGCAACTTTAGAATTTGCTTGCCTTGAACAAGAAGTCCATCTGGTAGTCTCACTCTCAGTAGGACAAACCTATAGTGTCTGAGTGCCATCTTGGCTTCATCTCTCTCTCTCATGGCACGAGTTCGGAGAATCTGTTGTTGTTCAACTGCATCTGTCCTGCATTGATGTTGGAAGCAAGTGGATTCATAGTTACATGATATAGCTTCTTTTTTGATTGCAGTGTGTGTGTGTGTGTGTGTGTGTGTGTGTGTGTGTGTGTGTGTGTGTGTGTGTGTGTGTTTGCCATTGCCGAGCAACCAAAGTTTTTATAGGCTAATTGCCAGTTACTGGTTGACAATTGAGTAGCTAAGGGTCACAGAAGGTCAATTGCAAACAAAAATAGCTGCATGCCCTTAAGTATGCAGCACTCCCGACTATGCATTGAGTGCCCCCCACTTAAGGGTCAACATCATTAATTGGTGAGCAGCTCTGTTAGGTGTTGTACGTGTTGGGTGATCAAATATGCAAGTTTGTGGTGTGTGGGCAAAGCTACTGTGTGTGTACTCATGTGAGTGGGGGACTTTGTAGAGTTGATCCACCAGCAAACTGAGCCATGACTGGAATGTTGTCACCCACAACAACTTCCTGTCCCACTATAGCTGGCCACCCATCAACCTCACACACTCACACACACACACACACTCAATATACCCCTGTCATTCAACCCTGACTAGATGGGCTCACCTTTGCTTTTGCTCTCTCTTAATCTCCTCCAAAGTCAGATTGTAGAACTCCCTTGGAAGGTCAAAGTGCGTTGCTCTTGGCGACGATTTGAACACTTGTAAGTTCCTATCAAGAGTCCATTTCAGTGGCTCCACTGATACAAGCATGTCCCTGTGTACCTGAAGAGTTTCAACGTCTTTTGCCTTCTCTTCACCTAGCACTAGAAACTGTTCCTCACCATCTGAAGCAGACAAAAACACATTCACAGATGTGCATAATTTCTCTTTCTGTAGATCGTAAAATTTTCTGTGTTAAAATTTTTTTGCCAAGCATGCAAATGGTGAAAATTAAATGCATAAAAATTTAAAACATATAGCGATCTTTACCGAATCAGTCGAAGACGAAGTTTAAACACGCAAAAATCAAACGAAATTTATAGCAGCGAAAATTTCCCAATCTGATATAATTGTACCACTACTAGACAGGTCACTATGACACTCAAACAGATCAATGGTATCAAGTCACTTCCAAAATGTAACTAATAACTTCACATGTGGACAATGAGACTACACCAAGAGCCAGAGGAGGTGCGACACCCGCAGGGCATTGCAGATTAATTGAAATATTAAAGGAACTGTATCACTATAAGCGCTGTTTTGTTAACAAAAATAAAATGCGTGACGTTTTTTGTTGGCAAACACAGCTAGTATTTTGAACGTGGTACCTAAATCATGCTAGAAATAAAACAAAAAAAACATCACAAAAGGTTATAGAATGTTATAAAATGTCAAAATATTGTTTTTCTATAGTAACAAAACAGCCCTTATATAACCGATTACGCGCGAAGTACGCACATTTGCGTACTATGACCTTTAGCGCTATTGTTTAGACGACGCGTCTAAGCACTGAACTCTGAACTTTCTGCACAAATAGGTAAAGTACCTCTCTACTAAAATACAAAGTTTGAGTTGCAACTCTTGAAGGGGTGTGGCTGTAGCAATAGCTAAGCGACTAGAGGTCACGATCGACGCGATCACGATAGTGATATTTATGGCGGCATTTTTTCTACAGCCTTTCAAAGGCCAAGCTTCAAAGTTGCTAAGTAGGTGCAGGGATAGTTAGGCTATATAGCTATAGCATCGCTTTTGTGAGTGTTGCTGCCTAGCTACAAAAAAAGCCTAAGACGGCGAAAAATTTATTTAGCGTATTCGACGATCAGACCCTTCCGTACTTTGGCCCTTTTTTTACAGCTAAAAGCACTACTAGAGCAGCGAGGCTTGCATCATAGTTAGTATAAAAGTTGCTCAGCTGCATCATAAAAGAAACAGAGTCCAAACTGTTTTTGTAAAGAAAATATTAAAATAATGCGTAGCCACTCGAAATTTTTAATTAATTTCAAATTTAATCGCGCGTGTAATCGGATAATGATACAGTTCCAATATTGAATCACGTGATATTGTTTCCTGGTCTTGTAGCTCACTTTTCCCTGAAAGCACCTCAGTTTAGGCCAGGAAATAACAATCACGCGACTTTTTTTGATTATAAAATGGCCCGGCATCGGCCTACGGATGTTTGACCTCTCTAACCAAGAGCTAAACAGATTGAAGGTGCACAATGACCACTGACTCCAGTTATACATGGTTAGCAGTAGTTTATAGGCATACAATTAAAAGTACTTTGAGTCCAACACGCATGTATTCCTCGGACATAATGTCACTCACCTTGATGAGGCAACAGTTGTTGTTGGAATCCCATGGCTTCAAGAAACAGAGTAGCTCCTTCAATGGCTGCCACACGCTCCACAAAAGCCTTGTTGTTCATTCTTATTTTGCAGTACTTCTCTTCACCAGGATGCTGGATGATGTTGTCCAGATATCTAATAATGAGAGGGACATGGGGGTCATTACAAGATGGAGGTCAGGATTGTCTTTGACTCACTTGCACAAAGTGTCAATACACAACTTTCTCTTGTCTTGGTCTTTACAAAGTGTGTGTATCATTTGTGCTGATGATGACAGGGGCTCCTTTAAATACTCCTGTTATTGAATGAATGGATTCTTGCATAAAGTGTGGTGAAGATTGGACACTTTCTCATTCACGCACAATGATTACCCTCTTTTAGCAATGTAGAAATATCTACCAGAAAACTTGTTAAAAAAAAAAAGTGGATTATGCTAGAAATATCCTGGAAATGGTCATCAAGTTTACATACAGTATACTCTTTGTGTAGCACATAACACTTGACCAACTTACTTCTTGCAGGCAGCTGTTGAAGTGTTGCTGGATGGATGAATGTGGCACACTTCTCTTGCAGATTGGACACACAACGTGTACAATTATGGTACTGGAAGCCACATCAAATACTTTGGGAGAACTGTCCAGTGGTGCCGAAGCTGTGGCTACCTGTCAGTGTGTATGCACCAGGTACCATTGTATCAAGTGCAAATACATGTACACACACAATCAAACTGATGTATGACACAATTTATTCTTCACTTCTATTACAATCAACACACGAATCTTTAAGACAAATGCCTTTGGCTACTCAAACCACATACATTGGCGGTCGGTTGTGCACACTCCTTCTTCATCGGTGGTGATTGTACACTGAAAACCGTTGTCCTCTTTGTCGCAGGAATGCCATGAGGTCTTTGCTCCTTTGATTCAAGCCGTGCTATGGCAGCACTGCCTGCAGCTTGTGAGGAGGCGGTGGGAGGTCTGTGGACAGCTGGAGTCAGAGCAGAGTATTGCTTAGATCAATTTATATGACCATCTGGTATCATACACAGTCACTAACAATGATATAGCAGTCATCAGAAGGAAAATTTATGCTAAAATGGGTGTTTCCTGGTTTTCTCCTGACCTGCTTGACTCTTTGTTGCTGGTTTCTGAGGCTGTGGCTTCTCCTCGCTGAGTGCGTGACCCTCACCGGCCTTCCTGAACTTCCAGTCCATCACTTTCTTATCAATGAACTTCTTCATGATGTGACTTCTGTATCCATGCAGCAGTGGTGCTGAGGTAGGAACAGTTTGTTTTTCAAAATTGCTTCATCATTACAATATTCGTATAATTAGAACGGCACACCCACATTCAAAGTCAAACATTAATACTGAATCAGAATTAAAAGTACACAATTTATGATTTTCACTGCTAGCTTGTCTTCTTGTTTCCTTTCCTCTTGATGCTGTTTGTACAATGTGGACAGTACCACTTTCCTTTCGGTGGTTCAGTGATGCCCACACATCCATAGTGGAACCACTCTATCTGACAGTCAGCATTGTCACATCCAACCATCTCACCGTAAGACACTTGATTACAAAGACAGTATCTTGGTTCGTTTGGATCAACGTACTCGATCCAGTTAGTAGGCTCTGGTAGCACTTCCTTGAACATGTTGGTCGTTTGAGAAATCGACGCTCGCTTTCTGGGTTTTGTGTCACCCAAGCTAAACACGAGAGGAGGTTTGCCTCCAGTTCCGGTATAAATACTAGCGGGAGAAGCTAAAGAATCTTCGAACTCCAAGAGATCTGAGTCATCGGGCATCGTGAACGTTGAGATCTTCTCTCGTTTTGAGTACTTGTTGCTCCTCATGATGGGAGCAGGAGAGGACCTTGCTCCCGGTGATGGGCTGTATTCGTCATAGTCTCCGTTTAGTAAAGAGAGGTCATCGTGAAATGCCGTATTGCGAGTTCGTTTGTGACCTGTCAGCGGTTTCTCAGGAGTGGGAGGTCTGTCCAGAAGATATGATCGTTGTTCGAGTATCTCGGTGATCCCGGCCGTGTCAGCTTCTAGCTCTATCATGAAACGACCTAAATCTTGTTCCAATCTTCGCATGTGACGATCGAGAAGTTCGTACGTTTGGTTCGCCAGTTTGACCTTTTCCTCGGATTCCTTCAACATTTTGTCGTATTCCTGACACAAGTTTTGGTACTGTTGTTCTCTGTGTTCCTGTTTGTTCTTGCGGCAGAGAGTGAAGAACGTCTTTGTCTTGTCGTGAAGAATGTCTTGGTGGTTGTGGACCTGGTCGTCCAAGTGTCTCATTTGAACGAGCCTTGATTTGAGCTCTGTTGGAAGGAACTCAATAATCTCCAAATAGTCCTCTAGGTAATGCATTTCTTCCTTTTTTTTCTTGTCCTTTTCCCTTTCTTGTTTGAATGTAAGTCATGTGATTGCAAAGTTTGCGCACGTGACCGAAACGTGTTTATAGGTGCGCTCCAATTAGAATTATCCCGCTCAAACATGAGTTCTGCAAAGATCTCGAAAAGACCACCTCATTCTGCTGCAGGATTGCGAGGAGCTGACTCGTTGAAAAGTGGACAGAATAGCAGGCAAGGTAGTAGACCTGCAACGAGACCCTCTGGAAGCAGTAAGACTAAAGCTCCTTCCAAGGATGCGTTGAAGGCAAAGGAAGAAGAGTACAGGTACTTTGTTCAGTGAATGATCTGTTGTATTGCTATGTATGCAGTGAGTCTAGTCCAATAGCAGTCATTAAATTCAGAAGATCTATACCCACATGCAAAATTTTAGCTCAATGCTATCCAGGTGTATCCTTTAGTGTTGTATGTTTTACGTGTTTGGCTCCAGGCATCTAAATGCTGAATTAGAGGCTAAAACCAGCCAAATTGTGAAAGAAGCAGAAGAGCTAATAGTAAGACTGAACATAATATGCTCTTGGGTACAGCTAGAGTTGACAATCTTTGTCCATTTTGTGTAGTTGGGAAATCTCTCCATCTTGTCTGATGTAGAGCCGGGTGGGGAAGATGATCAACACACACTCTCTCCTCTTCGCAGGTCTACAGACAACCAGCAACAGGTACAGCACAACAACACATAAATGCTGCAACATGTATTACACTCTCTGCATGTACTGTATCACAGTATGCCATTTTATTTGTGTATGCAGACTGAGAATCTTGTTATATCTCCTCCAAAGCCAAAAGAAACAGGATCGCAAAATGTTAAAGTTACTAAGAAACAACAACAACAAACTACTCACAGGTATCTTCTTGCAAACAACATAGTCTTGTAGTTTGTATACACGTGACTTACTTTCTCCACAGACCTAGTTCCAGACCCAAGACCACATCAGGACCTATGACCGGACCCAGGGTGAACTCCCAACAGACCAGAAGACCTCAGAGTGTCGGTAGACCTCCTGATGGTGGTGCTATATCTCGAGCCAAACCAATCCGAGTGAATGTTGAGGAGACATTTCAGAGATTGGAGAAAGCTCTCGATGAAAGTGGTGGTGGTGGTGGTGGTGGCACCTCAGTCCTTGGGGGACGGGTGGCGTATGGTTACCATGACGATGATGTACTACCACCGACTGCTCAAGACATGGGTTCAGGTATTTGCAGTGTTTGAGTTAATCATTATTGTCAGGGGGAATTTCATTTGTGTTTGTTTGTTTGTTTGTTTGTTTGTTTACTTGCTTTGTATGTCAGAGGCTACCATCAGGTTCTTGAAGGCCAAACTGAGAGTGATGCAAGAAGAAATGGACAGGCTCTGCCAAGAAAACAACGAGAAGGTACAAAGCATTACACATAGGCCTTGAGATCTGGTGTGGAAGTAGGCTGGTGTCTATGAATAGTAAAATGTATTCTCTGCTCCAATGCCCGCAACTCCTGATAGCTCAGTTGTAAGAGCATTTGACTAGAATTTAAAAGACCTAGAGTGTAAAATTTCTGCTAGATCTCAAGATTCCCCCCCCCCCCCCCCCCCCCNTCTCTACCTACAATTCCAAACTGAAAGAGCTCACCAATCAGACCTCTAAACTTCAACGCAACTACCAAAGTGCAGCTGCTCAGGTCGACAAGCACAAACAGGCAGCCGATGCATTGCGTCACAAGTGTGAGGGTTTGGAAGGTCAACTAGTGTCCATGAGAAAGGTCAGTCACATTAGCTAGCTCTTCAATTCTGTGTATACAACTTGTTAATAGTAATTACGTACAATGTGAAATATGTTGTCATGCATGAGAGATCATAAACAATTTGCAACTAATTTTATGAAAGACTTATTAAATTTAAAAAGTTGAGTTATCCCTAGTCAATATTTTTGTTGTTGTTTTTCGTTGTTTTATTGTTGTTGTTTGTTTTCCCAGGATATGGACAGCATGAAAGGAACCCAGCGTAAGGCTGCCACCCAGCACAGTGCAGTGGAGGTGAGGCTGAACAGAGCACTGGAAGAGGTGGAGAAGTATAAAGCCGCATTACAGAAAGCCAGGAGTGAATCTAAAGTATGATAGTCTTTTCTTTCTTTGCATGCAAGTCATCAGTCGATCACTTCTGATAAACACATGTTATATCGATTGTTCTTGATTATTTTATGATCTTCAGGATCTTAGTAAACAAGAGAGGCAGCGTATTGAAGAACTGGTGCAAGAGAACAAACAACTGGAAAAACAGAAATCAGAACTCATTGCAGCTTTCAAGAAACAGCTGAAACTCATTGATGTTTTGAAGAGACAAAAAGTGAGAATGTTTGTTCTAATTTGCTGTAAAAATGTATAATAAGGAAGCATGCATGACAATTATACACGTAAGTGACTTGCATGTGACATTCATACATGCATGCACTTTATTTCATTTCAGATGCATATTGAAGCAGCAAAAATGCTATCATTTACCGAAGAAGAGTTTGTGAAAGCTCTTGACTGGGGAGCCTCAAGCAGCTAACACAGCTTGTACAAAATTATGGTCAGCCATATATATGCATCTCTTCATGCAATACGTACTATATAATACATGTAATTGTGGGACTGAAAGCCTGATTGAATTATATATATGTAGTACGTGGTGCAGTATACATACGTATGTTACCATTATTCAGTTTTTATCTATTGATCCACCAACAAATTAAAAACCATAATATTATAATGATAATGTAAAGTTGTATAAAACATGAAAAAGGTGACACAGCTATAGTGTGTGCGATGCATACATATAGATGAGGTACTGATTGAATTGTGTGTACGTGTGTGGGTAAAATAATATAAATTATAGATACAAAAATTATACACTCTATAATTATTATAGTTATACTGTTGATTTAAAAGATCAATACCATCATTCATAATAATATTAATTTTATCACACAAAACAAAACATTCAATTAACAAACTTGTACAAACAACAGAAATAGAGCAATACAACAGATGCTTATGCAATCACAAATATAGCCGTATAAAAAATTACAATTGTAAAACTCTAAGTAGATCTAAATACCTGTAGTTTGGATACAGCGAAGTACATAAATACACCAACAACTCGTTACAGTTCATTATACAATAGCTCGGATTGTTCACAAATGCCACAGCATATGACACTTGGTCCTTAACGTGGGAGTAATGTTTGTTGGTCATCAGCGACTCTAGGCTGGTGCACATCTGGTCGCTTTGTTTGGTGGCTGTGATGGCCAGGCCCGTGACAACACTGCCTTGTGCGTTTCGAGTGATGTCTTTGACGTGCCCAGGTGCATTTGGGATGACTCTCAGTTGAGAGGTGTGGCTGGCATTGACTGGGATACAGCAGTAGATGAAGGTAGCCATCGCTCTAGACACTAACCTGAACCTGGAAGGAAGAAATAATATAACAAGTGATAAAATAATTATGGTGTATACTGTAATTTGACTACATATTTGCATTGGGGAAATTTTTGTATGTGCCACTGTGTGCTAAAATTACACACAAAATTTTGACGAACCAATATATATACCATGAGTCAATCAACCATAATAATATAGAAACATGATCAAACAACTTACTGGTGAGAGTAGGCTGACTTCTTGCCCAGTCCAATAGCCCCCAGGATTCCCTCGGTGGCCTTGTCCTCTCCAAACCTGGCCATGCTGTTGGCCAAGGTGGTGAAGTGAGGAATGAGGTCAGAATACTTGCCAGAATATCTGACCTGTCGCATCAACAGTCCCAGAGCTTTCTCCCACAATAGAAATATCTTGGTCTCTTGTCTTTGTCTACAAAAAAAAAAAAAAAAAAAAAAAAAAAAAAAAAAAAAAAAAAAAAAAAANTGTTGCTTAATTTTTCACAACTACAAAGCTACAGATACAGGAATAGTGGTCTTAATTGTCTCTCTTCTTCTTTCTCTAAGTATATATAATGCTGGTGCTTGTGCGTACTAATGCTTGTGTTTTTGATGATCTTTATATATACCAGCTAGCTAGTGAGGGTAAAGAAAATTAATGTCAAAACAATAATCATGTGTCAATGCACAAGCCCATGCATGCAAGGTGAAGGGTTGAGCTGAATACAGGATATCTATGATATCGTAACACACTCACTTTGGTTTCATCTGCATACACCATTGCACCACCTTCATGCCAATCCTGTACTCCTCTTCAATACTTGTACACTGGGGCAGCTCTTGCATGAGCATGGCATACAGCACCAGCCCAGCACACTCCTCGAAGCTCGCCTTACACACTTCAACTGCTAGTTCTTGTGGCAAATTGAGAGCTGAAGTGATGTCCTTCCATCCATAGCCATGGGTAGGATCAGGGGGAAGCTTGAGGGTCTTGTAGTCAGGTGTGGGGAAAGCCTTGAAGTGAGATTCAATGGCGTGTTCTATTACTATTGTCATGTGCTTGTGAGAGACTATAGTTTGACAACCTAGAGAGAGAGAGAGAGAGAGAGAGAGAGAGAGAGAGAGAGAGAGAGAGAGAGAGAGAGAGAGAGAGANAGAGAGAGAGAGAGAGAGAGAGAGATCAATGCAATTCTCATTAACACAGAGCTGAAAGGCTATAGCTGTACCATCATCATGCATGCGTACTTATTAATTTTAATATCATGATCATAGATGGATGCTTTCATGCATCATACATTAAAATTATTCTGTGATGGCTTGGGCTAACCCTAGATCAATAATCACTCTACCCCTGTGATTATATCTCAATCTTACTTGCTGTGATGAGGGGCAGTGTGATGAGATGGACGTCTGGTAGCTCCTCCAGGATGGTGACCATGATGTCAGTGATGACAGAAGACATGTTTGACGTGGACGAACAGATGTTGAGGAGGTTTAAAATCTCTCTGAGAAGAGAGATCATGTGTGCTGATCCCACTTCAGCAGGCTCTGTGTGTGTGTGTGTGTGTGTGTATGTGTGCGTGTGTGTGTGCGTGCATGTGTATGTGCGTGCATGTGTGTGGTGTTTGTTTGTGTGTGTGCATGCGTACATGATTGACTATTGCATTATTATAAGAGCTATAATATTAACGTTATAGCTGGTTACAAAATTAATCTCCTATTGGAACTGTGTAGGTGATCACAGGCAAAGAATAAATCTCAAAATGTCATGCCTACCATTAAGAGAGACATCTACAGCCATCTGGAAGAGACTGGTGACTGGGTCAGAGTAGCTGAGAGTGTGGGTCTCCTTCTTGTGACTAGCATTGCCAATCAACTCGACCATCCCCTGGATGAAGCTCAATCTCTTCTCCCAAGTCTCCTGAAGGACAATGAGAGATGAAGAAAGTTAGAGAGAGAATCATCAACTATCATGGTAGAGGATACCATTCTCTGATAAATATCTTACATTGTAGTGACTGTCGTTGGGATCAAAGGTGATTTGAAAACCAGCAGCTGCCTTTAATAATCTGTGCACATCAAGAGATAAGAATAGGATCAGGATATTAAGTATACTGGGGTATATCACTTCAATTGAGTGTTGTACATGTATAATAGAAATGATTCAAAATGCATGCGCTTTTTGACAATTTCCAAAATGCACTGGGCAATTTCTCAAAATGCATAGAACACATACCTTAGAGAGAGAGACAGACATGATCCTGTGTACAAGATGGTGGTGCAGTCATAGTTGGTCTTCTGCCAGTTCAAGATGTCTTGGAAGGTCCTATCCACAGCAATTAATCAAGAGGCATTAATTAAAACAAAATCCCCTCAAAGTGATCGATAAAAGAGAAAGCTAAGGTATATTACACCCACTTACTTAGCATCAATGTACTCCCACTGGAATTTCTGAGCCTCTGCTATCACTTCAGGTATCCCAGTGTCCTGCACAGAAAGAGAATAAAGGAGATATCGATTTGATGGACATACATGCATGCTCTGACACTTCCACACATATATCACACACACACAATCATACATCTCTCTCCATGACTTCTCTTTCAGCTGCTAACATGACCAACAGTTGCAAAAACACAATGTGAAAGTTGATGGGAGCAGAAGCATCACCATGCTCACTGACATTACTGCAGAAGGAATATTTTGTGCAACATATAAATGTATAATAGCAAGCGGGACAATTAATTTAGTGATTTTGATCATATTGAGCCACTCACAAATATACAGGTATATTGGCAGATATAAAGTTGGCATTTTTTTCCCTAGCTCCGTATACGAAATCATTATTATATTTTCACACATTAAATTTAGCGATTCCTGTACTAGTTGCCAATTTGCCAAATTTCAATGTACTGCCCAATATTTCCACATTCACACTAGCCTCATACCTAGGCTCTTTGAACTAGGGGAGAGATAGCCTGCATGACTATGCGGCAACATATACATAGTAGGTGGGGAGATGTAGGTGTTGATCCCCGGGCTACTTGTACATTCATTCATCCATGCACCCTCCCTCACCAGTAAGCCGTCACTATGGTATTCCAGTCAAAGAGAGGGAACACTCTACCAAGGAACACGAAGCAAGATGGAGGATGATGATCGAGCAGCTTCAGTTTCATCATGGAGTCGAGAGCAGCTAAGCTGGGCAGGAAGGACTGCCATGGCAACTGCTGGAAGTGGGTGTGGTAGGCATCCAGGATGTAGTGAGGTGTTTGAGAGTCGGCTAGGGAGGAGCAGTAGTACTGGAAGAGCAGAGCCATGAAGCTGGTGAGACCATTGGGATCTGGGTGGGTGGATGGGTAGGAGTGGAGTGGATAGGGGAAATGATAGAGTTAGTTGTTTCCATTGAAGAGAAGTAACCAGCCATGTATTCATGCTTTCCTACAATAAACTTAACTTAGTAACCCACCATGCACCAGCAAAAAAAANGTCCATACAGTACTCACCAGTGATGGTGGTATGGGCCAGAGACACACACTCCACAAACTCTTTCAGGACAGGATTCATTAGTTGCAGCTCCTCCTGTGAGCAAGGTGGAAGACTGTATTGGGAGGGAAGGAACAAGAGTCATAGGATGGAAAAATGAACGATTGAATCAGGCATACAGTTTTTCATCCGATCCCTCTGGATTGTGGAGAGCAATAATCCATGGAGTGAACACATCCAGTAATGTTTTCCAATAATTTGAAATAACTATAAAAGAAGGAGGAACAAAGGAAAGAATATTATTTTTAATAAAAAATTCATTTTAACAGTACGTATAGACAATAAACTTGTATTTTTGCTATCCACTTTTGATTCACGTGCTGTATCTCAAACATAGTATTTTGACAAACATGCAACAGCACACACAATAATACCTTCTTCAGATTTAGCTGTTCCCATGGAAATTGAATCTACCCACTTTCTCGCCATAGTGACACATAGAGAGTTGATAAATTGACTAATGACAGGGACATACTCCTTGTTGATGAGAGAGTAGACACTCTGTCCTGACGTCGACCTCAGCTCAAAGAAGTGAGTTGAGAGGACGCTCAAGGACTCTGCGATCGGTTGAAGACCAAGCTTGCTCTCTTCAGGATGGTCAGAGGAGCCGAGGAAAGAGCTGAGGTCTTTCCAGCTACTCACTACAATGTTAGCATTGTCAGTACCTGCATGTTTGTGTGTGTGTGTGTGTGTGTGTGTGTGTGTGTGTGTGTGTGTGTGTGTGTGTGTGTGTGTGTGGTGCATGGTGGGTTACTAAGTTAAGTTTATTGTAGGAAAGCATGAATACATGGCTGGTTACTTCTCTTCAATGGAAACAACTAACTCTATCATTTCCCCTATCCACTCCACTCCTACCCATCCACCCACCCAGATCCCAATGGTCTCACCAGCTTCATGGCTCTGCTCTTCCAGTACTACTGCTCCTCCCTAGCCGACTCTCAAACACCTCACTACATCCTGGATGCCTACCACACCCACTTCCAGCAGTTGCCATGGCAGTCCTTCCTGCCCAGCTTAGCTGCTCTCGACTCCATGATGAAACTGAAGCTGCTCGATCATCATCCTCCATCTTGCTTCGTGTTCCTTGGTAGAGTGTTCCCTCTCTTTGACTGGAATACCATAGTGACGGCTTACTGGTGAGGGAGGGTGCATGGATGAATGAATGTACAAGTAGCCCGGGGATCAACACCTACATCTCCCCACCTACTATGTATATGTTGCCGCATAGTCATGCAGGCTATCTCTCCCCTAGTTCAAAGAGCCTAGGTATGAGGCTAGTGTGAATGTGGAAATATTGGGCAGTACATTGAAATTTGGCAAATTGGCAACTAGTACAGGAATCGCTAAATTTAATGTGTGAAAATATAATAATGATTTCGTATACGGAGCTAGGGAAAAAAATGCCAACTTTATATCTGCCAATATACCTGTATATTTGTGAGTGGCTCAATATGATCAAAATCACTAAATTAATTGTCCCGCTTGCTATTATACATTTATATGTTGCACAAAATATTCCTTCTGCAGTAATGTCAGTGAGCATGGTGATGCTTCTGCTCCCATCAACTTTCACATTGTGTTTTTGCAACTGTTGGTCATGTTAGCAGCTGAAAGAGAAGTCATGGAGAGAGATGTATGATTGTGTGTGTGTGATATATGTGTGGAAGTGTCAGAGCATGCATGTATGTCCATCAAATCGATATCTCCTTTATTCTCTTTCTGTGCAGGACACTGGGATACCTGAAGTGATAGCAGAGGCTCAGAAATTCCAGTGGGAGTACATTGATGCTAAGTAAGTGGGTGTAATATACCTTAGCTTTCTC
Source organism: Tethya wilhelma (assembly GCA_964030475.1). Classification (NCBI taxonomy): domain Eukaryota; kingdom Metazoa; phylum Porifera; class Demospongiae; order Tethyida; family Tethyidae; genus Tethya; species Tethya wilhelma. The sequence goes on along the minus strand of CAXIPT010000002.1, from coordinate 12,059,834 downwards.
TTTTATCGATCACTTTGAGGGGATTTTGTTTTAATTAATGCCTCTTGATTAATTGCTGTGGATAGGACCTTCCAAGACATCTTGAACTGGCAGAAGACCAACTATGACTGCACCACCATCTTGTACACAGGATCATGTCTGTCTCTCTCTCTAAGGTATGTGTTCTATGCATTTTGAGAAATTGCCCAGTGCATTTTGGAAATTGTCAAAAAGCGCATGCATTTTGAATCATTTCTATTATACATGTACAACACTCAATTGAAGTGATATACCCCAGTATACTTAATATCCTGATCCTATTCTTATCTCTTGATGTGCACAGATTATTAAAGGCAGCTGCTGGTTTTCAAATCACCTTTGATCCCAACGACAGTCACTACAATGTAAGATATTTATCAGAGAATGGTATCCTCTACCATGATAGTTGATGATTCTCTCTCTAACTTTCTTCATCTCTCATTGTCCTTCAGGAGACTTGGGAGAAGAGATTGAGCTTCATCCAGGGGATGGTCGAGTTGATTGGCAATGCTAGTCACAAGAAGGAGACCCACACTCTCAGCTACTCTGACCCAGTCACCAGTCTCTTCCAGATGGCTGTAGATGTCTCTCTTAATGGTAGGCATGACATTTTGAGATTTATTCTTTGCCTGTGATCACCTACACAGTTCCAATAGGAGATTAATTTTGTAACCAGCTATAACGTTAATATTATAGCTCTTATAATAATGCAATAGTCAATCATGTACGCATGCACACACACAAACAAACACCACACACATGCACGCACATACACATGCACGCACACACACACGCACACATACACACACACACACACACACACAGAGCCTGCTGAAGTGGGATCAGCACACATGATCTCTCTTCTCAGAGAGATTTTAAACCTCCTCAACATCTGTTCGTCCACGTCAAACATGTCTTCTGTCATCACTGACATCATGGTCACCATCCTGGAGGAGCTACCAGACGTCCATCTCATCACACTGCCCCTCATCACAGCAAGTAAGATTGAGATATAATCACAGGGGTAGAGTGATTATTGATCTAGGGTTAGCCCAAGCCATCACAGAATAATTTTAATGTATGATGCATGAAAGCATCCATCTATGATCATGATATTAAAATTAATAAGTACGCATGCATGATGATGGTACAGCTATAGCCTTTCAGCTCTGTGTTAATGAGAATTGCATTGATCTCTCTCTCTCTCTCTCTCTCTCTNTCTCTCTCTCTCTCTCTCTCTCTCTCTCTCTCTCTCTCTCTCTCTCTCTCTCTCTCTCTCTCTCTCTAGGTTGTCAAACTATAGTCTCTCACAAGCACATGACAATAGTAATAGAACACGCCATTGAATCTCACTTCAAGGCTTTCCCCACACCTGACTACAAGACCCTCAAGCTTCCCCCTGATCCTACCCATGGCTATGGATGGAAGGACATCACTTCAGCTCTCAATTTGCCACAAGAACTAGCAGTTGAAGTGTGTAAGGCGAGCTTCGAGGAGTGTGCTGGGCTGGTGCTGTATGCCATGCTCATGCAAGAGCTGCCCCAGTGTACAAGTATTGAAGAGGAGTACAGGATTGGCATGAAGGTGGTGCAATGGTGTATGCAGATGAAACCAAAGTGAGTGTGTTACGATATCATAGATATCCTGTATTCAGCTCAACCCTTCACCTTGCATGCATGGGCTTGTGCATTGACACATGATTATTGTTTTGACATTAATTTTCTTTACCCTCACTAGCTAGCTGGTATATATAAAGATCATCAAAAACACAAGCATTAGTACGCACAAGCACCAGCATTATATATACTTAGAGAAAGAAGAAGAGAGACAATTAAGACCACTATTCCTGTATCTGTAGCTTTGTAGTTGTGAAAAATTAAGCAACAGTGGATGAAGATCAAAATTGCATGCATTAATAATCATTGTTCTCTTGATTTTTTTTTTTTTTTTTTTTTTTTTTTTTTTTTTTTGTAGACAAAGACAAGAGACCAAGATATTTCTATTGTGGGAGAAAGCTCTGGGACTGTTGATGCGACAGGTCAGATATTCTGGCAAGTATTCTGACCTCATTCCTCACTTCACCACCTTGGCCAACAGCATGGCCAGGTTTGGAGAGGACAAGGCCACCGAGGGAATCCTGGGGGCTATTGGACTGGGCAAGAAGTCAGCCTACTCTCACCAGTAAGTTGTTTGATCATGTTTCTATATTATTATGGTTGATTGACTCATGGTATATATATTGGTTCGTCAAAATTTTGTGTGTAATTTTAGCACACAGTGGCACATACAAAAATTTCCCCAATGCAAATATGTAGTCAAATTACAGTATACACCATAATTATTTTATCACTTGTTATATTATTTCTTCCTTCCAGGTTCAGGTTAGTGTCTAGAGCGATGGCTACCTTCATCTACTGCTGTATCCCAGTCAATGCCAGCCACACCTCTCAACTGAGAGTCATCCCAAATGCACCTGGGCACGTCAAAGACATCACTCGAAACGCACAAGGCAGTGTTGTCACGGGCCTGGCCATCACAGCCACCAAACAAAGCGACCAGATGTGCACCAGCCTAGAGTCGCTGATGACCAACAAACATTACTCCCACGTTAAGGACCAAGTGTCATATGCTGTGGCATTTGTGAACAATCCGAGCTATTGTATAATGAACTGTAACGAGTTGTTGGTGTATTTATGTACTTCGCTGTATCCAAACTACAGGTATTTAGATCTACTTAGAGTTTTACAATTGTAATTTTTTATACGGCTATATTTGTGATTGCATAAGCATCTGTTGTATTGCTCTATTTCTGTTGTTTGTACAAGTTTGTTAATTGAATGTTTTGTTTTGTGTGATAAAATTAATATTATTATGAATGATGGTATTGATCTTTTAAATCAACAGTATAACTATAATAATTATAGAGTGTATAATTTTTGTATCTATAATTTATATTATTTTACCCACACACGTACACACAATTCAATCAGTACCTCATCTATATGTATGCATCGCACACACTATAGCTGTGTCACCTTTTTCATGTTTTATACAACTTTACATTATCATTATAATATTATGGTTTTTAATTTGTTGGTGGATCAATAGATAAAAACTGAATAATGGTAACATACGTATGTATACTGCACCACGTACTACATATATATAATTCAATCAGGCTTTCAGTCCCACAATTACATGTATTATATAGTACGTATTGCATGAAGAGATGCATATATATGGCTGACCATAATTTTGTACAAGCTGTGTTAGCTGCTTGAGGCTCCCCAGTCAAGAGCTTTCACAAACTCTTCTTCGGTAAATGATAGCATTTTTGCTGCTTCAATATGCATCTGAAATGAAATAAAGTGCATGCATGTATGAATGTCACATGCAAGTCACTTACGTGTATAATTGTCATGCATGCTTCCTTATTATACATTTTTACAGCAAATTAGAACAAACATTCTCACTTTTTGTCTCTTCAAAACATCAATGAGTTTCAGCTGTTTCTTGAAAGCTGCAATGAGTTCTGATTTCTGTTTTTCCAGTTGTTTGTTCTCTTGCACCAGTTCTTCAATACGCTGCCTCTCTTGTTTACTAAGATCCTGAAGATCATAAAATAATCAAGAACAATCGATATAACATGTGTTTATCAGAAGTGATCGACTGATGACTTGCATGCAAAGAAAGAAAAGACTATCATACTTTAGATTCACTCCTGGCTTTCTGTAATGCGGCTTTATACTTCTCCACCTCTTCCAGTGCTCTGTTCAGCCTCACCTCCACTGCACTGTGCTGGGTGGCAGCCTTACGCTGGGTTCCTTTCATGCTGTCCATATCCTGGGAAAACAAACAACAACAATAAAACAACGAAAAACAACAACAAAAATATTGACTAGGGATAACTCAACTTTTTAAATTTAATAAGTCTTTCATAAAATTAGTTGCAAATTGTTTATGATCTCTCATGCATGACAACATATTTCACATTGTACGTAATTACTATTAACAAGTTGTATACACAGAATTGAAGAGCTAGCTAATGTGACTGACCTTTCTCATGGACACTAGTTGACCTTCCAAACCCTCACACTTGTGACGCAATGCATCGGCTGCCTGTTTGTGCTTGTCGACCTGAGCAGCTGCACTTTGGTAGTTGCGTTGAAGTTTAGAGGTCTGATTGGTGAGCTCTTTCAGTTTGGAATTGTAGGTAGAGAGTTGCTTTTCCTGTGCCATTTGTGAATGTGTTCACATCACAATATACAATGTATGGGGAATCAAAGGGGGGGGGGGGAATCTTGAGATCTAGCAGAAATTTTACACTCTAGGTCTTTTAAATTCTAGTCAAATGCTCTTACAACTGAGCTATCAGGAGTTGCGGGCATTGGAGCAGAGAATACATTTTACTATTCATAGACACCAGCCTACTTCCACACCAGATCTCAAGGCCTATGTGTAATGCTTTGTACCTTCTCGTTGTTTTCTTGGCAGAGCCTGTCCATTTCTTCTTGCATCACTCTCAGTTTGGCCTTCAAGAACCTGATGGTAGCCTCTGACATACAAAGCAAGTAAACAAACAAACAAACAAACAAACAAACACAAATGAAATTCCCCCTGACAATAATGATTAACTCAAACACTGCAAATACCTGAACCCATGTCTTGAGCAGTCGGTGGTAGTACATCATCGTCATGGTAACCATACGCCACCCGTCCCCCAAGGACTGAGGTGCCACCACCACCACCACCACCACTTTCATCGAGAGCTTTCTCCAATCTCTGAAATGTCTCCTCAACATTCACTCGGATTGGTTTGGCTCGAGATATAGCACCACCATCAGGAGGTCTACCGACACTCTGAGGTCTTCTGGTCTGTTGGGAGTTCACCCTGGGTCCGGTCATAGGTCCTGATGTGGTCTTGGGTCTGGAACTAGGTCTGTGGAGAAAGTAAGTCACGTGTATACAAACTACAAGACTATGTTGTTTGCAAGAAGATACCTGTGAGTAGTTTGTTGTTGTTGTTTCTTAGTAACTTTAACATTTTGCGATCCTGTTTCTTTTGGCTTTGGAGGAGATATAACAAGATTCTCAGTCTGCATACACAAATAAAATGGCATACTGTGATACAGTACATGCAGAGAGTGTAATACATGTTGCAGCATTTATGTGTTGTTGTGCTGTACCTGTTGCTGGTTGTCTGTAGACCTGCGAAGAGGAGAGAGTGTGTGTTGATCATCTTCCCCACCCGGCTCTACATCAGACAAGATGGAGAGATTTCCCAACTACACAAAATGGACAAAGATTGTCAACTCTAGCTGTACCCAAGAGCATATTATGTTCAGTCTTACTATTAGCTCTTCTGCTTCTTTCACAATTTGGCTGGTTTTAGCCTCTAATTCAGCATTTAGATGCCTGGAGCCAAACACGTAAAACATACAACACTAAAGGATACACCTGGATAGCATTGAGCTAAAATTTTGCATGTGGGTATAGATCTTCTGAATTTAATGACTGCTATTGGACTAGACTCACTGCATACATAGCAATACAACAGATCATTCACTGAACAAAGTACCTGTACTCTTCTTCCTTTGCCTTCAACGCATCCTTGGAAGGAGCTTTAGTCTTACTGCTTCCAGAGGGTCTCGTTGCAGGTCTACTACCTTGCCTGCTATTCTGTCCACTTTTCAACGAGTCAGCTCCTCGCAATCCTGCAGCAGAATGAGGTGGTCTTTTCGAGCTCTTTGCAGAACTCATGTTTGAGCGGGATAATTCTAATTGGAGCGCACCTATAAACACGTTTCGGTCACGTGCGCAAACTTTGCAATCACATGACTTACATTCAAACAAGAAAGGGAGAAAGACAAGAAAAAAAGGGGGAAAATGCATTACCTAGAGGACTATTCGGAGATTATTGAGTTCCTTCCGACAGAACTCAAATCAAGGCTCGTTCAAATGAGACACTTGGACGACCAGGTCCACAACCACCAAGACATTCTTCACGACAAGACAAAGACATTCTTCACTCTCTGCCGCAAGAACAAACAGGAACACAGAGAACAACAGTACCAAAACTTGTGTCAGGAATACGACAAAATGTTGAAGGAGTCCGAGGAAAAGGTCAAACTGGCAAACCAAACGTATGAACTTCTCGATCGTCACATGCGAAGATTGGAACAAGATTTAGGTCGTTTCATGATAGAACTAGAAGCTGACACGGCCGGGATCACCGAGATACTTGAACAACGATCGTATCTTCTCGACAGACCTCCCACTCCCGAGAAACCGCTGACAGGTCACAAACGAACTCGCAATACGGCATTTCACGATGACCTCTCTTTACTGAATGGAGACTATGATGAATACAGCCCATCACCGGGAGCAAGGTCCTCTCCGGCTCCCATCATGAGGAGCAACAAATACTCAAAACGAGAGAAGATCTCAACGTTCACGATGCCCGATGACTCAGATCTCTTGGAGTTCGAAGATTCTTTAGCTTCTCCCGCTAGTATTTATACTGGAACTGGAGGTAAACCTCCTCTCGTGTTTAGCTTGGGCGACACAAAACCCAGAAAGCGGTCGTCGATTTCTCAAACGACCAACATGTTCAAGGAAGTGCTGCCAGAGCCTACTAACTGGATCGAGTACGTTGATCCAAACGAACCGAGATACTGTCTTTGTAATCAAGTGTCTTACGGTGAGATGGTCGGATGTGACAATGCTGACTGTCAGATAGAGTGGTTCCACTATGGGTGTGTGGGCATCACTGAACCACCGAAAGGAAAGTGGTACTGTCCACATTGTACAAACAGCATCAAGAGGAAAGGAAACAAGAAGACAAGCTAGTGAAAATCATAAATTGTGTACTTTTAATTCTGATTTAATGTTTGACTTTGAATGTGGGTGTGCCGTTCTAATTATACGAATATTGTAATGATGAAGCAATTTTGAAAAACAAACTGTACCTCAGCACCACTGCTGCGTGGATACAGAAGTCACATCATGAAGAAGTTCATTGATAAGAAAGTGATGGACTGGAAGTTCAGGAAGGCCGGTGAGGGTCACGCACTCAGCGAGGAGAAGCCACAGCCTCAGAAACCAGCAACAAAAAGTCAAGCAGGTCAGGAGAAAACCACGAAACACCCATTTTAGCATAAATTTTCCTTCTGATGACTGCTATATCATTGTTAGTGACTGTGTATCAAAATTTTAGTGATAGTGTGGTTTGCTATGATACCAGATGGTCATATAAATTGATCTAAGCAATCCTCTGCTCTGACTCCATGCAGCTGTCCACAGACCTCCCACCGCCTCCTCACAAGCTGCAGGCAGTGCTGCCATAGCACGGCTTGAATCAAAGGAGCAAAGACCTCATGGCATTCCTGCGACAAAGAGGACAACGGTTTTCAGTGGACAGCCACCACCGATGAAGAAGGAGTGTGCACAACCGACTGTCAATGTATGTGGTTTGAGTAGCCAAAGGCATTTGTCTTAAGATTTGTGTGTTGATCATAATAGAAGTGAAGAATAAACTGTGTCATACATCAGTTTGATTGTGTGTGTACATCTATTTGCACTTGACACAATGGTACCTGGTGCATACACACTGACAGGTAGCCACAGCTTCAGCTTCAGCACCACCGGATGGTTCTCCCAAAGTATTTGATGTGGCTTCCAGTAGCATAGTTGTACATGTTCTGTGTCCAGTCTGCAAGAGAAGTGTGCCACATTCATCCATCCAGCAACACTTCAACAGCTGCCTGCAAGAAGTAGGTTTGGTCAAGTGATGACCATTTCCAGGACATTACTAGAATCATCCTCTTTTTTTTTTTTACAAGTTTTAAATGAAGTATGGCCAAAGTTGGACACTTGCCATGCATTTAATAATATTATAGGTTGTTTAGAAATACCTACCTGTTAAGAGCTAGTTTACTTTTCTAACAGGAGTATTTGAAGGAGCCCCTATCATCATCAGCACAAATGATACACACACTTTGTAAAGACCAAGACAAGAGAAAGTTATGTATTGACACTTTGTGCAAGTGAGTCCAAAACAATCCTGACTTTCATTTTGTAATGACCCCAAGCCCCTCTCATTATTAGGTATCTGGACAACATCATCCAGCATCCTGGTGAAGAGAAGTACTGCAAAATAAGAATGAACAACAAGGCTTTTGTGGAGCGTGTGGCAGTCATTGAAGGAGCTACTCTGTTTCTTGAAGCCGTGGGATTCCAACAACAACTGTTGCCTCATCAAGGTGAGTGACATTATGCCTGAGGAATACATGCGTGTTGGACTTAAACTGCTTTTAATTGTATGCCTATAAACTACTGCTAACCATGTATAACTGGAGTCAGTGATCATTGTATACCTTCAATCTGTTTAGCTCTTGGTTAGAGAGGTCAAACATCTGTAGGCCGATGCCGAGCCATTTTATAATCAAAAAAGTCACATGATTGTTATTTCCTGGCCTAAACTGAGGTGCTTCTAGGGAAAAGTGAGCTACAAGACCAGGAAACATTATCATGTAATTCAATATTGGAACTGTATCATTATAATATTATAAGGGCTGTTTTGTTACTATAGAAAAACAATATTTTGACGTTTTATGACGTTCTATATATAACCTTTTGTGATGTTTTTTTGTTTTATTTCTAGCGTGATTTAGGTACCACATTCCAGATACTAGCTGTGTTTGCCAACAAAAAACGTCACGCATTTTATTTTTGGTAACAAAACAGCACTTATAGTGATACAGTTCCTTTAATATTTCAATTAATCTGCAATGCCCTGCGGGTGTCAAACCTCATCTGGCTCTTGGTGTAGCCTCATTGTCCACATGTGAAGTTATTAGTTACATTTTGCAAGTGACTTGATACCATTGATCTGTTTAAGTGTCATCTTGACCTGTCTGGTAGTGGTACATTTATATCAGATTGGGAAATTTTCGCTGCTATTAATTTCGCTGTTTAATTTTTGTGTGTTTAAATTTCGCCATTTGGATCAATTCGGTAAATTCGCCACTCGCATGTTTGGCAAAAAAAATTTAACGGAGACAATCTACGGTACACGTAAGAGAAATTATGCACATCTGTGAATGTGTTTTTGTCTGCTTCAGATGGTGAGGAACAGTTTCTAGTGCTAGGTGAAGAGAAGGCAAAGGACATTGAAACTCTTCAGGTACACAGGGACATGCTTGTATCAGTGGAACCACTGAAATGGACTCTTGATAGGAACTTACAAGTGTTCAAATCGTCGCCAAGAGCAACACACTTTGACCTTCCAAGGGAGTTCTACAATCTGACTTTGGAGGAGATCAAGAGAGAGCAAAAGCAAAGGTGGGCCGTGTGTGTGTGTGTGTGTGTGTGTGTGTGTGTGTGTGTGTGTGTGTGAGGTTGATGGGTGGCCAGCTATAGTGGGACAGGAAGTCGTTGTGGGTGACAACATTCCAGTCATGGCTCAGTTTGCTGGTGGATCAACTCTACAAAGTCCCCCACTCACATAAGTACACACACAGTAGCTTTGCCCACACACCACAAACTTGCATATTTGATCACCCAACAGTATAACACCTAACAGAGCTGCTCACCATTTGTGACTATTAATGCATGTTCATATCACATACACACACACACACACACACACACACACACACACACACACACACACACACCCACACACACACACACACACACACACACACACACACATACTTAAGGGCATGCAGCTATTTTGTTTGCCATTGACCTTCTGTGACCCTTAGCTACTCTATTGTCAACCAGTAACTGGCAATTAGTCTATAAAAACTTTGGTTGCTCGGCAATGGCAAACAAACACACACACACACACACACACACACACACACACGCACACACACACACACCGCAATCAAAAAAGAATCTATATCATGTAACTATGAATCCACTTGCTTCCAACATCAATGCAGGACAGATGCAGTTGAACAACAACAGATTCTTCGAACTCGTGCCATGAGAGAGAGAGATGAAGCCAAGATGGCACTCAGACACTATAGGTTTGTCCTACTCAGAGTGAGACTACCAGATGGACTTCTTGTTCAAGGCAAGCAAATTCTAAAGTTGCTACTTTTTCCTAGCCTTGTACCGTGAGTGAAAGGTCAAAGGAGAGAGCCTGAGTACGAGGCTAACTTTCCCCCCCTCTTTGCTCTTTAGAATTTGATAATAAGGTGGTGGTTTATAAGTGAATTTATAATATGATAAGTAGGCGTTGTGCTAGAATGTGGTGGAGGTGAACTATGGTATGTCTGGTATGAGATATAGTGATAGGTCTGTGTTCTCTGTTAGTTGCATTTCTGAAAGAGGTGTTCAGTTCTACTTGGAACTCTAAATCTGTAGATGAGCTCAGCTGTCACATGCACACATTAACACCCTCTAGTGTCGGTGTTGCGGTTCAGGAAGCATGTGGGTCTACAAACCTTTCCACACATACCATTTACAAAGAAAGAATGAAATACACATTTGTAGAGGGAGGTTGACCTTTACAATAGGCTACATAACAATCTTTTGTAGCCCAATTTCTGCTTGATATGTACTCTACATTCCTGTACATGTGTTTGTCTGACCCAGGTGTATTCAGACCGCTGGAGAAGTTGGCAGATGTTCGAGTGTTTGTCTCAGAAGCTCTCTCCAACCCAGCCTCTATCTTCTCGCTTTCGGCATTTGGTCAACAAATAACAGACGAACAAGACTCTCTGGTCAAACTGGCACTGGTGAGTGGTGAATGTGTACACATGTATCTTACAGGCACATAGATGAGCTTTGTTCCCGGGCCTTCCTTCATGGAAAAGAAGCAGAGAGCCTGGGAAGGAGGCTTCTCACTAATAATTGGTTTCGTGGAAAAGAAGCTAGGAGAGAGCCTGAGAGTGAGGCTTGTTATCTATTGTTCTCTGCGTAGGTTCCCTCTGCTGTCTTGAATCTCTCCTGGGATCCTACGGGTCCTAGTCCCAATCCTCCATTCATAAAGGAAGAGCTCGTTGCACGAGTACAGGAGTTGTAGCACCGAGAATAGAGACAGATGTTTATAGATTCAATCAGTAATGGTTATTGCATTCTATTGATTCTTTACACCATGATGTTGTAGACTATAACACTCTGACTGTGTATAAAACTATATCAAGTTGTGACTTTATGAATTAATTGTATTTTTTTTTAAAAAAAGCATGATTGCATAGAATTAATTGACTAACTTATCTAAATAATAACCAATAAAGAATTATTTGATTAACTAGCTCCTATTTTATAAATTTTTCCAGCAATCAAGGTACATGTACGTGTTTAGCTTCATGCAAATAATATAGTCATGATAGAGAAGCCAGGATAGCTAGCCTTCAACACGAGATTTATTTACGAGATTGGACTACTGTCTATCGATCTTGAAACAGCTGGTAATCTAATGAGCTGTGAATTGAAAGATTCTGATGATTGTTTTTGAATGCTTAACGAATTTGATAATGTGTCACATAATATAGTAAAGTAAACAAACACTCGTCATTCCCGACACCCCTAGCTGTCTACTTGCACTTCCTGTCTACATGCATGCAGTGAGTACACCAAGTCTCATGTTGTGGTAATGGGATTGCAGGTACTTTTTTTTCGTTGAAACTCTAAGCTTTTGTGCGAAACAGTATCATGGTAACTGGCAGTATTTGTAGTAATCACCTCTTTTGATCAGGTAAATATTATTGGGATCAAATTTTGAGAAGGCAGGATTTCCGCCCAAAGTGAGATGTACACGAATCTAAAATCTCCAGACAACCAGAAGATCTTACACAACATATGCATGTATACGTATATGCCACAGAAATGATAACATCATGATATTGTGTTCACCCGATACATAGGGTTGTAATTTTTACCACAATACCTACCTAAATGTATGGAACTCTAGGCATATGGCATAGCATGAAGTCCAGCAGCTATATATAGTACTAGTTGATACTATTGTTATCAAAAAGGTATGCAATACAGTTAAACCACAACACACAGGGAGAGAAATTTTTTCTGAAAGGATATTTCAGGTATAATTTCGGCGTTACCACGTGCAAATTACACATATAACTGTGCAATCATTTCCCAAATTGAACTCCAATTCATGTGATAACCTATACTAATTACAGGCTACCTAGTTTGAATTTTTACATGTCCAAGTATGATTGAAGTATCAATCATATGGACCATTGATCTGAGTCTCTGTTCGGTGTGTAAACACTTCCTCTGTGACATGTGTACATCAAAAATTCAACATGGCTGGTTGACAGAGTAAATTCAACGTGACTGGTTGACAAAGAAAATTTAATTGCATTACCTTTAACAGTTAATACCGATTGCTACAGCGACATAAATATGATGAGCAACATAAAGCTCACTCTATACTTGAGTAGGCTATCATAACAAGCAACACCAAATGACTTACGGTGTGTAACTGGATCTACTAACATCCCACTCAGTCCAGACCAAGTTGGGTTGTGAAATGTATGACATGCATGCATACATATATAGGTCATTTGATGTCATGAGTGTCACTAGTGGGAGTGACTGCATTGAGACTCTGATGATATCGATGTGAGTACAGTAATCATTATAAAAGTGAGTATTGCAAGTCAAAACTGTTACACCCTCGATCTGCATGTTGCAACGCTGATTGTTGCTACAAAAAAAGAGGTTGTGTTTTTACAGTATTTAAAATTAAAATCAGCTGTGTACGAGAGGAAGAAGAACAGACATCCCTAGGTAAGCAATGCATGACCAACAATTATTAAACAAAGATAGCTCAACAAAATCAAGTTAGGTGCGCACATGCAAGCTGCATATTGCAGTTGATGCCTTGATGGGAAATAATTCTCTAAATCGCAACTGATTGAAATGTTAACTTGAATATATAATTTATAAGGAGAGTGTGAAGTATGAAATTATGGCAATCATAAAATTATTATACAACTCGCTATATTGAATTACTAGTAGAAAAACCACGGTTCACTTTTTTGCAAGATGCAGTTACTTTTACAATCATGTAGTCTGCTCTATAAATCACCCAATTAATTGTCCATTTCTTAGAGTTGAGAAGAGTGAAAACAAAAGACTACATTGATGGCCATTCAAATTGTAGCAGTCTGTCTGCTACATTTGATATTCTGCTTGCAACAAGGTCAGAAACAATCACTGACTACAATTAAATTAATATCAATTATTATTGATAATTACATGCAGCTCCCCTGCAAGCTCAGCAACAACAACCAATGTGTAAGGCAAACTAATAGCATATTAAGTGAATTGAAAAGTGTATAATTATGTATAGCAGACACTTTACATGAAGCATACTTTTTAGTAAAATTATGCAAGATTTATAATTATTATTCTATACATGTTGCCTGCTATCCACTTTGTTATGCTATGAATTCCTCCTGTAATGATCCTATTGTTGACAATAAGAGAATAATTTTCCCCGCTTTCAACAGATTTCAGAGTATTTCATACTATTCTCCTCAAAAGGGATTGTAACAGACTCTGTGATATTGATACATGCATGCATGCATGCCAAGGCAAGCCTATGAAACTACTATCCAGTGTGATTGCATGGTTTAATGTGGTGCCACACCTACACAGTTATGTGGTATAGTTAGGCTATATTTCCCTTGTGACATTTTTTACAAGACTTAGTGACCACAGTCATGTTACCTTCACTATACTATACACTACACAGTATAATATTATACTATACTATACTATACTCTCCCTTAAGACCTGCTTTAGTGATAAGTTTACTGCTAAATATTGGTGTGTAAAAATGAAAGTAATAAAAACACACTTTTGTACAATTATATAGTGTACAGGTAACATGCATGTGAGTGGCTGTGAATAGCCATGCTGGTAATGTAGAGAACATAGACTCTGAGACTATTGTGTATGTCACATTCAACTCTTCAAAACTTAAAATGTTTTAACTATACTGATTTTCTAAACTTTGACAATAGTTTGCCCAAATGGAACTTACACATGTGATGATGAAAACTTTAACTGTGTGCAATTTGCTCAAGTGTGTGATGAAGTGACAGATTGTTCAAATGGAAGAGATGAACAGTTCGACATCTGTGGAAGTAAATTATTAACTTGCCACAAATCTTGGGTGAGAATGCACATTAAATTTTTTTCTTCACACAACCAATCACACATTGTCAGACTGTTCAACTGGTCAACTGCAATGTCCAAATTCTACTACCTGCATCAATTCCACTCAAGCATGTGATGGTCAACAAGACTGTGAGAATGGCGTTGATGAGTCTGTAGATGCATGTGGTAAGCTCTTCTTTGATTGAAACACCTGTACTGTGTACATGCCAGGTGTATATACTGTCTGCAGAGAGACTTATACAAGTATTATTGTGAGACTTGGCATGTACAATAAGCTAGAGTCTGGGAATGCATGAACTATAGGACATAATATAGTCTCGCGGGCCAGACCTCTGGAAAGGGGGAGAAAGGAGTCCTTTTCCCCCTCTCTTGGACGTCTGGCCCAACATAATAATGTTCATTGCAATCCTTTGAGTACATTATTTTTAAATTAACCCAATACAGGTTGTCCTACTCCTGGCTATGTTCCTGCATGTCGTGACGAATATGGAAATTCCTTTTGCATACCTCAGAGCAGTCTCTGTGATCATGTGATTGACTGTCCTGGAAGAGAAGACGAAAGCACTTATATCTGTGGAGGTATGTTGAGCTATCAAACTTCAGAATAATCGGTCATAATGAGTATTTCTCTTTTCTTTTCCTACTTTGCAGAGTCTCATTTTATGTTTCCATGTAAGTACAGCTTGGCCAATTGGTCACATGCACACATAATAGCAATGACATGTAATATCAAAATATCAATCACATTCAGGAGAACAGTATGAGTGTTGTTGTCAACAGGCTAAATTATTATTCTCTTTATCAGTAACAATGAGAAAACGACATAAGACCCTTTAAACTTGAACAGCATTGAATCATTAAAGCATATAGATACTGTACAGGATGGATTGCAGACTAACAGATGTCAAGAACTGTTTAGTCTATGAACAATTATAGCCACAATAGATAGGAGTATAGGTGGTATGTGAATACCATGTGCTTACTACAATTGTTCGGAATGCATTAATTTTACATGCATGCTTTAATTCTTCCCAAATACAGTTTGTCCATTTGGACATTCATCATGTGATGACGAAGAAGTTTTCCACTGTGTGCCGTTTTCTCAATTCTGTGATGGAGTCAGTAACTGCCTGAATGGAAGAGATGAACAGTTTGAATTCTGTGGAAGTAAATTAACAATCCTGTATGTGTGTCAGAATGTAGTTAGAATTATTTTCTTTCCTTCAACACAATCGCACAGACTGTTCAACTGGTCAACTTCAATGTCCAAACTCCACCACCTGCATCAATTCCACTCAAACATGTAATGGTGAAGTAGACTGTGAGAATGGCATTGACGAGTCTATACAAGCATGTGGTGAGCTCTCCTATAAACGTTTGTGCACACCCGATCTTTAGAGAGTTATAGGGCCCAAGAACAAGGCTATGTTGAGCTTTATCATGTTAAGAATACTTTAATTTATAATGCAGGTTGCCCTACTCCTGGCCATGTTCCTGTGTGTCGAGACTCTAATGGAACTGCCTACTGCATACCTCAGAGCAGTCTTTGTGATTCAATAGAAGACTGTAGTGGGGGAGAAGATGAAAGCACCGATTTCTGTGGAGAAGGACCTCCACTTCAATGTAAGCATACTGCTAGATATTGATATATTGACTTAAGACTGTTTGCACCTATACAATGTAATCTATCTTTTGTTCTTATTTGCACCCTCTCGTTGTCGTGATATAGTTTGTCCCAGGAACACCTTTGCTTGTGATTACACAAATGATCGGTATTGCTTGATGTATGACCAAGTGTGTGATAGCAACCCAGATTGTCCCAGTGGAAGAGATGAAGCACCTGAGATATGTGGCAATGGAGGTAAAGCACATTTCTGGAATTATCTACATAACAGTCATATGAATCACTCCATACACACCTGCAGGTTGTCCACCACAACATATCATCTTACCAAATTGCACCAATGCCACAAATCCATGCTTCAGTGTGTCTCGAGTGTGTGATGGTGTAGTGGACTGTGACAATGGGATAGATGAATCTATCGATGCATGTGGTATGTCAGTTGAACACCTGTATTCCCTAATAATTATTTTCTGATCAGAGTATTCAATGCAGACTTACTCCAAACTAATGTATTACATTACACCACCAATGTAGGTTGTCCTGATTCAAACTATGCTCCTGTTTGCCAGTACACCAATGGTACAAGGTACTGCATTCCTCAGAGCTACTTGTGCAATCAAATACAGGACTGTGAACAAGGCGAAGATGAAACCCCACAACTATGCAGAGGTAGATGATTTAGCTTAGTAAAGTTAACATAAAATTCTATAGACCTTTTATACCACATATATTGAGCAGGAGAGCCAAGTGATGACTTTCCATGTGATGACAATGGTAATACAAGGATTAGTTCTGCTTATGTTTGTGATGGATATGCACAGTGCCCAAATGGCAGAGATGAATCCATATATGGCATGTGTGGTAAGTACAAATAAAGTTTCTTTGAGATCAATGTCAGAAATATTAATTCAGTGAAAACTTTTTGGTCAATAGGAAACCCATGTCCCTCTGGCTACGTTCCCTGTCCTTTCAACACATCACAATGTATCAATGAGTACCAGCTCTGTGATGGAATGACCAACTGCTATGATGGAAGTGATGAATCCCTACAGATATGCCGTAAGCCAAACCGTGAAAAAACTCTTTCTAAACCGGTGATTTATCCATCATGCTTCTGCAATATTCTCAGCCTGTCCACAGGGGCATGTTCGATGCTTTTACAACAGTACAGAATGTCACCCTATCTCTGGTTTCTGTGATGGCACCCCTCACTGTTCTGATGGCAGTGATGAGAGTGAACAATTCTGTCAAGGTAAGAAATTTGTGAAAAATGGAAAATGTATGAGTATACAAGATTGAGTTTAATTTTCTACACTAATGATTCATTGTTCAGGATGTTCCAGTGGTGAACTATCATGCTACAACTCAACACTGTGTGTTAACACCACAGAACTGTGTAATCAACAACAATACTGTCCTGACGGAGGAGATGAGGATCCCTTTTATTGTTCAGGTTAATAACAGGAGTATAATGCTCCATTAGTACATTCATGATAATTAAATCTCAGGGACTACATAACTTGTGGATTCACATAAAATATGATACTCAGGCATGCACATCCAAATTATAAGACACAGTACTAATCTGAAAAAGAATTTAAAATGGTACTGGGAAAGAAAAGACAAATAAGTCACTAGTTATAGAGTGGCAGTTGGGAAAACAGTCCATATAAATCTCAAGACAATACATTAATTTTTGGTGATTACCTGTACAAACTGTTTGGTTTTTGAAGGTTGTCCACCTGGATTTGGAGCATGCTTGTACGAGTCATCACGAAGCCACAGATGTCTACCTAATTTCGTATTTTGTGATGGCTATACACAATGTAGAGACGGGAGCGATGAGAGTGAAATATACTGTGGTATGTGACTACAAATGCATGGTTGAAACGTAGTGGGCTCAGACTAGTATAGGAGCTAGTGCCTATTGTGATGTATATTTTGCAATCAACTTGGTTAGGGTTTGGATCAGGATCAGGATCAACATCAACCTCAGGATCAACATTAGAACCGGGATCAGGTACAAACTAAACCTACATGTCCAAATTGAACATGATTGACATGCTTATAATGATTATAGATATTACTCAATCTTTCCAGGACCCCTATGTACTTTCGACTGTGGTGACATGAACAGAACTTACATTGATTGTTATTTTGTCTGTAATGGATCGCCAGACTGCCCAAATCAGAATGATGAATCTCAAGAAACATGTGGTGAGAAAACAGCTCTTTAGCTAAAGAGATTATCATGGTTATGCTAATCCTTCTGCATACATGGTTATGACTAAGTCGTATTGTATCATTGTATAATGTGATAGGAACTTCATCCTTATTCTTCCCATTTGGTGACAACGTTGGAGATGAACGTGTTCCATCAGAAGATGATGGAAGCTCTCCACCCATATACTTATACGAGCCATTTGTCTTTTTTGGGGAGAGAGAATCAGCAGTTTATGTACGTGAAACTATAGACTTGTTTGCATCATGTATATATTTATTGCAGTGAAAACTGATAATGCAGGTGAGTACAAATGGACTCTTGTCATTCCGAAATGGATTCACTGAATACAGGGCTCGACCCTTTGATGATCCCTCAATTTCGAACTTTCCACTTGTGGCACCTTATTGGGCTGATGTGAATATTAGAAGATTTGGCAACATTTTTTATCGCCAGACAAATGACAATGGTTCACTAGAAACAGCATCTTATCTGATCAACAATCACATTGGTGATTTCTCTGCTCTTTTTCAACCAACCAATCTTTTCATTGCAACATGGGCTCGTGTTGCTATGTATGGAACAGATGATGATGTAAGTGTGCAATATACCTTTATAACTACGGGATACATTACAATGACTGCACATAATATTATAACCTTTAGCGGCAAAACACATTCCAAGTTGTACTAGCCACAAGTGGTGAAGAATCATATGTCCTATTCATCTATGGCACCATTGAGTGGGGGGAAAGCAACATTGGATTTAAAAATGCTGATGGAAGTAGATTCCTAATGGTGCCCGGTGCTCTAACAGATGCAACTATGTATATTGAGAACACAAATAATACTGACGTCCCTGGTCTTTACATCTTTCGTGTTGACTCCGAAAGAGGACCAGAAGGTATAGTGTCAAAAGACTGTGTCATACTATGAGCTCATTCAATGCTTATTTGTACACAGGATCAATGTGTGCCTTTTACTGCCTTGACGAAAATGACACTTGTATCTCAAGGTCTTTTCTCTGCAATGAGTATCCAGACTGTCCAAATGCTCGAGATGAAGATGAACAATTTTGTGGTAATATATTATAGGCATGCATAAATGCAATATCAATCTGCACACATGAGCCCTGAAAAAGTAATGGAGTCAAACGGAGTAAAGTATAGTACCCAGCTTTGTTTGCACCTTCTACTACAATTATGATTCATTCAATAGAATGATATTGATTAATTTGTACACATACAGCCCTTGACAAGTGTGTCAATAGTTACTGTAATACTTTCAGTAAATGTCAGGTTAGAAGATTGGCACTGTAAAAAATCAATAGAGTGACAATGGGAGAAAGCACTAGAAACTGTACTCAGTCCTCTTTCATTTACAACTGCTTTTTATTTGCAATGTTAGCATCATTATCTGGATCAGGATCAACATCTGGATCAACATCTGGATCCGCATCAGGTATGTATATCACTGATACAACCATAAGAGAATAGTTTAGGGTAATTCATTGGTAATTTCTCAATTTGTAATGTAGGATCAGGGTCTATGTGTGAATTTCCATGCTATGATGGATCCGGTACATGTGTTGAGTACTATGATGTTTGCAATGGAGTAGTTGATTGCCCAAATGGAAGAGATGAACACTCTGAAACATGTTGTAAGGCAAAACACAATATTTGAGCAATATTATAGCTATGATTTTTCTTATAAAATACAACTATGTTTATTAAGTTTAGTTGTTAGGTAAACAATACAAAAACACAAAATTTATTCCACATGCAGCTCTGAGCATAGAAATTAATCCACGTTTCTTGAATACCTATGAATCTACTGGACGGTATGAAACATATCAAGTCTGTCTTCAGTTGACCTCCTATGCACCGTTCCCCACTCCTCTCTACTTCAATGCAACTACTGGGCCATATGGAAATACTGCTTCAGGTAATTGGTGTCAACGATTTCGCATGCTTTTCAACAGATCTCCATTATTATTTTACCAGTCCATATCTTTGTTCCCTTTTTGTGTTATTTTACTCGATACTAGAATTCTCAGACTACTATTTTCCACAAGTTCTAGTCTTTCCACCACTTTCAAACTACCAGTGCTACAATCTGAGTATTGCTGGCGATGAAATAGTAGAGATTGATGAATATGCATCTATAGAGCTTCGATATGTCAGTGATCCTGGACGAACGATTGCAGTGAATATTTACAACTCATTTTCCTTTATAATAAATGATGATGATGGTAAGCTGAAATTACTACTTGGGTACTCTTCACCAAAGCTTTAAGAATCATCCATGGTTATCTGTAGGAGCATATGCCACTGTCCAAAACAGGACCATCTATACGATGGAGCAAGATGAAGACTTCACTGTCGATGCATGTGTGATCTTGGATGCCAGAGGTGGAAACTTGGAACGAGATGTGTCCATACGAGCAATGGTGTCAACAAGACAAGGTACTGTATTTATGTGTGTTCATAGTTACATATGTCTTAAGCCTCCTCACTTCCCCTTGTGATGTATACAGGCTGCCCAAGAGGCTACCGCCAGTGCCTGTATGATGATACAGACTGCTTTGAATACCACCAAGCTTGTGATGGCATACGACACTGTAGAGATGGCAGTGATGAAGGATTTGAAGTCTGTGGTATGTTCATATCGTTGCTTGATAGAGACTACATATACAGATTGAGTGATCATCATTTATGCTGGCTGGTTTTCACTAACAGGTGGACGAGGTGTGTGCGAGTTTCTCTGCTTTGACTTCAACAATACCTGTTTGCAAAATTCATCCACATGCAATGGCCGAGTTGACTGCCCCAATGGGAGAGATGAGTCTGTGGAAGTTTGTGGTTAGTTTCAGTCTTAATGATGAGAAACCAACATAGTACTGAAAGACACCAGTAATACTGATTTCCATACATGTGTTTACATGTATATCACTAATAGGAAACCCATGTCCCTCTGGCTATATTCCGTGCCCTTTCAACACATCACAATGTATCTATGACAACCAGCTCTGTGATGGAATGACCAACTGCTATGATGGAAGTGATGAATCCTTTGCTCTCTGCCGTAAGATTTACTATGAACAAAACATTTCATCCAAAGCATTTCGTTTTGACATGTGACAACTATCCAATTCTCACAGCATGCCCACAAGGTCATATACGGTGCTTGGTGAATCCAATGGAGTGCTTACTGATAACCAATATCTGCAACGGTGTCCCTGACTGCTCAGATGGAAGTGATGAAGCACCTCAACAGTGTGGAGGTACACATGTAATACAGTAATGCTCATAACTAAGTTCACTACAAGTCAAAATGTCTGATGTTTAGGGTGTCCAATTGGTCAAGGATTATGTCCTGACAACTCTTCAATATGTGGTGATGTCACTGAACTTTGCAATGGACAGCCATTTTGCCCATCTGGGGGAGACGAAGATCCAATCGTTTGTTCAGGTTAACAATTTCATTACATTCATGGGCACCTTACCCAAGCTTGCTCCACTTAATTTGCTGCTGATCCTATAATTTTTTTTGTTGACTGCATATAATAATATTATAGGCTGTCCATATGGTCATCTGCCATGCTTTCATGATAGAACACAGTGCGTGGCATTTTATCATCTTTGTGATGGAAAACAACATTGCACAGACGGAAGTGATGAAAATGAGTACTGTAGTGGACCAGGTTCAGGCTCAGGATCTATACCAGGTATAATTTTTATCACCTATATACTGCTATGCTATATTTGCAAGTTGACCTTGTACATGCTAAAATATTCTTTAATATGCAGAATGTCCTAGTGGTTATGCTCCATGTGCATTTGATAGAAGTCAATGCATAGAGTTTAATCAGTACTGTGATGGAACTGTGAACTGCAGAGATGGAAGTGACGAAGGAGAGTTTTGCAGTAAGTTATGGACACAAAGTATGCATGCAGGTGGTGCTTTTTCTGAGGAGAATTTTGTACAATAAAGCAATTTGTGAATCAATTTACCTTCATGCTTTAGGAGGAGTATGTCAATTTCCTTGCTATGATTTCAACGGCACTTGTGTACCAAACTCTGACACTTGTAATGGCTACATTGACTGTCCTAACGGGAGAGATGAGTCTGTGGAAACTTGTGGTTAGTTTTGTTTTTATAGTAGACCAATACCTACGTTATGTACCAGGTATAATTATAGCAATGATTATTCTTGGCTACTCATTGATTTCCCCTGGATGTTCGCTGATAGGTAACCCGTGTCCCTCTGGCTATGTTCCCTGCCCTTTCAACAGATCACAATGTATCTATGACAACCAGCTCTGTGATGGAATGACCAACTGCTATGATGAAAGTGATGAATCCTTTGTTTTATGCCGTAAGATAGAACTTGAACCACTTAGCACACAAAATAATCCTGCACAAAATGTGTATAATCATTGTGTTTACAGCATGTCCAGAGGATCACATCAGATGCTTCACAGACCCAACTCAGTGCTTTGCAATAACTAGCCTGTGTAATGGAGTCCCTGACTGCTCAGACGGAAGTGATGAGGACCAAGAACATTGTGGAGGTAAAACATTCACCTACTCGATATCAGTATCAAAACAACTCTGAAACATGGATAACCATAGGGCTGTTATTTTTGTCTCTCTAGGCTGTCCTTCGGGTCAAGCAGTTTGTCCCAACACTACGGAATGTATGAATGTAACTGTCATTTGTAATGGAGAGCCATCCTGTCCAATGGGAGAAGATGAAGACCCATACTTCTGTTCAGGTACAATATATATCAGACTCATCTCAATCTTACATTTATGTAAGGTCTACACATTGTATGCTGTTCATTGCAATCTTAAAACTTTCACCAAGCAGCTTGTCCACCTAACTTTGGACCTTGTCCAAATGATAGCTCACAGTGTGTGGCATTCTATCAGTTCTGCGATGGAATACAGCATTGCAGTGATGGGAGTGATGAACCAGAATACTGTGATGGAGGTAAGTGATTTCACTTTATTATATACAAGTCAAAAATACTAAGAGAAGAGAAAGTCAACACTTCTTGGATTGCTTCATATTTAGGTTCATCTGGATCAGGTACAAGTTCAGGATCGGGATCAGGATCAGGAGGTAAGTTACAATAAATTGCCATGACATACAAACTTTGTAGTCTTTAAAGTCATGAGTTCATTCTATCCACAGGATGTCCACTCGGTTATAAACCGTGTTTATACGACAGCAGCCAATGCATCGCATTTCACCAATTCTGTGATGGAGATGTAGACTGCAGAGATGGAAGTGATGAAGGAAGCAGCTGCTGTAAGCTATACATACAAGTTCTCTATTTCCATCATAATGTTTACTGAGTGCCACTTGTTATTCAGTTGGTGCATGCAATGGGTTCCCCTGCTACGATTACAACAATACTTGTGTGGAATACTCGTACACTTGTAACGGCTATGCTGACTGTCCCAATGGGAGAGATGAGTCTGTGGGCTATTGTGGTTAGTTTTGCTTCATAGTACAAATACCCTCTGAACAACAACAAAAATTAACATTTATCGCACTAATTCTCCATGGTTCGCTAATAGGAAACCCATGTCCCTCTGGGTATGTTCCCTGTCCTTTCAATAGATCACAATGTATCTATGACTACCAGCTCTGTGATGGAATGACCAACTGCTACGATGGAAGTGACGAATCCATACAGATATGCCGTAAGATAGAAGCTAAATCACTCAGTATGTGCAGAAATAAACCTATATGTGATTATTGTGTTTACAGCATGTCCAGAGGATCACGTCAGATGCTTCACAGACCCAACTCAGTGCTTTGCAATAACTAACCTGTGTAATGGAGTCCCTGACTGCTCTGATGGAAGTGATGAGGACCAAGAACATTGTGGAGGTACACATTTATCTATATATATTTTACATAATAGCTATATTTCAACAACTTTGAAACATGGATGGTCAAGGACTTTTTAACTTCTATATACTAGGCTGTCCTATCAGTCAAGGAGTTTGTCCCAACACTACGGAATGTATGAATGTAACTCTCCTTTGTAATGGAGAGCCGTCCTGTCCACTGGGAGAAGATGAAGACCCATACTTCTGTTCAGGTATAACAATAAGCTCAAGGAAATAAGAACAAAACCTACCATTCTATTTCACCAAGCAGCTTGTCCACCTGGCTTTGGACCTTGTCCGAATGACAGCTCACAGTGTGTGGCGTTCTATCAGTTCTGCGATGGAATACAGCATTGCAGCGATGGGAGTGATGAACCAGAATACTGTGATGGAGGTAAGTGATTTCACTTTATTGCATGCGAGTTAAGTTACTAAGAGAAGAGAAAGTCAACACTTCTTGGATTGCTTCATTTTTAGTTTCATCTGGATTAGGATCAAGTTCAGGATCAGCATCAGGATCAGGATCAGGATCAGGAGGTATATTTAAAGATCTATAATAACACACCAACTTGTGAATAGGACTTACTGACACTGAGATATCTGTTTCATTTACTAATAGGCTGTCCTCTTGGTTATGGCCCATGCCTGTACGATAGAACACAGTGTATTAAGCATGATCAATACTGTGATGGAATCACAGACTGCAGGGATGGTAGTGATGAGGGAGGTGTATTCTGTGAACCTCCAGGTTAGTAGAAAGTTTTCTCAGACACTCGGTACACAAGTGACATGTGATGAAACATTGTGCATCACTTATATACACACAGGGTGTTACTTTGAATGCAATGACTTCAATAGTAGTACATGTGTATCAGAATCAGCTCTCTGCAATGGCACTCCAGACTGCCCCAATGGCCGAGACGAAGAGCAATACATATGCTGTAAGTTCAAGTCACCCACTAACTTGATGCTTGTTGTTCACCACTGCACTAATGCACATCTATTTAGTTGGTAGATGTGACGGATTTGCCTGCCTTGACTTTGAGAACACTTGCATACAAAATGAGTATGTTTGTGACAGGTATGCTAATTGTCCCAATGGAAGAGATGAAGCTGTGGAAATATGTGGTTAGTTCCATCAGATTGAGTCATAAAGACATGTATAATCAGGTACAACTCCAACTCTTGTATTATTATTTACACAGAAAATCCATGTCCCTCTGGCTATGTTCCCTGTCCATTCAACACATCGCAGTGTATCTATGACAACCAGCTCTGTGATGGAACGACCAACTGCTATGATGAAAGTGACGAATCATTGGCAATATGTCGTAAGAGAACACAAAATTGAAAGTGTACCCAAACAATCACTGGAAATTTAACCTCTACTAAAATTTCTCTCTCGATCCCAGCCTGCCCACAAGGTTACGTTAGATGTTCCATAAATCGATACGAGTGTACACCAATTGATGGTTTCTGCAACAATATCACTGACTGCTCAGATAACACCGATGAAATGGAGGATATATGTGGAGGTATATAGTATCAAATTGCTCAATATCATAACCTTCAAAACTATTCTATATAATCTCTCCCATACATACTACAGCGTGCCCTCCAGACCATGTACAGTGCTCTAACAGTACAGTGTGTATCCACCATCTAGACATATGTGATGGTCAGGTATCCTGTCCTGACGGTATAGATGAAATACCATTTGTTTGCTCTGGTTGTCCACCTGATTCCGTGACCTGCCTCTTCAACACATCCGAATGTGTTGCTGGCTATCAACTGTGTGATGGACGACCCCACTGCAGTGATGGAAGCGATGAAAGAGAATACTGTGGTATGTGCTATATAGAATCTGACTGGTATGCAATTTGTAAACCATTTGCAATCACCCATACTCTTAGGCATTGGATCTGGATTTGGATCAGGATCAGGACCAAGACCAGGATCTGGATCAGGTATATATAGTCAATTCTTTTAGGATTGAGTTTTCAATATGCTGACTGGTCATGTGCATGGTTTTACGTAGCGGGAGGATGCGACAGATTTTCCTGTTATGATTCTGAAAACACTTGTATACCATACTACTATGTTTGTGACGACTACCCTCATTGTACCAATGGAAGAGATGAGGCTAAATATATCATACGTACGGTAGTACGTATAGTAGGAATGGGCCGGCTGTCCCATAGACACAATACAAAATGTTGGTCACCATAAAAATCTAGTCAAACAAAATTAAGCCCTCAAACTTGCTCAGAGGCTCTAACTAACAGATTACCAATGGCATGCAAGGCCTAAAACTCACAGAAACTTTCCTCAGCACTCGTAGAGAGAAGTAGTGGGAAGCCACAACAGTGCCATTTTTGTTCTCCTACTTTCTAACTCACGGACTTACTTGAAAAGCATTTCCAGAGAACCAGAATGTGTTGAGCCAACTTTGACAGCACAAAGTAACTCCTTTTCATAGGTAGTACATTCCTTGATACTCATTTACATCACAAATAAGCACTAGAAAATTCATGTACTTCAATGTAGCCATTTGTAGTAGAGTTCAAAGGTCATTGATTATCCACGTGGCATTTAATACGCATGCGCATTAGCTGCTCTAGTAGACAATAGCTGCTACTCAGATAACTCAAGCTTTTTGTAGGGACTAACCAGTCTCTGATGGTCTCCTCACTGTAGTGTTGGAAAAAGTGAATGAACAAGTAGTAAAAATTTCAAAAAAATAAGCAGTGTAGGAATGGGCAGTGCTGTAAAAAGTATTGGAACAAGGAATGGTCTCAATTTCGGCACATGACTACTTCATTTTTGTGCCCAAGTCTTGGCCAGTAATCTAGTCCTGACTGTTATACTTTATTCCACTTTTTAGCCAAGTAATAAGATTGGCAAGAATTTGAACCATTATAATTATATCATGCGATAAGATGTTAAACTTGAACCATTTACAACAATTAGCTAATAATAATAGCCAGAGGGATAAAAAATGAAAATGAAGTAGTCATGTGCCGAAATTGAGACCATTCCTTGTTCCAATACTTTTTACAGCACTGCCCATTCCTACACTGCTTATTTTTTTGAAATTTTTACTATATGTAGTACGTACAGAGACCTATACATGCTTACACAAGCAGTGAATGTCTATTTAATGTATGACAAAATATTGTGGTCATGGAATGAACCTTGTTTTATGAATTAGGACTACAATCAGGATCTGGATTTGGATCAGGATCAGGATTTGGATCTGGATCAGGTATAATAATTAATATTGAGTAAGATCATTATTTCATATGCCATTTTGTATGCTAACTGACTAGCATATAGAGCAAAAAGTTAGCTAATACAATGCAGCACAAAACGTATATCATTTGTGATCATGGAGAGCAATATTTACACACAATGGTATACTTTTTTGCTACTCTAGCTGGGAGATGCGATGGATTTTCCTGTTATGATTCTGAAAACACTTGTATACCATACACAAGCACTGCATGTATATTTCACAAAAATAATATTATTGTGGTCATGGTATTTTTTATGAATTAGGAATGCACTCAGGGTCAGGATCTGGATCAGGTATAAGTTGAATTGAGTAATATGGGGTATATAACCCTTATTTCATATACTGGCTAGTCATGTCAACACTTTTTTGGTTAAATATTTCACACTAATACTGATACACATCTCTAGGATCTGAACTATCATTTCTGATCACATTCCCCAAATACTCTCAAACCGGAGATATCCAGTGTGCTGCCATACCTATATTTGGAGACGACATCATTGAAAACGACACAAAACTGTTTGTACGGTTCGAAGCAGACTATTATCTAGACCACGTTGTGAACGGATCTTCAACAGTAGTGAATATCAGGGATGATGATGGTATGCACTCGTAATAACATTGGCACACTCCATTGTTATTTTTTTGCATCTTGATATTGTAGGAGCAATGCTTTCTGTTTATACTGCCTATCAAAGTGTTTATGAAACTGATGAAAATACTACCGTGTACATCTGTGTTGAACTGGATGACATTGGCGAAGGTCTAAGAAGAGAAGTGGTTGTACAAAGTCACTTAAATTTGCTTACAGCAAGTAAGCATGTTAAGTAAAATTTAAAAAAAAAACTAAAAAATCAAATCTCAAACTTTCAAAATTTAGTTTGCTGATCTCATAACTATGTGTATTAGATTACTCTGATGTGAGGGAAAGATACTACTTGCCTGATCTCATTTTCCCTGTTGATTCAATGGCTGGAGAAGTACGCTGCACTCAAGTCACAATAATAGGGGATGACTCTATTGAGGATACAGAGTCCTTTACTGTCTACTTTGTTCCACTCAACCATCTCGATCGATTCAACAATAGATCATCAACTGAAGTGTCCATACATGATGATGATGGTAAGTTATATATAGCCTCATATCCAGACCATTCCCAGTCTTTACAGAAACATGCCATATGATTTTGGATTTTTTCCCCCTGTTATCTCACACATACATATGACTATTTCATACATACAGGAGTACTATTTATGGTACAACAGGAGATGCTCAGANGCCAGCGCTCTCTCCAGAGTGCTCTAGAAAGTTTCTGTGAGTTTTGTTGATGCATGCACTTAGAAAACTATCCAAGGGAGGCTTTAATCCATGTCTGAAGGCTTAGCTGTCATTCTCTGAAAGTTTATGAGCATAAACATTTTGTATTGTGTCTATGGGACAGGCGGCCCATTCCTACTATACGTACTACCGTACGTATGATAGGCTTTCTACAATACAGCTTCAATAATTTGCTTCGATTTTCTTCAGATGTTGACTACGAAGCTCTCCGGACTTACCTCACATTCACACCATCAGAGACCACCATCTGTCGATACATAAATACCACTGAGGACATGCTTTCCGAATACAATGAAACACTATTGGTCTATTTGGACAGTAATGACTCTGCAGTCGTTTTATCTCCAGACACAAGCATGGGGCAAATAACAATACTGGATGATGATGGTAATTTTGAGCAAACCAAACTATAATCCCATGCATGCATTGAGCACTTGTGAAGAGAATGCTTCTTTATCTCATAGAAATCACCATTGGATTTGAACAAGCCAATTACGCCATCAGGAAACCATTCAATACTACCGTTGTTGTGTGTGTAGAAGTGAGAGAGGGACAACTGATGAGGACAGTACAGTTTACAGTATCCACAGAGGATTATACTGCAACAGGTACAGTATATGCATGTACACTTCTACTGTGAAAGTTATTTCAATCGATTGAGATATGTTGTGATTGTTCACAACAATAGCACCAGATGACTACACTGAAAGAATGGAGCAATTGGAGTTTACACCAGATAAACAACAGCAATGTCTAGAGATTGAAATTGTCAATGACACACGTACTGAAGGACCTGAACAGTTCTTTGTCGATCTTTCAACATCTGAAGTTCGAGTCAATCTGGATCCAGCTCGCACTACAGTACACATCATGGACAATGATGGTCAGAATACACACACACACACGTCAGAAGCTCAAGTTTATTATAGTTCATGTTTATTACAAACTGTTCTTATACTCTGCAGGAGCCATACTCTCAGTCCAAAACACCACTATCAGTGTAATAGAAGGAGATAAAGACACTGCCATTGACGTGTGTGTTGTTATAGACGTAACAGACGAACTGGAAAGAGATGTTCACATTCAAGTTACACCAACACTCATAACAGCAAGTAAGAAAGCAGCCAGCATATGCGATCGTAACAAAATGTGAAAATTCACAACTATTTTATCATTATTTGTACTGCAATCAACACAGATTACTCAGACTTTGACAGAGAATCTATTCCGTACAACATAACATTCCCTGAGGGCTCAGTCAGTGGTGATGTCCAGTGCATCACGGTCACAATTATTGGCGATGACATTGTGGAGTACGATGAGAGATTCAATCTACAATTTGCGGAAATCAACGAAAGAGATGAATTTCTGGAATCCACTACAGAAGTGACTATAGTTAATGACGATGGTTAGTTTCTAAAGTTGCCGCAACTTATAATACCTTAAATAGATTATCTTTTGCATTCATAAAATTTTTAATATACATGTATACACAGACTATACTATGCACGAGTGTCTATACAATGCAACATTACGATCCATCTCCATTCCCTATCACAGAGGCAATGGTTAGATTCAATCCTGACACTTACAACATTGATGAGGAGAGTCAAGAAGTCACTGTCTTTGTGGAAGCGACAGGTGGAGTGCTGGAAAGAGAGGTCACTGTTGACTTTCAAACAAGTCCCTCAACTGCAACCGAAGGACAAGGTATGACATCTACACATGATGGATTGGTCTACCATAACCAGTCCATCTTTGCTTCCAATAACAATTATTGACTTGATGATTTGTTTTTGCACAGACTATTCGGCAACAACATCAGTTCTCACTTTCTCTCCAACTGACAATCAACGTGAAGTATCCATTCCAATCCTTCAAGACAACATTGTAGAAGACACTGAATATTTCTATTGTATTTTGGAAGCAGTTGAACAAGAACCAGTTGTAATACAAACAGATCGTGCTATTGTCAACATCCGTGATGATGGAGATAGTAAGTGGAGAGCAAGCTTAACCATGCACTTCGATGATTGAATTTCTGCATTCCCTTAAATTTGCTGTAGTTGTCCAAGTTGGGTTTTCAGAGAGCATGTACAATATCGAGGAAGGTGAAGAAGAAGAAGTCTGTGTTATTCTCTTGACTGGAACTCTAGAAAGAAATATCACTGTCAGAGTTAACAGTCGTAATAGTACAGCCCAAGGTATACATGATAAAGTGTTCATATCCAAGCTAGTATTGCACTAGCTGTTTTCCAGTCAACTTAATGCATCTGGACCATTTGTGCAGGTGGAATCAATTACAATGAAATTGCTGGTCTCAATCTTGTGCTGAGTGCCACAACAAACAGAACTTGTTTTACCGTTTCGACACTTGAAAATGATATTCTAGAGGTGGACAAATCGTTCAGCCTAACAATGAACACCACAGATCTAAGTGTGGATATTGTTACTGGTGAAGCAATGGTGAACATCTATGACAATGATGGTGAGAGAAAATACTAGTCTAAGCTCTAGTTGTATCAGAAATTGCCATAAATTTTTCCCCCCACATTTCTATTCACAGTTGTTACGGTTGGATTGGAAGAGAGTGCTTACTACACAGTGGAAGGAAATGTTCAAGTGGAAGTATGTGCTGTCATAATCAATGGTACCCTGGAGAGGAACATAATTGTTGGATTGCAAACCCTTGATGGTACAGCCACTACAAGTAAGCCACTAAAATATCATAATACAGGATGTAGGTATCGGTTTATGATATGGTACTTGCCATATTGACTTTATACAGGTTCTTCGGACTACGTAGAATTAGTGTCTATGCTCATGTTTACCGAAACTGTTGACAAAGTGTGCCGTAATATCAGCATACTGGAGGACATGAGGTCAGAGAATGATGAAACGATTGAAGTGATTCTGGCGACAAACGACTCTGATGTGATCCTCACCAGAGATAACGGAGAGATTACGATACTGGACGATGACAGTAAATGAATTGAGTTTGAAATTCTAACGGATATTTAAACAAAATATGCTCATAATCTTGTCTGTGATCATTCCTTATACTCAGGTGTTACCATCACATTTAAACAACCTTCCTACACGGTCATGGAACTACCAACTGAGCCTTTCCAAGTGTGTGCAGTCATTTCAGAAGGAGAACTAGAGAGAAGTGTTGGAGTGATATTTCTAACTGCCGATAACACAGCAATAGGTATGCAATAAAGTTCATAACTCTATATTACTCACCCATGCATGTACTGGGTATACACCATACCAGCACTTCAATTGCCTGCATGACTGATCCCCCTCCCTACTCTGTAGCACCAGAGGACTATGAATCAATGACACCAGCCTTGCTGGTGTTTGACAGCCAAACAGAAGAGAACTGCGTGAACATTTCCATTGTGGACGATACTCGTGTAGAGAATGCAGAACAGTTCTATGGCAATCTCAGGACACTTGAAGAACGTGTCATCATAAATCCTAACTCGACCACCATACAAATCGATGACAATAATGGTACGCAATTACTACATCAATTTTTTGTGAACTAATCATTACCATGATGATACATACTGTACTTTTTATGCATACGACAGGTGCAATTTTGACAGTTCAAAGCCAGGCCCTTAGCATTGGGGAAATGAACGAAATGAACACTGCAATGAACGTCTGTGTTGTCCTCAATGCACAAGGAGGACTGGAGAGATCAGTGTTAGTTGGAGTGAGATTGAACTCATCAACAGCAAGTAAGAACAATAGTTTTGAATCCCTATTTACAAGTTCCACCATGCATCAAAATGGTCATGCATATAAGCGATTCTTTAGTGCACAACCCTCAGTACCTGCATTGTACAACTAAGTGATTGTGTGGTAATAAACTGCATGATATGAGCATCTAACTGTTTAATTCACAGGCTCCTCGGACTATGTTGACGAAGAACTACCACTGATAATATTTGAAACTGACCACGTCACTGGTGATGTTCAATGTGTTACAGTGTCAGTAGTGGGTGATGATATTGTGGAAGATGATGAAGAGTTTATCGTGGAGTTTATTCCTGGAAACCAACGTGACATGTTTGAAGGAGCAAGAACAACCTCCATTACAATTGAGGATAATGATGGTGAATTTATATCCAATTATATATAATAAATTATATAGCAGTTGCATGATTATCTGCATGTGCTACTCTAGAGCAATTATTATGGCTTGTTGTACATATGACTACAGGTGCAATAATATCACTAATAACTCAAAACCTGAACCTAACAGAGGGAGAAGAGACAGAGCCAGTATGCTTCAATGTGAGTGGCATACTGGAAAGAGCTGTCACTGTACTATTGGAAGGTAAGACTTCAAAATTTATTGTCATAAGTTTAGAAGAACAAAGACCTCCAATTTAAAAGCCTCATATTACTATGCAGGTGAACAGACAGATGATTTCATGATCCAAGGAGAGTTGGAAGTCAATAACATGGGAGAATATTGTGCTGAAACGACAGTTGATGATGATAAGTTGGTTGAAAACACTGAGGGCTATACTGTGAGGCTGGGCAAAGGGCACGAGAATGACATTGTACAAGGACCCAGCAACACTTCAGTCACAATCTTTGACAATGATTGTAAGTTTGCAACAAATTTACACAATTACAAACCACTATTCATGCCATTGTTCCATCTATTAGTTGGTGAAGTTGCACTACTGAATGAAAGCATAACTCACACAACTTCTGAAGGAGATGTTGTGACTCTTTGCTTCGAACTGCGCAGCCCATCGACCACTGAACTCAGGAGATCAGTCACAACTGCAGTAGAACTAACAAGCCTCTTCGAGATGAATGAAAACAACAGTATGTTAAGCTATATTCTCTCTCAACATTATATATGTGCATGTGCATGCACACAAAATGCATGTTAGATTCTCTGTACACAGTATATATCTTGTTAACGACAGTACTTGCTTCACAGCTGTCATTGTGGATGGACAAGTCGTCTTTGAAGAAGGTGACGAAGCTGTCAAGTGCATACAAGTGGTGGCCTATGACAATGACGTCTTTGATAGAAAAGACAATGAACTGACATTGCAATTTAGAACCCTACAGCCAGATTTCTATTTCGGAGAAGATAAACTTACTGTGATAATTCAAGACAATGGTGAGTTAAGAGGCTCATAATTATACAGTAATGATGCGAAGTGTTAAATTTAATTATTGCCTCTTTTCTTGGCTTTTATAGATCCACTTCTAATTGAAGGTAAGAGAAACTATTTCTTGCCATGTTTTTCTTGCCATGTTTAATACCATACATTGTCATAATTATTCACAATCATATAATATTATTAAATTTTAGGAACAGACTACATCTCTTTTATAAATCTCCTGGCAAATGACAGTGTTCAACTTGAAGAATTTGCAAAAGCTGATGAACAAGATACATTCACCGATCCAATATTCATTGGTTTTGGAATACCTGTTGGAACAGTTACTCAAACAACTGCTTATGTGAGTAGCTTATCAATACCAGCACTGTGAGTGTAATTTAAAGTGTTGTCTCTTTGCAACCTATAGATAAGTACAGAAGGAGTGATATCTTTTGGTTCTGGCTGGAGATTCTATCAACCTCAGAATTTCCCAACTTCTGATCCCGTAATTCGAGATGCCTTTGTTGTGGCTCCATTTTGGAGTGATATTGACCTTCGAAATACTGGAAGCATTCGCTACAAAGTATACACAGGGGAAACCCCCACTGGACGAGAACTACTAAGGACTGTGACCTCATTTGTTTCATTGAAGCAACCTGAATCAGCCAACTTCTCTGGTTCATGGATGCTGGTAGCAGAATGGAATAAAGTACCACCAACTGAAATTACTCCCAGAACAGATCCCGAGGTAAAATAATTCATGTACATTTACGCATGACAGTGTGCCTATAAAAGAGCTACAAAATGCCTGCACAAATGCCTGTAAAAATAGCAGCATTATAATATCCTGCAATTATAATAACAACATTATACTGAATCTTTCTCCAGAGAAACACATTCCAAGCTCTGATCATCACAGACGGTAGTGAAACATACACAGTCTTCACGTACAACTGTAATGAGCTGGAATGGCGCCCTCGAGCTGTCATCGGTTACAATGCTGGCAGACAAGAAACAGACTCCTTTCAAGCGTTTGACAACTATGCATTGAGTCAGACCGAAAACGCCTTTGAAGTAGCTTGCGTCAACATGGACCAGTATATACCGTGGAACAATCTGGTGTACAGGATCGGACTCACAGACAGCGAGATACAGAGACAGAGGACCGAGTGCATGAGACGAATTGAGTTTGACACTGAAGTATATCCACCACAAGAGATTTTTACCTATTTCCTATTTGCACAGCCCTGTCCTTGCTCTATTTTTCCAATACTATTCTCACCTAACTTTTTGCTATATGACTTCGATGATAGACAGTATTGCTACATACCAGTGTTTCTAAGAGCTAGATTTGGATTATCTGCCTTCATTTCTCAGATTTGCTGCTATTCCATTGAGTAAGAGAGATTGTAATAGTTGCATAATTAACACAGATATATGCACTTACAACATTCATATATATTCACACAATAGACCAGGTAGATTTGGAGCTCTACTTGGGGAGACTGATACAACATTGGGAAGCTCTTTGCTACTCCTAAATCCAGCACTAGATCCAGATTCTTTTGGATTTGGATATGAGATAGAACTGAGAGAAAGTTGTTGTGGATTAGCTGGCCAGTGNAAACAAACAAAACAAAAAAACCAAACAACTATTTCTTCCCTCCTTTCAGCGTGGTCATTTGGTGATCCTCACATAACAACTATTGATGGAAGGGCATACACTTTCAATGGCAGGGGAGAATACACATTACTCTCTGTACAAGTTGAGGAAGAGCAATTCACCGTGCAAGGACGAACACAATTGGTTGTTAATTCAACTGCAACACAATTTTCTAGCTTTGCATTTGGTGTGCCAAACACAACCATTGTTGAGGTATGCATGCATCGTCATATACACATCAAGTAAAATTCTGTATACAGTGTTTAAAGTCAAATGCCATTAATATTGATACCAGGTTCGGTTTTCCGAGAGTGTACAACTTGAACTTGAAGTTCTATACAATGGCAACGAAATAACTCAAAATGTGTCTGATGTGAGTAGCAACTTCAGTGCCCCAGATGTTCGAGTTCAAAGAGACAACACCAGCTCTATCACATCAACTTTCCCAAATGGTGCCTCTGTTGTAGTAACAGCCACGGCATCCATATTGAACATCCATATGAATCTACCACAATCCTTCTCAAACTCAACCAGAGGACTGATGGGCAACTTCAATGGGGACAGTATGGACGATTTCATCTCTTTCGATGGCACAATATTGAGCAACAATGCAAGTGATTCAATGATACACGAGTTTGGACAGACTTGTAAGTTTCTATATCTCTCTATGCATGTGCACATGGCTTGAGGAGACATGATATGCATGCAAAAAGAACCAATTGCAATTGCATAACAAGATACTCACTTCATGACTGTTACAGTAATAACTGCATTGAGTTCCTTGATAAAAAGCTGCTTAAAAACCAGTTGACTAAAATACATATGACTTTTCTGTTTGTTACAGGGCAAATTGTTCCAGATGAGAGTCTATTCACATACCCTGAAGGACTCACTGCCAGTAACTTCTCATATCCAGACCACACACCTATCTTCTTGGACCAGGTCCTCGCAAACGCCTCACAAGAGATCATTGACTTATGTGGATCCAACGCAGAGTGCATATTTGACTCAATTCAAACAGGAGATACAAGCATAGGCCTCACAAGTGCTGACACCAACAACAGGAATATGATGGAAAACATCCAACTACGTAAGAATTAAGCTACTTATTCCTCTAATCTTGTGACCACATCCATAAGCCACTCCAGGTGGGTAGGGAAAGTTCCCATGGGACAAAGAGCTTTTAACCTACCAGTCCTAGTTCTCAAAGCTAAGCACCTGAGTGGCTCAGCCTTTTGCCAATTTCCCTGAGTAGGCATTAGGAGGGTTCCTTTAGGTTTGGGATTGTTTGTAAAGATTAAACCGTTTGAATTTTTACGAGCACTCTAAAACTATCTAGTATATAGTTCCAAATACAAAATTTTATAGAAACTTAATGCAATATCTGTTGCATTCTTGAATCCACACACCACATCCAGAAAACTCCCCTCCCATGATAAGCGGACCGTCAACTTTCATAGTGACAGTTGGAGAAGCTTCACAGTACCAATTCAACGTCACTGATGACAGGGACCTGTTCAATGTGTCAATAGTAGGAGGTCTACCACCAGGTGCAGAACTGGACAGCGATGGAAGCGTGTTCACTCTAGTTTGGCAGTTGGCTGACTCACAAGACGCAACAGCACTCAGTTTTGTGGCCACCGATGATCTGGACGCAAGGAATTCACTAGATCCACAGATTCAAATCTGCGCTTGTCAAAATGGTGGCAATTGTACGCTGAACGGTGTACTCAACTCTGAGGTGAACCCAGTCATACTCAACTGTCGATGTCATCCAGGTAATATTCTAAGACATTAGAACTGTGTACATGTGAATAGTAAGGTATCTATTCTTTATCTGCTCCAATGCCCATGAATTCATTGGTGTAAAAGCATTCGCCTATATAATTTAAAAGACCTAGGGTTAAAATCACACTAAATCTCAAGATTTTCCCCTTCAAATTTCCCCATAATATATTATGTTTAATATTATTCCTCAGCTGGGATCCTGATCTCAAAGTCTATGTGTAAAGACCAGCATGTTTTCCATGCCAAACCTAAATCGAACCTGACTTATAGTTTGCTGCTAGGCCTCAAGGATCCTTTGTGCATAACTTTCCCACGTAAAACTAAAATCTACATGGCAATACTCATAACTTACACACACACACACACACACACACATACACACACACACACACACACACACAGCTTGGACAGGAAGGTACTGTGAAGAGGATGTGAATGGTTGTGAGGAGAGCAGCTGCTTTGAAGGAGTCGTTTGCACTGACATTCCTGCCCCTGGAGTGGGCATTGCATGTGGTCCCTGTCCACCAGGATACACAGGAAATGGACAAAAATGCCTAGGTTTGTATAAGCTAAAATATGATGATTGTGGATTAACATTTGTAACTAAATCAAAGGGGATTTTCTACAAGTTTGATGTTATGTACGTATAAAAGCAAACTTTAAATTTGGGTTACTAGCCACTTAATAACCCATACTACTCAGTTGTACATTTTTCTGTAAGAGCCTTTACTTAGCTCGTTCCCAGGCCTTCCCGGTACGTATTTTATACTTCGCAAATTAAGCCGGGCATTTATTTTGGGGAAGACCTGGGTACGAGGCTAGCCTTTACTAGAGTAACTATAACACCCTTCCGCGCGATGTTTCAATCCTACAAAACTATTACTATGACGCAGATATCAATGAGTGTATGGATACGGACAGCAACACTTGTGAACAGGTGTGTGTGAACACAGAGGGGAGTTTTGAGTGTGGCTGCTTCCCTGGATACACTGAAATGAACGCCACTCACTGCCAAGGTAGTAAAACATGAGATTGCATGATGGACTACATGCATGATACAACATCCACTAAAATTGTTAAACCAAAGATATCCCTAGTGAGATTTCAATGAACATAAATTCATCTATCTATCCATCTGTCTATCAACAGATATCGATGAATGTACTATTGTTGGTGAATGTCACCAGGTGTGCGAGAATCTACCAGGCACACGCAACTGCAGCTGTTTTGAAGGATTCACTCTCAGAGATGACAACAGAACTTGTGAAGGTAGAAAAACTACATAATATTATATACACGTGCACTCAAATAATGCTAAACTACTGCACATTAACTCGTATGGTTATGACACACATGTACAGTACTACCAACTGCTGCCTGTAATGTGAACACCAGCTGCACTCAAGAATGTGTGAGACTATCTGGAGTGGAACAGTGCAGCTGTGACATTGGATACATACTTGCCGATGACAACACCACATGTTTAGGTTGGTCAAAGAATTTTTTTTTTTTTTTTTGGCTTCAATCCAATATGTGATAGGGTGTACTCTATACACAATGTCCTGACTATGTGTTTGATCTTGCCATACTTTTGACAGTATAATCTAACTGAAGCAATTATGTGTAGTACGTACCATTATAATTACCCGCCCCCCCTCAATTATTAACTCAGATATCAATGAATGTGACCAAAGTCCGTGTGAACAACTCTGTAACAACACTGAAGGTGGATTTGAATGTGGATGTAAAGAGGGATTCGCTGTTTCATCCGAGAATCCCAGATACTGTAGTGGTGAGTGCTTATATGCATCCCACATTTTCAAATGACTAGACAAACATTGAATAATTGGAGAAATAACAATTAACATGGTGCATATTTCTGGGGTATATACAGCAATTAATATTTACAAAGTGCATTCTTGTACTAATATCACTTCATGCCACACACACATACAATGACTACACATCTCCTCCCATGCATGAGGTAAAAATAACTCATCCAATCCCAAGAGAATTTTAGTTAATATATAGTTCGATTCTGAAACAGCAGGAGCATTCTGCTTGTACATAAATACTAACAGTTGGAGGTATACTGTACAATCCTTTATAATCTACTATAATTCTTTCTTTATCGATTTAGATGTCGACGAATGCTTTGATGCAGCCCGAGCTAACATTGATCTTTGTATGCACCCAATGCTATGTGAAAACACTATTGGAGCATTTGAGTGTGTGTGCCCACCTGGAACAGAACTCGTGGGCGAAATGTGCCAAGAAATAGGTAAGCATAAGAAGGAGTATCAATCGCGTCTGCCAATAAGAACAATCTCCCTCCCAGGGGACTATTAATCAAGTTACGTATAGGCATGTGAGATATGTAAGAGAGAATCATGTGAATTTCTCTAGTATCAGTTCCAATACTAAAGCTATTTCATGACAAACTTGTATACAATGTCATGCATGCGTGTGTGTGGGGTAGCATGCACACTCCTTTGAAGATGTGGAGCCACCGTAATAGTATCAATACACACCCAGTATCACCATGACAACACACACAATATCTCCATGCACATTATAGTGGTGACAACTGTTCCACCTCCAACGACACAACCCACCACCACCATGCCTCCACCTCAGCCAATGACACTCTCGCCACAGCTGGAGGAGCAGGCAGTCGTTGTCACCCTAGAAGGCTTGACAGCAGAATCGGTGAGTGCATGAATACACTCTTTAATTCGGATCACTGCAACTATAGTATAGTTTAGCTGCTATCAAGTATCAACACAAGCTATTGGAGAATGTAGCCATGATGCACAATTACCTTACAAATATTAAAGGGTTAAGGGATTAATTTATAATGCCAGATGAATAGTAGTTGAGTAGGAGTCAATTGCTGACAATCTGGCAGATACTGACATAGTAACTGTGTTATACTTGTAACATGCAACCTTATAGAATAATCCTATTTCTTCTTTAATAGTTCACACAAGAACGTCAGATGGAATTCAAGATGGTCACAGCCAGGGTGCTGAACACATACTGTGAAAACAAACCAGAAGCTTGCAATCCAGTTGACATTTCTAGAAGGTACAAAAATGAACCTATATACTTTATTCCCAGGCCCTTTTTGAAGGCTATTTTCACAACTTCTGTGAATATATATATGGTATAAGAATCATGAAAACAATGCATAGTACTACATCTAATTTGAAATACAGGAAGAGACAAGCTCCAACGATCAGTCCTGATGACATCATACTCACAGGCATTATGAATAATGACCAAGGTGATGTGCAATTCAACATGTACATTGAGCCTGAGTCAGGCGGAGTGATACCAGGAGATACAGTAGTGCAAGCAATTGAGGTAACATATTATACCAAAGAAAAACTGTAACAATCTGGTATTATGAAAAATCATTGGAAAAAATCTTGCCATCTAGCAAGGATTCATTTTATATGTAAAACATGATAGAAGAGCCACATGCACACTCCATCCATTTCATGATGATGTCTTTTTTCCTTCAATTTCAGAGCAACTCTGACCAGTTTACAACAGCCGGCTTTGAAGTGAGTGTAGAGCAGCTGACTCAACCATCCTCTGGTCTCTCTGTGGGGGCTGTGGTTGGTATCATCATTGGAGCCACTGTGTTGGCCTTGGTGGTGCTCATTGTAGTGATACTCTTGATTGCACGCTGGTATGTTGATGCATGCACATCAAAATGGCAATGTAAAAAAAAGGAATTTTTGTTCCGGATCCATGACTCATCTCCTTAGCATCCATCATTGGCCTTAGCTATATGCAGACAAAGTGTCAATGCACTTTGCTACGATCCACATTTCAACAAACACGCACCAACAATAATACAGTATGGTGAGATACCGTCGAAATAGGAAGTACAGATCAGTAATGTTCACCTATGGATCAGACATCGGCAAGATCAAGCACGGGTCGGACTACATTGAGAGCAACGTCTACACAGAGCTGCAGGCCAGTGGTGCCAACAGGGATGGTAGCAGTGGGGAAGGCAGCGGTAGTGGTGAGAGTGACAATAAAGAGTCCTCGCAGTGTATGACGGTCGTCTTTAAGGATGGCTCCATTGGTGGTGGAAGTCGAGCTGAAAGCCCAGAAGAAGATGTTATTACAGCTCTCTGAGTTCTGTAGGCCAGTTGTACGTCTTATACAACACTAAACTTTAAATTTTTAAAATCTATTCTTGATTCCTGTCATTTTTTTTTACATTAATGATTTTTAAAGCTAATATAAAGTAAATTGATTGTAGACTAATATGCTGTTTCATTTCTTTTAAATACATTCTGTGTATACTTGGCAATAATTGTAGTATCCCTCACACAATAAAATGGGTAAGGGTCATTGATTTTATTTGCAGACAGAATACAATCATGCTAGTGTCTATGTATACTGCTGTTCTCTGCTCCAATGCATGTGAGCTTCAATGATTTTTCATACATCTGCTGTACTAGATTCTAATAGACATTGACAACACTAGTAACCGAGCAATCTATAAATATTATATCACCGAATCAAGCATGACTTTGATCTGTACATAGAGGAGAATCAGTAGACTTATCGCATCTGGCCTCACATCACAACAGCTAGCACACCTTTCGATTTGAAATCACTGAAGTGATATCACATCCTTGCCATGCCTCCACATGATAATTGCTATACTACAAACTGCAAGGCTTCACATTAAGTGTCCACATTCCACAAAGATCGACAGAATCAACCTGAAAACATAGGACTTATAGCTAGATATGGGTGCAGCTCTGAGATTACAGGTAGCAGCACTGTGGCTACTACAGATCCTCAGATTTTCATCATACACCAACGGAGGTAAGTTGAAATAAATTGAAGTACTTTATAGGAGTCCTCTTGTGTCTTAGACTTGTAAGCTTAGAATGGTTGGTGCAAAGAAAATCATTGATATTGTGGCACTAAAAAATGGTGCAATCATAAAGATTTACCTATACTGTTAGCATAGAAACATTGCACAATTTTTGGAAAGTAAGGTGTGGTCACGCTAAGTCCATGTTGGTGCCCAGATTGTGTATGTGATCAGACTGTATGTAGGCTGAGTACACACTAAGACTTCAAGTATATAATATTATAGTTACAATTATGAAACACTATGCTACCACAGTAAAGTTCTATACATGAAAATCACTGATACTGAGTCATTTTCCAGGAAAAATACCACAACATTTATGATATTAGTCTCAACTATCGTACTGACCAGTATAGTCTATGTAATTGAACTGATAAGATGACTGTAACAGTATTCAGCTTGATCCGTAGATACAGCACTATCATTTAAGTATGTTCACAGATTACAATGGAATGTATTGTGTGGAAAATTAGTGTCATGAAACATAATACAGTCATACATAACAGTAATATATATGCCATAAATTCTTAAATCCTTTATCACTACAGCTTCAACAGCTATACTAGCCAATAGCAGCCCAACTACCATAGTCTCAACAACTGTAATCGTACAACCAACGCAAACCACCAATGATCTACTACCTACGATAACCAGTGCTGCAGTATCCATTTCTATTCAGCCCTCTTTCTCGCCAGCACTACCTCTCAGCAGCGCTAGTAGCATCGGTGGTCCTTCAATCAGCACCATCAGTCCGACCTTGTCTATTTCCCCAGTCAATACACCCATCAGTATTAGTAGCTCCCCAGTTGTTGGACCAACTTCCAGTCTGACACCAGTGTCTGTTTCATCAAGTTCACTAATTGTACGTCCTACACCAACCACTCCAGAGATCACAGAATCAGGTTAGTTTAGTTCTACAACAGACTGGACACTGTCTTTAGATATAGGCTAACAAAAGAAGGATATCTGTCTGAAGTACTAGTATAGCATAAAGTGACTAACATTAGTAGTTTCCACAGGCAAACAAAAGTAGTTATCCACACATTTATCATGATACATACATCCACATGTTGCACTCTCTCTCTCTCTCTCACACACACACACACAGCTACCACTGAGCCATTTGAATCTGATGGAGGACTCTCTGGAGGACAAATTGCTGGCATTGTGATTGGGTCAGTAGCAGGCTGCCTGCTCCTCATAGCTCTACTCGTATGCTGGTAAGACACACACACACACACACACACACACACACACACACACATGTCCACATTCAACTCTCAAGACATCCATGTCCACTCAAATTATGCACAAATCCTAAAAAACTCTTTTTTTCAGTTACTTTTTGTGCTGCTACAAGAAGAAAATTGACCCAGAGAAAGACATTGGTGATATCAGTGGTGGGTTTGTAGCTGCCAACCCCAGTGTCCTTCCATCCTCTCTTGAGCAGCCAGCCACTGGGGGAGACCTGTACTCTTTGCAGAGCTTTAAATTAACATTTGAAAACAACTACGCAGAATCGGGTACTGAATTTGGCTCAGATACAGACACAGAAGAGAGTGATTGAGATTATAATAATTTTTATCACTGGCAATCAATAAAAGATATAGCTTTAGCAACTCATGTCTGGTTAGTCTCACAGTTTGTATAGCATTATAGCTACACGTTTTTATACCATCCAAAAATGTCAATTTTACACCATACAGATTAACCATTTTAGGATTAATAAATACCTACACACAATCAGGATTTTATTGCACTAAATTTTCACGACAGTTTCTAGTACTGGCAACATGGTTTTATCATGACTGCTTGAGAGGCGGTGACACATAATCACTTTTAGTTACAGTTATTACCAGTAGTTTGAGGGAGTGATATTTAATAATCATTATTATCCTCAAACTACACAATGAAACAATGAATGGGCTATGAATACAGTTAAAGTACTGTAACCATAGCAACTTAAATACACCAGAGAAATTAGGGGGGTGGCCACTAAGACTGTTTAAGTCTTTGTTAGCAAAAATTAGCACCTTACCTGGAGAAGATGGGACAAAAAGGATACTGTTGTGCACTTCTCTTGGGAGTGTGTCTGCTGTTAGGAGCCACAGAGCTTGTAAATGGTAAGACTGTCTTGATTGGTGACAGGTGTGCTCTATTTAGTAAAAAAAAAAAAAAGTTACCATAATAATTGTAGGAGCTATAATATAGGACCTGACAAGTGTAACTGCATGATAACACTGCACATGTATACCTACAGAATTTAAAGCTATAGCTATCAGCACTTCATGATATATCCATGATTCAATACCAATAACATAATTTTGTAGCACAAACAACACAGGCACAGACAACAGAGATGGCCAACGATACTGAGGCTACAACAGTCTTGATGACCACTGATGCACCTACCACCACCCTACTTCCACGTATGTAATATATACCACAGCTGCATGTATTAACAAAATTAATATTGGTCTAAAGTCCATCATCAGCAACACTGACTGCATGGGCTTGAGTCAATACAGGCT
Source organism: Tethya wilhelma (assembly GCA_964030475.1). Lineage (NCBI taxonomy): Eukaryota > Metazoa > Porifera > Demospongiae > Tethyida > Tethyidae > Tethya > Tethya wilhelma. The sequence goes on along the minus strand of CAXIPT010000002.1, from coordinate 12,015,228 downwards.
ACATTGCGCCACGTGATAACTTGAATTAGAGAAATAAAGATCTTTAGTTTTGTCGGCTTTGAGTATCTCATTAGTGAATGTTAGTCTTGTTTCTAGGTTCTGTCTCTAACATACAACATGAGCATGTTATTCATAGAGGAACCTCAACTTAAATGCAGAACCTGGAATACAGTTGAGGGAAAACAGTCTCAATATGTGCTGACTTTGTCATGTACACTGTGATGTCTTTTCCAACAGCTGTCAATATCTCTGGTAACTTTTCTTATCCACCTGAGGCTGTTGTAGTGCTGAGCATCATGTTTGGAGTGAGTTCAATGACTAGCTTGTTTATTTGTAGCTATGTTGGTGTTTTGTTTATCAATTTTTGATAATGTAAGCAGTAGGGATCATTACTATGTGTTCCTCGTAGCACATAGTTTGCTGCATTTACATTTTGTAGGACAATTTCACTCGTGATAATGTCAGCAACCTTGGCCTCCTGTTGTAATTCTTTGTCTTGGAATATTGTGGATTGGGAGCGTATACTGACATTGAAACAAATACAACAGACAGTGAAATGGGCTCTGCAAGTTTTGGAGAAATTGGAATGGGCTCTGGAAGTTCTGGAGATGAAATTGATGAAGACTTTGATATTAACTGCACATCTACAATAATTGAAGGAAGTCCGTAAGTAGACATTATGCTCAATATAAATTCTTCTTCGCTATTTATGGGGGGCAGTAATTAATTGCTGGTAACGTACCAAATTCATTGAAACTACAGGCTAGGTAACTATGAAGTGGTCTTTATCGGCTATTCTGAGAATGCTGAGAACAACACAGCTGAACTACAGTTTGTAGTACAGACACCCCTGGGAGCAATAGATTTTTCTAGCTTTGAACATTTCGCTTTTGGATTTGGCCTTAATTTGGCATTTATTTTTAGTGGCATTCCTGTTGAAGCCAATTTATTAGCAGATGTTAACTACCCAGAAACTACTCCAGAGAGTACAACTGTTGAGGCAACGACTGTGACAACTGAAGAGGAGACAACAAAATCCGATGATGGTGTGCCTATTCCTCTCATTGTGGGTGTGGTGGTTGGTGTTTGTGTCCCTCTCATCATCACAGCAGCTGTTGCAGTCGCTGTCGTGTAAGACACACGCACACACACGCACGCGCGCACACACACACACACACACACACACACACACACACACACTACAGGGTTGTGGCATCAAAAAAGTCATCAATGGCAGCAACAGCAAAGATTGCGCCAGCTGTTCAAACTGGGGGGCCACCAACAACTTCACATGGCAATGCTGTTGAATTGGAGAAGTTATTATAATTCTAAATAAAATCTGACAGACTTTAATAGCTTAGTCTACATCTTACAACTTATCATTTTTAACCAACAACAGTCTCATATATTTCTATCAGTTTTGTTATACAACTGAACCAAAAACAGATCATTGTAGCAATTAGGTGGGCTCAAAGATAATATACCCACTTTCTCTTTCGTATATTATCCATGGTGGGCTATAGTTGTCTATGTACGCTATCTCAAGGCTAGGCTCAACCATGGTGGCACTGTCACTGTGTCAAAGTAGTTTGAGTGAATGACAATAACTCTTGCTATAACCACATAGTGAAACAATGGAATGTGGAATATGGCTATGAATACAGTTAAGGTACTGTAACCATAGCAACTCTGATACACCAGAGAGAGGGGGTGGCCACTGAGACTGAAAAAGCTAGGTATTCAAGTCTTTGTTAGCAGAAATTAGCGCCTTACCTGGAGAAGATGGGACAAAAAGGATACTGTTGTGCACTTCTCTTGGGACTATGTCTGCTGTTAGGAGCCACGGAGCTTGTAAACGGTAAGAGAAACTGCTTGGTTGATGACAGGTGCGCTCTATTTCAAAATTTTATAGCCACCAATAATTGAATTTGGGCACCAATAGAGTTTATCCATGGGCTCAACACACTGATGGGGGGCGTTGGTGAATCTAAAATGCAATTATTTGTATAGATCTGTCACTTTTACTATTGTTATTTATCCTTTTAATAGCACAAAATGACAATGAAACTACAATGATGATGACTGATACACCTACTACCTTACCTTCACGTATGTCAGTTAATTTGAACTTAAGGGGTAGTCTTGTTCCCAGGTTCTCTCCCTAATGCATAATGTGAGCCTATGCTAACTGGGAGACCACAGTCACACTGTTATATAATGCAAAACGTCAGTCTGTCATGATAATTTTTAGCTAGGTCAGGTGAAAAGGGAAACAGTACTAAGTTACATTTACTCGCTTTGTCAATGTTTATCAGTATGAACTGTCTTTTCCAACAGCTGTCAATATCTCCCAAGGTAACAACTTTTCATATCCATCTGAAGCTATTGTAGTGCTGAGCATCACATTTGGGGTGAGTTTAATGACTGTTTCTTTGTTCAACAATGTACGTGCTCTCACATAATAGCTTATGATAAGATTCTTGTTTTATGTATATATAAACTTTGAAGGATGGCTACACACGTGCTAATATCAGTGACCTTGGCTTCATACTGCAATACTTTGTCCTGGCATATTGTGGATTAACTAATGAAACAGATACAACAGACAGTATGGGCTCTGGAAGTTCTGGAGACTTTGACTTTGAAATAAATTGCACATCTTCAACAATTGAAGGAAGTCCGTAAGTATGCATACTCAATATTTCTCTTCACCATGATAGTATTATTAGTAACTAAACTATTGTTTTATTTTGAAACTACAGGCCAGGTGACTATGAAGTAGTCTTTATTGGCTATTCTGAGGATGCTGAAAACGACACAGCTGAACTACAGTTTGTAGTACAGACACCACTGGGGGCGATAGATTTTTCTGACCCTGTGCATCAATCGACATTTGGCCTAGGCCTTCAATATCTATTCTGTTTTGGGGAACTACCTGTTGAAGTTACTTTAGTAGATTTTGCTGTTGATTGCCCAGAAACTACTCCAGAGAGTACAACTGTTGAGGCAACAACTGTGACAACTGAAAAGGAGACGACAAAATCCGATGATGGTGTGCCTATTCCTGTCATTGTGGGTGTGGTGGTTGGTGTTGGTGTCCCTCTCATCATCATAGTGACTCAGGGCTGTGGCATCAAAAAAGTCATCAATGGCAGCAACGGCAAAGATTGCGCCAGCTGTTCAAACTGGGGGGCCACCAACAACTTCACATGGCAATGCTGTTGAATTGGAGAAGTTATTATAATTCTAAATAAAATCTGACAGACTTTAATAGCTTAGTCTACATCTTACAACTCAGTATCATTTTTAACCAACAACAGTCTCATATATTTCTATCAGTTTTATTATAAAACTGAACCAAAAACAGATCATTGCAGCAATGGAGTAGGTGGGCTCAAAGATAATATGCCCGCTTTTTCGCGTATATTATCCATGGTGGGCTAGTTTTCTATGTACACTTATCTCAAGGCTAGGCTCAACCCTGGTGGCACTGTCACAGTGTCAAAGTAGTTTGAGTGAATGACAATAGCTAGATTCTAACTCTTGCTAAAACCACACAGTGAAACAATGGAATGTGGAATATGCATACATGGCTATGAATACAGTTAAGGTACTGTAACCATAGTAACTTAGATACACCAGAAAGAGGGGGCTGGCCACTGAGACAGAAATAGCTAGGTGATTTAAGTCTTTGTTAGCAGAAATTAGCGCCTTACCTGGAGAAGATGGGACAAAAAGGATACTGTTGTGCACTTCTCTTAGGACTTTCTCTGCTGTTAGGAGCCACAGAACTTGCAAACGGTAAGAGAATAACATGAATCACACAGGGATATGGTGCGCTCTATTTGTAATAACGCTTAAAAAATTGAATAATTTTTGGCACTGGGCAGGCAGCCTCATGATGATGAATCATTGTTCCCACATTTTCTAATTTTTGGTATATAGAATTAGAGGCTACTGTAAATCCTTTGGTTTAAACTAGACTAAGGTTTCACTCCAACGATGATGATAATTAATTGATACATTTTTGCAGCACAAGAGGACAATAGCAGCAATACTACTGATGTAGAGATGATGAGCAACGATACTGATAATGTTACAACTATGGTGATCATGATGACACCTGAGGTTACAACAGTGGTGGTGGAGACCACTGATGCTCCTACCACCATGCCTTCAGGACCACGTACGTCAACAAAAAATCAAGTTGTGGATATATCCCATACACTATAATATATGAGACAAGAAAGGGAAAGACCTCATATGATATAATTCATTATCGATTGTGGTCTAAGACTCTTATTAAATGGATAAACGTGTTACCTTACATACTTGCTCACTCTCTTAGTAGCCTAGTAAACCAGGTCTTCCCCGCTATGCATATTAAACATTGTTAGGCATAAGCAAAGCCGGTTTGGAAGGCCTGATTTATGAAGCTACTCTTTTAGTTAATCTAGCAGCAACTGACCTTAATTTTTTCCCAACAGCTGTTTCTATCACTGGAGATTTAGAGGACTATCCAGCTGAAGCTGTTCTAGTGCTGACTATTACTCTTGGAGTAAGTTTAATAGTCCATCATGATGGGAAGATAATGTGTGATCTTCGTGAAATTATGCACCACAGTTTTATTACCTATTATGCTGTGCTGTACCACAGATATCATTTCACTTGTTCCCACCAATTTTGCAAATATAATATTATGTATCTGTTAGTTTATAGTTTGAGAATTTTTTACTACATCATGCAGGGTAACTACACGCGACAAAATATTACTCAACTCCAATTCTTGTTACAAGGATATTTCCTGAACTATTGTCAAATGACTTCAAGTGGAATGGGTTCTGGTTCTGGAGATGATCGCTGCCCAGTTGTTGAAGGAAGCATGTAAGAGAACAACAACAACAACAACAACAACAACAACAAAACCCTATGTTTGTTTACTATCTTACATTCTGCTCTGTACGTGTTACAGGGCTGAACCTGGTGTAACTGGCTATCAAGTGGAATACGTTGGCTTTAAGATGCTAGCCGATAATATGGTTGAAATACAGGCCGTTATACTGACACCAGAGGGCCCTCTTGATCTGTCTGAAAGTGGTGTAATAGACCAGTTCAACAAAGATCTTGCTGAACTGGGATTTCCTATTGAAACCTCCCTTCTGAAACCTGAGGAGGATGATGGTGTACCTATTCCTCTCATTGTGGGTGTGGTGGTTGGTGTTGGTGTCCCTCTCATCATCGTAGTGACTGTTGTGATCGTTGTTGTTGTTGTGTAAGTCACACACACACACACACACACACACACACACACACACACACACACACACTACAGTATTGTGGTGATGAAGAAGTCATCAACAACAGCAGTGACAAAGATTGCACCTACTCCCTCAAAATCTGAACCACCAACAACTTCGACTCCACACGGCAATACTGTTGAGCTGGAGAAATTTTCTAAATCTGACAAAGTTTAAGTTATAAGTACATTTTAGCATCACTTCAAATGACAATGAAGTCTTACTTTTTTTGGCTTATAATGTAGCATCACTTTTTAAAGCAACTATGGAGTCACTTTTTATTTTCCTGTCTTGTATAATTAGTAGCTTTTCTATTGTGCTTTGTTTTGTAACTAAAGTAAGTGTGTACATAAAGTATTCTCCTTTCTTCCCTCTACTGTTATGTAGCACTTTATCTAAAATTAATAATAATTTGTTATGAAAACAGTTCAAATTTAATGTTTAACATAATGAATTAAATAAAATAAATATGCATCAAAGTGAATAAAAATATCAATCAATATGCATACATTATTTTGTGTGATCACACGGCAAATTGATTGGAATCCTCTAACAACAATACAGCATCATTCTTTGTCGGTGAGGTTACAAACAAGCTTGAAGTACTTTGACCTTGAGTGCTTACAAGCACCTGAGTTTCATGCTGCATTGATATACTTTGAACTTTAAATTTGTTGTGATGCTTACTGTACCTGCATATAGGGGTTAAAAGACAAAAATTTAGCCTAGTTTTCAATATTATTATTATTAGTATTAAACATTCAATCTTTTACTAGTCAAAGTTAGGGCATATTATTATTATTCAGATATCTTGATTCTAGAACAAATGGCTCAATCATATAAAAGGCAAGTAAACATAAGTGGATTTCAGGTATACCACATGCACTATTGCTCACAGTAACACAGAATACTATAGCTGCCATGCGTAAACATACATAATGAAGAGTATAGTGGTGATAAGTACTACAGCAATCACTATGACAACAGTGGCTGCAGCAGTGAGTAGACCAATGATGAGGGCTGGGGTACCACTACCATCATCAACTGGGTGTGTACCAGCTAAAAAGTGGGTGTGTGCGCATAATATGCAAAAGAGATTCGATCGTGAATAATTAAGTCTCAATTAAGTCATGGGGTGTGAATATCATTAATAGGTCAATGATTCACAGTAAGGAACAAACCATGTAAACATGCTTCACATACACATACATGATACACCTACCTTCAGTTGGAACCATACTTGAGAGAGTGTGTGACTCTAGAGTGTGGGTTTCCAAGGCTGCAATATGATCGCTTTGTGTTTGGAGTTGGTTTCCACTTGTAGTTAAAATGTCTAATCTTGACAATGAACTGTCAGTACTTGAGTATACTAAAGAAGTAAGGAGTGGGGTGTTGGGGGACTGAAGCATTGAAGCAATGATTGATATTGAAGGTGTAGGGACTATGAAATTTGAGGTAGCAGCAAACGTGGAGAGAGTTACTGATAGCAATGATGTTAAACTAGTTTGTCCCAGGTCAGTGAGAACAGATGTAGGTTGTCCCAGGTCAGTGAGAACAGATGTAGGCTGTCCCAGGTCAGTGAGAACAGATGTAGGTTGTCCCAGGTCAGGGAGAACAGATGTAGCCAGTCCCAGGTCAGTGAGAACAGATGAAGTCAAATTTGGGCTTGGTGAACCATCCAAGTTCACAAGATCATAGACGATATTCACCCACGGAGAAGTTGGCTCATTCTCACAATCGATATCGTCCACTGAGGCAGTTCCACTCAGTCGATGAAGAATATCTCTTGATCCTACACGAACGCCAACTCTGGCAAAGATTGAATTTCGACCACCCCACTGTGTGCTGTTACAGTTGTAGATGAAGACAGAGTAGGAGCGAGTCGATCCATCTGTGACGACTACTGCCTGATATCTGTTGGTCTGTGAACAAAAAGGAAAAGTATAACAGTTAGTGCAAACTTACATAAATTATGTTGTTAGTACATTAATTTTTGAACATGTGGCTATTTAGGTGCCTAACCTGTTGAAGGTATTGATCAGTTGTCATTGTGTTTCTACCGTATGGAAAAGGATGACAATCTCTCCATTCGACAAAAAGCATCCATTCACCCTGAAACGCAGTACCTGTCTCATTTCCAATGAACTCACTGACTTCGACCAGCCGCTGAGAGTTGACTGAAGTTGTATGAACTTCATAGGTTACAGTTCTTCCAATAACATCATTGTCAGACCAGAAAGGAGCTATGATGTAATCTAAATTGGTCATTATTTCATGAGAAATTCCCGTACCTGACATTTGTGGGGGCAGGACAATTCCTCGACTGAACGATATCAAACCATTTTCACTAACCTAAAGCATATGATTTGAATACATGATGTGATGTTGATGCAATTGCTTTGTCAAAACACACTAGCTGCATGTGTATATTCAATTCAATGACTTACATATGCTTCATTGACTGTAACATTAGCAATAAGGAACTGAGTCCCTGATGTGACTTGAATTGGGTCAGAGACAATATTTTCTACACTGATGAGACGACGTGATCGTACTCCTGGTGTTGTCCCTTCCAGGAAAGTGAGCTCAGCATTAACTATAACATTAATAACATGCAATATTATATATATATATATATATAAATAAAGTATAATTATAGATATTACAACATTGTTGTCACATTTTAACATACCAGCTGTCCACTTGAAGATTGTACACAACCAGGCACACAGAAAGACATTGGTAGCCAGTGATGGTTTCAATCTATAGGGCATAGCTCTCACATAAAATAATTATTAAAGATACTGTTGACTCAGAACTTCTAGTAACTATATGCCTGCTGGCAGTACACAAACTGACATGTCAAAATAAAAAAGTGCTAAGCTTGCATTCTTGAGCTCCGCCCACCATGTACGTTGCAATGACCGGAAGTAGGAGGATGTACAATTTAGCCACCACAGCACACCAGAATATTGAACTGTAATCAGTTAATAACTTAATAAGGGGAGGGGGGGAGGAGAATCACATGGGTACAAATAAATTCAATGTACAAATACATATTCATATGGGTCATTCTCTTCTACAACAACATAGTCTGCTGCAGTTGGATTTGAGGCTAAGCTGCTCTCTTGTTCTACTCTGCCTCCTTCATTGTCAGCTGTAGTTGAAACAGCATCGCTGCCTCCTTCACTGTCAGCTGTAGTTGAAACAGCATCACTAGCTCTTGTCGTAACGTAAGCTAGACATTGATGAGTCACCACATCATAATCTGTAATTGAAGGTGAAGGTGAATCTTGCACCTGCTTTCTCTTTCCATATGCTTCACAGGAATTAGTAGTAATATCATTATGGGCATCATCCAGTTGTTCTTGAGTACCTGGAGTCTCAACTGTCTCATACAAATTTTTGTTATAATTATAATCCTCTAATGTTTCATAGTCATTTGGGACCATCTCTATAGTTTCGTACTCTCTACTTGCAATTGCTTCTTCTCTGGCTTTTTGGATTGCAGTAATGTTGGCAATGTTATAACCGTGCAATCTGTACAAGAAAATATTGACTATGAAATAATGGTATCTGTGTGTGTGATGTCTCTCTCTCTCTCTCTCTCTCTCTCTCTCTCTCTCTCTCTCTCTCTCTCTCTCTCTCTCTCTCTCTCTCTCTGTGTGTGTGTGTGTGTGCGTGTGTGCATTCCCAATGAGCTGAACCATAATATTAATATTGTCATCATGCAATCTGTAGTACAGTATAAAGTGTACACAACATACATGTTGTTTCCTTCCAACTTGTATGAAGCTCTGTTACGCTTCAATACAAGAATCACCACAACCAGAGCTATAGCAAGGAGGCCTATGACCAGTACAGCTGCCACTACCCCTCCTACGACGGCACCAAGACTATTGGTCGGAGCTGTTGGAGGACTTTCAGTTTCTGTATCAACTCTTGGCAAGCACTCATCTTCATTGAATGATTCAATTGCCACTCTACAAGTGCTGTCAATTTCAACGAACAATCCTTGTACAGGGATTGACACACCATCAGAAGTCCACTCCTCAATGTGGCGGATCAAATCAAACACATTTACATTCTCAGTTTCATGTATGACTCCACGATAGGTCACAGCATCAGTGGAACCAGGGAAGCAATGAAATTCATCCGATATGATGCTACTCTGTGTGAAGCCACATTGACAGCGTTCCTCAACATTGGTGACAATCGAATTGGATACTTGATTAGTCACTTCACTAAGATTATCAGCCTGAAAAGATTCATACAGAACACTATAATAGTTATTAAAGGTTAATTACTGATAAATGACTTACCATCCACGCATTACAGCTTTGTTCACTGGCACCCAAGAGCAACCGTAGTTGAAAGAATGCCACTATAATCATGCAGTTCACATATAGGTATGGAAGATATCAAGCAATAAAATACAAAATCTTGATAAGAGGTCATCAGCTTACCAGTTGGAACAGTTTGGAATGAAATGGATACTTGTTCTCCAGTACCAGCTGTGTTTATAGAACTGATGAAGAATTGGTAGTCAGTTGACTGTTGAAGATCCCTCACAGCTAGATTTGTTGCATTGGGAGACAAATTCTCATCAGAGAAGACAACTTGACTTGGTATTGAAGCCACAACACGAATCATGTAGCCAGTGATTGGGATGGTAGAGGTATCAATTTGCCACAAGACTACAACACCACGAGAGGTTACACTGGTCACAGTCAACATCCTTGGGGTAGGAGGAAGTCCTGAAAGAAAATGCATTGATCGATTGTCATAATTATAGTAGGTTAAGATCCTGCCATGATCAAGCAAACTATGGACTTACTGTCTTCATCTGTTCTAATTACATCTGAAGGATCACTCTGTTCACTACAGCCAATCATGTTGCAAGCATCCACTGTGAAGGAATATTGGTTGATAGGAAACACAACATTCGGATCAGAGATGTTGAATATAAAAGAGCCACCATTTTGCATTGTGGTACTGGCATCTAACTCCATCAGTGGTGAAAAATTTTCAGTTAAATCAATGTTTTGGATGTAGATGTTAAAAGCAATAACTGGCCTATTTCCATTGAAGGTTGGTGTCCATCTCAGAGCAATCCACCGAGCACGAAAATCAAATGCAACTGGAGTCTCAGGTGGATCAGGAAGTTCTGCATGAAATAAAATAATGGAGCTCAAAGAGATAAGCAAAAAGGAAACCTTCAAACTCCATGGATTCTCTTACCTAGAATAACCAATGGTATTGGGTCAGAGGTATTTGCGATCCTGGTGGTCTCTGGTAACTCATTGACAGCAGTGCATGTGTAGCTGGCTGTGTCCTCTCTCACAACTTCATCAAAGGTGAGTATGCTCACCAATCCAAGTTCACCAAGAGAGAGAATTTCTTCAATGCTGATGTTTGTCATGCCAATCAAACTTTCAATAGATCCACTACCCATGTATCCACTACTATTAAATCCACTGCTGAAAGTTGTATTGCCTTCTGTTTCAAAATCAAAGACATCAATTCTTCTCTGCAGGTCAACCATGCTACCGTAAAAGTCTATAGGCCCTCCATTCTTCTGCCACAAAACACTTGGAATGGGAAAGCCAGTGACAAGGCAGACAAGAGTAGCAGAAGAATTTAGGTTGATATCTCCAGGAGTGTATGTCTTTTCTATTACTGGGGTTACTGTATGCATAGGAATAGAATAATCATATTATTGCATGGACATATATGTACTCGAGCATTACAGTTTTAAAAATATGATGCTAGCTCAATGTATTGGTAAAATTCCTTTGTACTCCACTTACCATGTACGGTTAAGATAGCTCCTACTGTTTCAAATCCAATGATGTTCTCTGCTGTACATGTGTATGTCCCTCTGTCTTCATATTGGACATCCAAAACAGTCAATTCCCCAAATCTATCACTCTCAGTGTCATGAATTATCTGATACTTCTCAGTCACTGTATTAGGAGTAGAGGTAGAGACAATGTCGTCCTCAGCACCTTCAGCATTTGTAAAGGTCCAGGATACTGTGTGTTGAGGGAATGTATAGGCAAAGCAAGGAAACACTGCACTACTGCCATCATTAATGATAGTTTGATTCTCAGGCTCAACAGAGATTGGTGGAGGACCTGTGAATGTATATCATATTAAGAAGGGAGAAACATGAAGTATGCAGACTATACAATAAAATGAAGTCTTACCAAACACAATCAAATCGATGTATGATGACCAAATTCCAGTTGGATGATATACCACTAAGAAGTATCTTCCTTTATCAGTTTCCTCCCCAAACACTCGTGCCTGAGCTATGTTGTCAATGGTGAGGGTGAGAAGATCAGCTGAGAAAGACAATCTTGATGTACTAGTCCTGTTATTCAAGTTAGTGATATCTGCGCCATTAATAGGAGGATCTTCAGAAATCTGTTCAGAGTAAATCCATCTAATATCTTCAACTTGAACCGGAGGTATTGCTCTATCAATTCTAAAACTGAGCATTGCTGACTCTGACTGATTAGCGATGACTCTCTGATCATCATCCAAAGGAACAATAGTGGGAGGAACTACATGGCGAGGAGAATAATGAAGGAATGAAAACACTTCTAGGTACAACTGTAAACAAATCTATGAAAAGCTTACTTTGTACAAACAGTTCAAACAATTCCAAATCCATTCCACCCATTGCATCATTTGTGGCCTCACATCTGTAGGTACCAGTGTCTCCCTCCATGGCATTCATAACAGTGAGGGTCCTTGAGACACTGGACACTTCTCCCAATGGAGACTCCACAGTTGGCTCATCAACAACCACACGAGAAGTCAGCTCTGAGCCAGTGGAGTTTGAACCATTGGTTCCATCCAATAGAGTCTGATTTAAGTACCACTGGATGGTTGGAGGAGGTATACCAGTGGCACTACAAGTGAAGGTCACTGCAAATGTCTCATTCACAACATAACGGCCATCATCAGGGACAAAGAAGACAATCTCAGGAACAACTGTATATGAGATAAAATACAAAACTATAGTAAAATAAAAGGTACATACCCAACAAATTATAGCTGATCATAGTATCTATAGATCTGAATCAAGTGTACAAACCATATATCGTTAAACTGGATGTCATCATGTCTGTATCAACAACATTCTCAGCCACACATATATAGTCAGTAGCATCAGAGGGAGCGGTTGGAGATATAGTCAAAGTACTTATCAACATTCTGTTCCCCATTCCCATCTCTTGTATCATGATACCAGTATCACCATTGCTAAGAGCATTGCGACCAGTTCCATTGAGTTCTACTCTGTACCAAGTGATCGAAGGTCTCGGCCTTCCAGTTGCTTCACAAGAAATGGTCGAATCATTTGGAGAAGTAATGGTTTGCTCAAGAGGAGTGAGCTGAGTTATATTGGGAGGAACTGTATGGAGAAAGACAATGATGCATGTATGGCTTTAGAAATCAATAATTATTTTGAATGGGTAAATCCTATGAACATCCATACAACTTACTCTGTACTATTAGCTCAAAATCCATCATATCACTACCAGGCATAGCTTCATTTGTTGCCATACAGGTGTACATCCCTGAGTCACCATCTACAGTGCCTGTAAGGTTCAGAGTACGAGTGACCATTGGTACTGTCTCTCTATCACCCCTTGTTAGATTCAACTCCACAGAATCACCAATGGTGATACCGGAATCGGTCATGTTATTTAGTTCCATTCCATTTCTGAGCCATGTGATAGTTGGTGGAGGGATACCAATGGCTGAACACTGAAAGGTGACTGTCTCTCCTTCATTCACAGTGTAGTTCATCTGACCAATTTCAGGGTACACACTGGAGACTATTGGAGTCACTGTATATAGAGAGAATAATTATAGATTCACAGATGTATATAACTAAATCATGTCCTGATTGATGCAGCTTTGTATGAGTAGAAAATTTACCATGAATAGTTAGCATTGCCATCATCTCATCAAAATAAACCACATTCTCAGCAACACACACATATTCAGTATCATCAGAGGGAGCAGTTGGAGATATGGTTAAAGTACTAGTCAGTTCTCTCTCTCCTATTTCTTCTTCCTCTATTGTAGCATTGACACCATCCACAAGAAGAGCTCTCTCACCATCCATGCCATCATCAGTGTACCAGGTGATGGTAGGTCTTGGTCGGGCAGTGGCATTGCAGATAAATACAGCATTATTGGGCTCAGTGACTGTCTGTTCCAATGGCTCAAGTCCTGTTAGCATTGGAGCAACTGTAGAATTGATGACCAAATAAATTGGACAACATATAAAGAGCATTAAATCAATGTTATTAGGATATTCGAAGCAATCTTCTTTTTACCTTGAACAATGAGCTCAAAAACTTCTGTGTCATTATTGGGGACAGCTTCATTAGTTGCCCTACAGGTATACATCCCTGAGTCACCATCTACAGTGCCTGTAAGGTTCAGAGTACGAGTGACTATAGAAACAGTCTCTCCATCACCCCTTGTGAAATCTAACTCCACAAAATCACCAAGAGTGAAACGGGAATCAGTCATGCTGTTTAGTTCCATTCCATTTCTGATCCATGTGATAGTTGGTGGAGGGATACCAGTGGCCGAACATTGAAAGGTGACTGTGTCTCCTTCATTCACAGTATAGTTCATCTGATCAATGTCAGGGTACACTCTGGAGACTATTGGAGTCACTGTATAGAATGAATATAGATTTGTCGACACAATACTAAATCATGAATATTATGGTATCTGATAATGAGTGTGATTTACCATGAATAGTTAGCATTGCTGTCATCTCATCAAAGTAAACTTCATTTTCAGCCACACATACATAGTTAGTATAGTCAGAAGGAGCAGTTGGAGATATGATCAAAGTACTAGTCAGTTCTCTCTGTCCAGTCGCTTGTTCCTCTATTGTAGCATTGACACCATCCACAAGAAAAGCTCTCTCACCATCCATGCCATCAGTGTACCAGGTGATGGTAGGTCTTGGTCGGGCAGTGGCATTGCAGATGAACACAGCATTAGTGGGCTCAGTGACTGTCTGTTCCAATGGCACAAGTCCAGTTATCATTGGAGCAACTGTAGAATTGATGACCAAATAGCAAAATAAAATTTAATACATAAAGATATTCAAGGCAATCTTCGTTTTACATTGAACAATGAGCTCAAAAACTTCTGTGTCATTATTAGGGACAGCTTGATTAGTTGCCATACAGGTGTACATCCCTGAGTCACCATCTACAGTGCTTGTAAGGTTCAGAGTACGAGTGACTAGTGGTACTGTCTCTCCATCACCCCTTGTTAGATCTAACTCCACAGAATCACCGAGAGTGACACGGGAATCGGTCATGTTGTTCAGTTCCATTCCATTTCTGATCCATGTGATAGTTGGTGGAGGGATACCAGTGGCCGAACACGCAAAGGTGACTGTGTCTCTTTCATTCACAGTATAGTTCATCTGATCCATTCCACCAGGGTACACACTAGAAACCTCTGGAATTACTAAAGGAAAAAGAGAATGGTTCCACAAGCAATCCTATCACAAATCCATGACTGAATGGAAGTTAAATATTATCATATTTACATACCATGTATTGTTAGTTCACTGGTCATTTCCACCGTATCAACTACGTTCTCAGCTAAGCACACATAATCAGCATCAACAGAAGGAGCAGTCGGTGATATGGTCAAAGTACTAGTCAGTTGTCTCTCTCCTGTTGCTAGTTCCATTATTGTAACATTGTCAGTATCATTCATAAGAAGGGTTCTATTCATGCCATCATCAGTGTACCAGGTGATGGTAGGTCTTGGTCTAGCAGTGGCAGTACAAGTGAATGTAGCAGAGCCAGGTTCAGTGACAGTTTGTTGGAGGGGAGTGAGAGAGTTTATAATTGGAGCAACTGTCAGTGTGCATGTAAAAGGTAACAAGTATAAAAGTGAGTCTATAGATAACAGCACCAATTCTGATTACACATAGATACAAACCTTGAACAATGAGCTCAAAATCCATCATATTACTTCCAGGCATGGCTTCATTTGTTGCCATACAGGTGTACATCCCTGAGTCATCATCTATAGTGTCTGTAAGGTTCAGTGTACGAGTGACTATAGATACAGTCTCTCCATCACCCCTTGTGAGACCTAACTCCACAAAATCACCAAGAGTGACACGGGAATCAGTCATGCTGTTTAGTTCCATTCCATTTCTGAGCCATGTGATAGTTGGTGGAGGGGTACCAGTGGCTGAACACTCAAAAGTGACTGTGTCTCCTTCATTCACAGTATAGCTCGTCTGACCACCTTGAGAATACACACTAGAGATCATTGGAGTCACTGAATGGATGCATGAGGAAAAATTATAGATACGTATATATTTGGTACTCACATTTAAGATGTCCCACTTACCAGAGACTATCAGTACAGCTGTAGAAGTGATACTACCTCCAGCCGTTACACTATTCTCAGCAGCACAAGTAAAGTTGCCGGCATTTGAAGGCAGGACTCCAACTATGGTTAGATTACTACTTCTTTCTCTGTCACCAATCTCCATCATTGATATTTCAATCTCTCCAGGCATTTCAGACAATAGTATGGAAGTTGTTGATGTGCCATTGTTTGGGGTAAAGCTCCACATGATGATGGGACGAGGCACTCCTGATACTTGGCACAAGAAAGTAGCTGAATTTGGTTCAGTAATTGCAGTATTGTTTGGTTCCAAAATGAAGGTTGGAGCAACTGCATTGTGTTTGGGCAACAATAATTGCTACTATATTATAATAATTATGGTACATGTATACTATAGTTTGTAATTCCTGAAAGTTAAGAGAATATTGACTGTAGTTTAGAGACAAAAACTAGATATTGACTTACCTCGCACAAGTAACTCAAAAATTCTTGAGTCATTTCCCACTGTATTAAGAGCAATACAGCTATAGTTCCCAGTGTCAGCATCTTGAAAACCAAACAGAGTCAGTGTTTGGGTGACAAGTGGTAGCACTCCACGACTGTCTGATAGTTCAGCCTCGACCTCCATTCCAATAGCAAGGCGAGGCTCGAGAACAGAAGAGAGAGGAATAGGAGAACCATTGGCTAGTATTCTGTAAAAGACAATTGTAGGAGGTGGAATGCCAGTGACTGAACATGTGATAGTGTCATTTGTATTCTCATCGAAGCCAATTACAGCATTCTCAGGTGGTGAAATAATGTGAGGAACATCTGCAATTTAAGAGAGGAGAAATTAGAGCAAAACAAAACAAATTTGTATGTATTATCTGACATTTTCTCAACTTACCATTCACTGTGAGTGTCGTATTTCTTGAAACCATTCCAAGAAGATTAGAGGCTGAACACTGATACTGAGTTGCAAAAATTGGTTGAGTGTCTGTTAAAGTCAATCTACTCAAGATAGTCCTTGGACCGCTTGAAAAGCCGTTTATAGTGGCTATATCCATTACAGAAGTGAACTCCATTAGTGTAGCATTGTATCTCCACCATGTTATGGTTGGAATGGGGACACCTTCAGCTTCACAACTGAACATAGCAGTCTCAGGAGACGTGACTGTTGTATTCTCTGGAGGGTTTGTAATACTGGGAGGGACTAAAAGAAATATTGCAATGTAACATTATTATTGAGCATACTGATATGAAACCTACAGTTCACATTGATTTCAAGTGTCAGTAGGTTTTGGCGTAATATTCCTTGGATAGAATTGGATGCCTCACAGGTGTAGTTATTAGTATCAGATCTCACAATATTGGACACTGTCAATGTTGAAGTTACATCAATAAATCCAGTGGTATTATCTGCTGTCTCCACAGAAGTGGAAATGGTTATCCTGGTTTCAGTCCCTGGGAGGGTTACTCCATCACGACTCCAGGTGATAGTGGGAGCAGGGACTCCTCTTGCAGTGCATGTAAGAGATATGTCATCAGTTTCATTTACTGATACGGAAGAATCCATTGCAGGGTCTGTGATAATAGCTGGAGCTAAAAGTGCAAAAAAAAAGGCCGGACTTAGTAAGCAACTGCATGAGTATAATCAAGCAATTATTTAACATACATGCAGTATTATTGTACATGTGTGTGCATGCTCTACCTACCCAAAATGTTTACAGTGAACACTGTTGAGTCATTTCCTGCACCATTTAAAACTGTGACTCCATATGTTCCACCATCACTTGGAGCAATGACTGGACTAACAGTTAGTGTTGTTGATCCAGTTGAACCAGTGATCATTGGTACGGGGATACTGGTACGACCACCATCTAATAGAGGCTCTCCATTATGCATCCACTCAAGGGATAAAATTGGGATGTTGAATCCAGTGAATGTTGAAGTAAGAACAAGGTCATTACCAACCACTACCTCTACTGATTGGTCAGGAGATAACATTGGAGGAACTGAGTGAATTAAGAGAAGCATTCACAAATGAACCATATTATCATGATAATGGTACAATCAAATTATCAAACACCTACCAGCCTGAATGATATTGATTGTGCTACTAGCTGATCCAAATGGGCTAGTTGTACTGCAAGTGTAGTTTCCATAGTCGTCACTGTTCACTGTCAGAGTGAAGTTTCCTCCAGTAGTTTCATTGCCTGTAAACACTGTCCCACCTCCACCAGATACGTGAGTCCAGGTTATGGTCAATGGAGGGTCTCCAGTCACTACACACACAAGGTCAACGGTACGGCCTACTACCACCGGGAAGGATAGGGGAATGGCTGTCACTGATGGAGGTACTGAACAAAAAGTATGGTTAGAGCCATTCATAAAAAAAGTTTTTCTTATAAATGCTACATGGATTATAACTTACTTCCTTCAACAACACTAATATTGCCTCTTCCAGTTCCAGCATCATTAGTTACAGCACATTCATAGGTCCCTAGCTGGTTTGTTGAGGTGACTGAGATAGTAAGAATACTCGAAGCCTCAGCAAATATAGTACCACTCTCCAGAAGAGACCATTCATAGGAAAAGCTGGTAGGGTTTCCTCTGATGACATTACAAGAGAAAGTGATAGTCCCTCCAATGTTAATACGATTGTTGGGAAAGTTAGAAGTGATTTTGACCTCTGGAACAACTACAAGGGAAAAATATATAGACATCCATGCACGACATTAAGTATGTAGTCTATGTACATCATTATACCTTGGACTTGTACTGTAATAAATGCACTACTGCTGACAAAGACATTGTTGTCTGAGTTGACTCCAACACAAGTGTAGACTCCATCATGGTCTGGGTAGCTGGGACTGACTATGTGAAGCACTGATGTAATGCTACCTAGTTCAACTGTAACTTGATTTGCTGCCCCAATTGTAGCTTCAGCTTCTCTACGATTTATATTATCTTGTTCAAAAGTTGTTGTATTTCCATTAAGTATCCAGGTGATGGAGGGAGTGGGGACACCAGTGGAGGTACAGGAGATATCAATAGAGCCTCCTTCAAGAACTGTTACAGTTGGTCCACTATTGACAGTTGTACTGGCATTAACTGTAAGTCAAAATTCAGATCAGCGTAATCTCATATCAAAACACTTAATATAAGACATCTGACATCACTCCAATGAATACCTGCTCGTATCACAGCAAAGTCCACTTGGCCACCAGATGGAACAAGGGTTTGAGTGATTGGATTTAGTGGATCGAGTTGAACCTCATACACTCCCAAGTCACTCTCAGTGGTTGGTTCACGAACAAAGATCTCAAAATAGTTCCCTAATTCACTTGAAGTGGGGAAATCATTTGGAAATCTGACGAAGAAAGAGCTAGATAGGGTTTGATCAAATAAATTTCCATTTCTACTCCAGAAAATGGCCTCATATCGTCCTGTTGCCTCCACTTCAATGACCAGCTTCTCAGGAGGACGAAGAATGATAGTTTCAGGACTGACCCTTCTGATGGTCAGAGTCTCTCCTATATATGAACATGTTATACAATGGTTAATATATAATTCAATACATGTTATAGTTATTACACCCTTCCCTGGGCTGTATGGAGTATAATGCACGAGTGCAATAAGTAACTGCACGAGGGCATTACTACAGACAGTCCAGCAAAGTCCGTAATAACTGTTTTGTAGCCCAATGCTGTAGTTAAGTTTATATAAGTACACTAGGTTCAAACCACAGGGAAATATCACTGATATCAGTTATTATGCACTGTCGGCACTTTGATCTACATCATCAGTAGGCTACAAAATGTCATACATTATTATTGATTATCATCTAACCTGTATCCAGACGTAGTGGTATAGTTGTAATGATCTCTCCATCACTGAGGCTACTATTATCCATGAAGATACACTGGTACACACCAGCATTGGACTCTTGGAAATTGACTATCTGAAGTGCACTGTTCACCCCTCCATTAGCCGCTATACTGGTTGAAACTGTTATGTCTCCTCCAGTCTCAACAGTTTCTCCATGTTTGATCCACACCACTGTTGTTGGAGAGAAGCCACTCATCATATTATCACCATTTTGATAATCAGCCACACACACTGAATTAAAGGTGTCTCCAAGAGAAACGGATGTACGATTGTCACGGAGAACAGGGATAACGACTGCACCATTATTGACAGTAGTTACTTCATTGTCTATAGGCTGTTGTCCTAATACTAAACTAAATGCACCAGACCCAGTGGAGATGAAGGCTGCATGAGAGGTGAACAGATTGAATTATTGTTTGCATACTCAAAATCAGATTCTACAGCATGCATCTCACTCGCAGTAAGTTCCACTATCCTGCCATTCTCAGTGACTCCTCCACTCATAGCCTGACATTGGTACATCCCATTGTCTTCTGATCTGAAGTTGTCCAATGTCAACGCAGAGGTATTGTGAGTGCCATTACTGCTCGTCCTTACACGTACATGAGGTACATCAACAATCACTGGCACACTATCTTTTGTCCATGAAACAATGGCTGTAGCAGGTTCCACTGAACAGTAGAGCTGTATCACAGAGCCCTCTACAACACTGTGTACTCCACCATTGGTTCCAAAGAGAGACTCAGGCAGAGAGGTGATGTGTTGCACAAATCCAGCTGTAAATCAAAATTAATGATACCTAAAAACTGCCATAGCACTCATGCATATTATCACTAACCTTGGGAATCAGCAAGAGTGTTGTAGTAACATAAAACCAGCAGGATCAGTGTTAGATGTACCATGACTGTCATGATCAAGTCAATAATAATAATTATTGACTTCAGTAATTCCATGGAAACGCCCGGAGTTGTAGAAAAGGTTACTAGAATCTATGAATCTACTTTCGACTTTGCTTATAGTTGACTCTGTGAATATTAATTGTTTGCATGGTGCACGTGCACGTGCACATGGTAATTAGTGTAGGCATGCACAATAGAATACTGCTCAGTAAAATGCAATGTTTGCATGAACACTGCTAAAAATTAATACTAATGCATGTAACTATATAAATGGCCACAAAATAATCATAGTTTTTTTGATAAAAATAAAAAAAAAAAAGAAGAAAAGGACTTGAAAAAATTATATAATATATATTGATAAATGCACAGTCATGATTTTAGAGTAAAACTTCATACATAATTTGTTATGATTGCATGCATGTGATTAGCTAGTCAGCTTGATTTTCTTTCAGTTTGCTATACTTAAAGTTTGCCTCCTCTATACTGTCATACTCTCCATTGCTGGGATTAGGATCACTGATGACATTATGGCCATAGATGGGGTTTGAGAATGCTGGTAACCCTTCTCCAGCACTCTGGTAACCAGAGACAGCTGCATCACCATTGTCAGAATTGTTGTTCTTGAAAGCTAATTCTTGCTTCTTGTTGGACACAAGAGTATTAGGTATAGTTTCATACTCATTTTCAGCCAGTTTCTCTTTCAAATGACCACTTATAGATGGGGATTGGCTTATACTCTCGTTTCTAAGGAAGAGTGGGAAATTGGTAACTTGTTAATTTGCATATACTTTAAAAGTTTTTGGTCTTACGTACTCAAACACATTGAAGCCAGAGTGTATTCTTCGTCTCTTTCTCCTGATGACCCACAGGGCAATAGCAACCACCAACAGCACAGCAAGTGCTATCACAACAAAAGTGCCAATCAACCCTCCAGCTATGGCACCACCACTTTGAGCTTGAGGAGTCTTAACATCTACAGTACACAAACACACCAAGGAGGGCATAACTTAGCAACTCAACAAGCTTTGAAAAGTCTTTACATGTGTACAAGGCTATATACTTGTAGGCCACAGCAAGTCATGAGCTATGTTAGCTTACCATTAATTTTGCATGACATTTTGTATAACTCTCATGCACAAAATAAGCAGGGTAAGTGGGTACTTTATTTAATTGCAAATACACACAAAAATGTATGTACCTGGTGTATTGTATGGTACTTTTATTGTTGATGTCGGAAGTGACCCAATGGAGGTCATAGTTTGAACACTGGAAGTTGTAGGAATTGGCTTGGTGGTCGTGGTAGATATGGTGGTCATAGCTATGGTTCTAGTGGGGGCAACTGGTGGTAACAGTGTTGTTGAAATGGAAATAGGTGAAGAGGATGTTGGTACTGTAGTAGTTCCTATAGGGGAGAGGGTTATATATATGCATGTGAAGTGTGAGAAATATATAGCAGGTATATATACACACAGAGAAATCAGGGATTTAGTAATAATTGTGGATGTATTTACCACAAATGTCATTGTAGTCGGAACAACAATCAAGGAAATCAGCACAATCTACGTCACAGAAACAAGATGGTGGAAAGCCAGCACAAAATCCTCCAGAGCAGCAGCTGGTATAGCCAGCAGCACTGCAACTACCATCTGCACAAAAGTATTTGTCAATGATATTAAACCATTCACTTTCAAAGATTTCATACAGCGTCATGCATAGTGAAAAAACCCATTATAATACTACCTTGTGGAACAGGTGATGTAGGCGTTACAGTTGATTCTATAAAAAGTAACAAGAAATGACACAATCTATTGCAATGCTATATATAGAGAGGGAAATGATCAGAACAAACTTACGGTCACATGTTTTTCCATCGTCCATAAGTATACCTCCTTGAGGACATGCACAACTGTAATTCTGTGCATTTGATGCACTGAGCAGACACATGTGTGAGCATGAATTTCCATCACAAGGGTTCGGGCCTAGAGAAAGAAATAGCAAACAAACAACAAACAAACATACAAATAAACAAATAAACAAATCACATGAATGCATGACGACATGAAAAACAAAACTGAAGAGGAAGTTCATGGTAGGTGTACCTTGCAGTTGGTGAGATGGACTCACTACTTCAATCACATTGGGACGGGACACAAGTGTCTCTCCCAGCTGAAGAATGGTCTGGCCAATGACCTTGTGTGTCATGTAGATGTTGTTAGTCAGCCAGTCAGACCAGTAGAGAATGTTGCCATCCAGAGCCAACGAGAATGGATGCACAAGACCGTCGACCTCGCTCTCCAAAAGGGTACGATCAGATCCATCCAAGTTGGAGTATTCAATTCTATCGAGACTGGCATCGACCCAATACAGTCTTTGCTCCTCATAGTCCAGAGTGAGACCATTGGGCCAAATGAGACCAGTGTGATGGAGGAATGTTCTTGATGTACTGTCCATTGAGGCTTTTTCAATTTTAGCAGGGACTCCCCAATCAGACCAATACATGTACCTAGTACAGTCAGGCATGCATGCGATTGTTTTATGGCAGTAGGGAAAATAATATTGAAAACAAACCTGTTAATTGGATCAACAGCGATAGCTCTGGGTGCTGTATGTGGATCTGCTTGAATCAATATCTTCCTGTGCATTGTATCCAGATCCAGTACTTCCACTCGTCTGTACAGCGACTCAGTCCAGTAGAGGTTATTAGCAATCCAATCAACAGCTAAGTCATCTAATGTACAACAACGAAAACAGAAAGAGTAAACAAACTATATTATATGTAGATCAAGTTTGACCAGTTTGTTTGCTAGCCAGCATTCAGCTCACCAATCAAGTCTGACTGCACATCATCGATAAGAACGACAGGGTCAGAACCATTCAACCAGCTTCGAATGACTTTGTTGTTTAGAGTTTCTGAATAGTACAGGACATCTCGACTACATAGCATGTCAGTGAAAAAGATGAATAAATTCATACAAACACACATTGACTATTGTCAAATCAATGACTGCGAAGCTATAGATAATGCAACACTTATAAAATGATGATCCTTATATACCTATAATCATAGTCAACTGCAAAGTAAGAGGCCCCAATGTTTATTGGCAGTAGAGGTTCAAAGGAAGTTCCATTGAGGTTTAATCGAGTTATAGTGATGGAGTTAGCAACCACAAGGTATGTGTCATTGGTACCTACAGTATGTACATAAAACCAAGAAAAAATAAGTGTAAATATAGAATTTTTTGAGCAAGTAAAATTGGCAGATAAATAATTAGTTTACCTGGTGCAGGACCACTAGGACAAGTTAGATGGATATCTGCACAGCAATCACCAAACTGATAGCAAGTCACATCGCAGAAGCAGTCGCTGGGATGAGATCCTTCACACACACCAACCTCGCAGCAAGTATAGTTGTATGCCTCAACACATGAACCTAGAAGTAATGGAATAATTATTGCTATTATAATTATACATTCATTGGTAAAAATATGAATTCTAAAGTAAGAGAGGGTAGTAACAGGAAAAGGAATAATTTGAAACATATACTCACGCAGACTCATATGCTCACATGCTCTACACTCACACACTCACACACTCACACACTCACACACACACACTCGCACACGCTCACCAAATGAGTTTGGGGGAAGAGGAGTGATCTCAGACTGGTCATTGAGCAGCTCAGGATTGGGCACAAGATCAAACATGACATTGTTCCAGACAGAAGAAGGAGAATGGATACAATCTATGGCAAGAGACAGGGGGGAATTGCTCAAGGGATGGGTATCAGAGTAGTCTCCAGCAGCATTGAAGCCGATGGTGGCAGAACCAGACCACTGAATTAGGTCGCATTGGTATGTGAAGATGGCGTAAGTCTTGGTACCATTGGTGATGATGATGGCCTGGTATGTGTTACTCTATGAGGGATCAAAAGATAGAAGAGCAAGACTTGAGTTAGCATGTATATTATATCATCATAATTTTGGCACACTCCTGAGAGGACTTACAGTTACAGTACATAGAGCAATACAGCAGCTGCCTATCACCTCAGTATGCATGGTAATATAAACTGAAGTTAGTATTGTTTCAAACAAATCCAGGCTCACAATTACAATTATAAACTCTAAATGATGTCACTTCCAAGTGCTCTCAAAGTTTATAGTACCATATAGGGCATTTTTTTTGAGGGAACAAATTTGGCAGATTTGCTAACAATAGGTTTCACAGATAGTTTCGTTCGCTATTGCAGTGGCAAAATTAGCCGATTTTATTTTCGAGGATCACCCTCTAAATCCACAAAATCTGAGAAAATTGCTTCCTACAAAAGAAACCCTATGTCCTAACCTCAGGATTCAAGAAGTTGGGATTGTTAGAGATGATTTCACGCACTTCATTCCATGTCGCCACAAACATCCATCCTCCAGAAAATGATGCACCACCATCATCAGTTACATTGTTCACATAGGAGGAGACAAGCTCAAGAAGTCGAGCAGAAGTTTCGCTCTCCGTTGCCGAGTGAGTCTCGTAGCTGATCTCACCAACCAGTCGATAGTCCACATCAGACCAGTAGGGGGCCACAAGATAAGAGAAGAAGATGGAGGCGTCATCTGAATTGGGCAGTGGAGTCGGCTCATAGTGCAGGAAATGATTGCCAAATGATATGATGCCATTTGACGCAACCTGGATATGTGAAGAGAGAATTGAAGCAACAGTATGGTAGTAAAAAATTTAACCTATACACATACTATAATATGCCCACAGTAATCTTCAATAAGTCTTTATTCGGACTGAATAAGACTGAGTCAAAAATTCTAATGTAAGCCCACCCAATACTAGTATACATGACGTCACATGCACACACTGTATGCATGTGATATGCATGTTGTACTCATTACACCCATTAGTATAATAAGTACAACATGCCTGCACAACTATATATAGACACATACAAGGTGAATGCATGTAAACAAATAACCTTACTGACGTACATGAAGTGAATAATGGAAGTAGTTACCAAACGGCACTGGATAGCCAGAAAGGTCAATGGCTTCAGACGCACAGTCGTCACAACGATCCAAAACATTTCTATTGATACCAGTCTCCTCCAAAAATGGCAAAAAGTAGGGTGGGGCTAGGAAAACAAATTTAGCATGGAATTTGTCACTTGTACTTGAATGAGGAGACTATTGTAAGTGTATGGTCTTGCTAGCTTGTACGGCTGCAGGCAATAACAACATTTTTAGCAAAAGAATTCTAATTTTCTTATTATTCATTGTCTCAATAGACAGAAAAACAATACAAAAGGGGATTATAAAAAACTACACGCATGCACGTGCAGCTCATGACTAGCCAAAATATCTTCAATGCATGCATGAATTATGAAGGATAGATTACACATCATGTACAGCTATTGCAATACTTACCCGGTTCTGAAGTAGGTGGCGGTGTACTTGGAACGATCCCAGGAGTAGTGAGATTGTAGACAACATTGCTCCACTCATTATCGGGAAGATTGATGCAGGCAATAGTTTGTGCAGCAGAGCCACCAGAAAGAGGGTGGTTTGCAAAGAAATCTCGACCGCCATTGTATCCAATGGTTGCAGATCCTGCCCACCCCAGTAAGCCACACTGGTATGTGTAGACTGCATAGGAGCTAGTCCCATCTGTGATTGCAATGGCTTGGTAAGTGTTCTCCTGGAGGATTGAGCAATATAGCAAATTGTATGAGTTTTCAAAGAGAATACTAACTATTTGCAAGGCTGTTACACAATAACTACATCTTGGTCCCTACAACCTTCACACTTACCAAGCCTGAATTATCAGAAGCAGGATAAGGTGGCACACGATTCCACTGTGCCACCAACATCCACGTCCCAGAGAAGTTGACTCCCGCAGTGTCGGCAATAAAATCACTCACTTTCCCAAGAAGAACCTCCGAACCAGAAATATTACTTGCCAGCGAGTGGGTTTCATAGAAGATGTCCCCCCCCATTCTGGTGTTGTCGACATCACTCCAGAATGGTGCAAGCACATACGAGTTGAAAATGCTTGGTGACTCAGAAGGGAAAAGAACAGGGGTGAAGTGAGTGAATTGCTGCCTGAACGAGATGACTCCATTGGTACCAACCTAATGCAAGCACATGCAGTGGATCATAAAGAGGCTTTATGCACTCAATTTGATATTCAAGCGTGCAATTTGTTGTTCTACATGGAGTTATGATAACACTTATTAGCACAAACAATTGAAACAGATGCAAGAGCTAGAACAAATTTGCCTGCATGCATGCATCAACTTACATAAGCAATAGTTTGAAATGCATTTCCAAATGGAAACCCAGGTGCTGGTATTGAGATAGGATCAGAAGTTCCATCATCAAGACGTCCAAGGAAGGTGGGCAGGACATCAGGAGTTGAACTCAGATTCAAAAATGGAAGCCACACTAGAACAAATTTGTTGAAGATCATTACACTTATAGCAGCTAGTAGAGTATTGAGTTTCTTTAACTTTTTACAGCACTGAAAACTAGCTAGTGCTAGTGTAAAAGCTATGAGTGAAGTAGAGATTTATAGGCTGCATTTCACTCAAGAGACAAGAATATTATTGGAGATAACACTAAGTAGCCATACATATATTTGTTGTTATTGGTGACCATTCAAATGATCTTTAGTCTTAATTTGTTCAATAAACACACATTCATCACTTGCCAGATTTACATTTAAGCACAGTCAAATAGAGTATGGTGATTACACTTTCTACAAGTAAAACTTGTTTGATGTATGTTGATGGTATATACTAGAATGCACAATTAAACCAATTTATTCAATTTGTTTGTTTTGATTACACGCATGCACGTCTATACAAACAACAGCACATCTTTAACGCACGTGTGCACATATTACAAACAAAGTTGACACATAGTTTTCACAATTGGTATAATCATTCAACTTACAATTTGTGGGCAGTGGTGCCATGGTAACTGAAGGTGCGGTTGAAGTGACTGCAATTAAAGCAGATCTTACATAACAGGGAGCATCATTCCCAAATGAACAGCTGACCAAATTAGGTTAGGTACTACAACAAACTCTAATTGTAGCTGGATTGGTGATATTCCATAGACATTGTTTTTGATAAGCACAGACTGTTTGTGGAGCCAAACTTTTAACAAAGCTTTTCTTCATCACTCATAAAATTAAAATGAGAAATACAAGGGTACATAATACATTATACTTACTGGCTATTGAACATGTTGTACTAATATCAGAAGCACAACAATCGCTACGATTTCTGCAGCCGGCATCACATTTACAATTTGGTGGGGAACCGAAGCAATCTGATCCATCATCACAGCACTCAGTGTATCCAGCACTGATGCACGAGCCAGGGAATCCACTGGCACACACTTCCGTGTAATCGTCACAACAATCACCAATGAACACACAGAAAATGTCACATCCACAATTGGGTGGAGACCCACGGCAATCTCCAGCACTGCAGCATGCTTCATAACCGGCAGCCCTACATGACCCACTCTCTGTAGAGTCCGGAAATAGTCAATATGATGTAATATTATAATATTATCATAATTTATATTTTACTTACGTTCACATGTTGCATTGATGTCTGGACAGCAGTCACCTCTATCACGGCAGTTGCTATCACAGTAGCAGTTGGGAGGAGTGCCAGCACAACTTCCCGACAGACAACAAGCATCATACTCTGCAGCAGTACACGAACCAACTTCAGGAGGAGCTACAGTTCCAACATCTAAAGATGAAAGAGGAAAAAAGGAATTGTGTAAAGATCAAAGTCTCCACACTCTCTCCCTTCACCTCCCTCCCCCATCTCCATCCCCATTCCCCATTCCCTATTCCCCATTGCCCATCCTCAACCTTTACTTACAGACACAGTCTGTTCCATTAACAAAGTCATAACCTTCGAGACATTTGCAAGAATATCCTTCATCTGTTGCAGCACTCAACAAACAGATGGAAGAACCAGAACAAGGATTAGAAGCACATGGGTTACTCACTGGAAAGAGAAGTAACGTCACATTATGCATGGATCAATTATTGAGTAGGGAAAAATCAGGATAACCTACTTGAAGCTTGCCGATCAGGAGTAACAGCTTCTATTCCATACGGTCTGTTTCTGAGATGATTATACACGGTAGCAATAGTCAATCCACTAGACTTGTGAGCCGAGAATATAGCATCAAAAGACCAATCGGTCCAAAAAAGCAGATTTCCTGCAAGTGTTATGGCAAAGGGATGCAGAGATGAGGTTCTCAATACCCTCCTTCCAGTTCCATCGACATTGGAGTACTCGATTCTATCCAGGTTAGCATCAACCCAATAGATCCTCTGAGCTCCATAGTCTATAGTGAGTCCATTGGGCCACACCAATTGAGAATCGTGAAGAACAGTCCTATTATTTCCATCCATGGAAGCTTTCTCAATCTTTGCTGGAGAGCCCCAATCAGTCCAGTACATGTACCTACACATAATACAGTGATTCAACAACAATGAAAAATATTGATGGATGTGTTAAATATTCTGTGTCTATCAAGCTGTGGAATAACTTCACACCCAGGCTCTCTCCCCTTTGACCTTTAACTCATGGAGGCGGCGTTGTGGAGGAGCCTGTATGAAGCTAGCTGTGGTTACTTTTCAACTTCAAACAGGTGACAGTGCAATGCATTCTACCTTGTGCTAGGATCAACAACAATTGCTCTGGGATTTGTGTTGGGACCAGTTCTAAATAGGTCTACTCGTTGCATAGAATCAAGGTCAAGAACCTCTATACGGGCATACACAGAATCAGTCCAGTAGAGGTTATTACCAACCCAATCAACTGCTATGTCATCTGCAAGAAAAAACAACACATTAAGAACATTGTAGTAGTATAGTTACAGCTAAAATCACAATAAGGATTGTTGACCACACATACCAACATTGAGGATACTTGTGTTAACCAGTACAATGGGATCTGATCCATTCAGTGAGGACTGGAATATTTGGTTTCCTAACACATCAGACCAATAGAGAGAGTCTCGGCTGAGAAAAAATCAAGAGAAAATTTCTATTGATATGTGTATATACACAAAATATTTGATCAAACATGCAGTTACGTACCTGTAGTCAAAGTCTACACCAATAATATTTGATCCAGGTTGGTGTGTGATAATATGGAACTCTTCTCCATTCAAGTTGACACGGTTTATGAATTCAAGGTTCCCGAAAATCAAGTAGGTGTCATTACCTAGATACATAAATGGAGAGTATAAAACATGCAAAGAAGGCTATAACTGGCTATATAGAGTTTACATACCAACTGGTTCTTCTGTTAGTGCATGGGTCGATGCACGAATGGACATGTGAAGAGAAGACACAACAATTTNAAAAATTTTATAAAAATGAGAGGTGTAGGAATGGGCAGTGTGGTAAAAAGCAATGAAACAAGGCAAGTCTCTGAATTTCGGCACATGACTACTTCATTTTTTGTGCCCTACTCTTTGTTTATCTACATTCTAAATGAATTGTTACTTCATCCAAATTGGTCAAGTGATTGCTTACATTGACTCATGAGCCAAATAACCGACATCTATAATAATGGAATTCAAACTTGCAATCAGGAGTCAACTCATGAAAATGAAGTAGTCATGTGCCGAAATTCAGAGACTTGCCTTGTTTCATTGCTTTTTACCACACTGCCCATTCCTACACCTCTCATTTTTATAAAATTTTTACTATATGTTGTTACAATTCACAGAGAAAATGTTTATGCAGAACCACAAAATCTGCAAAGTTTCTCCTTTGAACATTTTTTCAACAATAAACCATTACGGTGTCTTACCCAGTGAAGGAGGACGAGGGGGTGGAGTGCCCGATGTGTTGACTACACCGGGTACGAGATCAAAGACAACATTATTGATGTCGGATCCATGTTGTCGATGCACACAGTCAATGGTGCTGGCTTGCAGTGTGCCACTGAGGAAATGTACTCTGTCAGTGTCCAAGCCGGCATTGAAACCAATCGTGGCTTCATCAGACCACCCCATCATGTCACAGACATAGGTGAAGATGGAGTAGGATTTGGTTCCATTAGTAATGAGTATGCCTTGAAATGTGTTGGTCTGCAATGCACACAAATAGTATACATTCATCAAATTTCACTTTAGGCATGTGATTCAAAAATGTATGAAGCATTTATTCAGTATCGAAGGCACACAGTGATGCAAAAAATGCCCATTTAAAATAGACCCATTCAAAATCTATAGCTGTCCATTGTGGTAAATCTATAATTACTAAGGTAGCAGCCATATTTTGACCAAGGCCAAACTATCAAATGTCACAAAACAGAAAAGATCAGAAAATTATAGGCACAATTACATTCCATAGGAGAGTGCACGCAAGCACCCACGTAGAGTCATCAAGCATGAAACTCGATCCATCACAGCTACTCAACCAAAGTACACGACTAGACCAAACCAACCAACTCACAGATCGCAGGTAGGGGTCCTCCCTCTCCGTATCAGTAGGCTCACCATGTGGGAAAGGATGGACCTGGTCCCACATGGCTACTAACATCCACCTGGCATCATTAAACTCAGGGTCCTGCTCGCTATTGATGAAGTCTACCACGGATTGAAACGTTGAATTTGCTCCGGTCTCCTCTGCTGTGTAGACAATGTACTGGACTGCACCAGAGAGGCGGGTATCAATGTTGGACCAATAGGGGGCAACAAGGTATTCGTATTGAACAGCCAAGTCAGTCGATGGAAAGAACTCGGGAGAGTCTAGTCTGAATTCGTGATTGAATGAAAAGATGCCATTGGTTCCAACCTGCATGATGACGCAGAGTGTAGGATGTGTGTGGGGTTACTCATGCATGCACAGACAAACACATACCAATTACACACACTGTGACAACTTCATTCCCAGCCACCCCCCCTTCTCAACGTGCGCACACACACACACACACACACACACATACACACAAGAATAAAATGGGTGAGGCAATCTTACATAGACTGCGGAGTGATAGAAACCTCCAAAAGGAAAACCCAAACCAGGAATACTGATTTCTGGAGAGCTGCAGTTTTGGCATGGAGGCAACACACCATAAGTTGAAGAGGTGTTTTCAACCTCCAAGAACGGCAAGTAACTTCCTTGAGCTACAAAAACAAACAAACAGAAAAACAACAAAAAACAACAAAAGTAACATAAAGAAAAAAATCTTTAACTATGTACATACGTGGTTCCACTGTAGGTGGTATTATGGGCTCTCCTAAACTACTATTGGTTATTTTGTAAACGACATTGGTCCAGTTGCTCTGAGGTGCATTGAGACAGGAAATATCGACAGCTGTCAAACCACCATCTGTGAGATAGTTCTCAAACATCACTCCAGCAACATTGAATCCGATGGATGTTGCTCGAGACCATCTGATCATTCCACACTGATAGGTGAACACAGAGTATGACTCTTGGCCATCTGTGATGATCAGTGCTTGCCAAGTGTTGGCCTTGAGTGGGGAGAGAGAGAGAGAGAGAGAGAGAGAGAGAGAGAGAGAGATAGTGAATCCCACAAATCTCGCTACTATATGGTATGCAGCTAGTAATAGTATATATTTCAGAGTCAAGAAGAAGAATTAATTCAAGCTCACCTCAACATGATCAGGATAAAAGAACGCAAAAAGAGCAAGTAGAGGATCCATTCCATGCGGCCAAGGATGTACTTCCCTCCATTCCACAACTAGCATCCAATTTCCTTCAAACTCTTCACCAGTTTCATTTCGAATGAAAGCACTCACTTGTTGCAAAAGTTCAGACGAGCCAGGATTTCCACTGGAGAGAGAATGAACTTCATACAAAATGTTCCCAGCTTTTCGAAGGTCTACGTCA
Source organism: Tethya wilhelma (assembly GCA_964030475.1). Taxonomy (NCBI): domain Eukaryota; kingdom Metazoa; phylum Porifera; class Demospongiae; order Tethyida; family Tethyidae; genus Tethya; species Tethya wilhelma. Next base: position 11,982,839 of record CAXIPT010000002.1, on the reverse strand, counting down.
TCCCAAAAAGGAGCAACGATGTAGGCATTGGCAACTTCAGTGAGTTGACTTGGGAATCTGGTTGAACGAGCACTATAGAATGGCTCGGCGAACGAAATGATGCCATTGATACTGATCTGTGATTGTGAATGTATGAATGACATTGTATGCATGTATTCTTGTGTATGAATTAATTGCACATGCAAATGTACAGTATTGAAGCACTCGATCTATACAATGATTGTATAACTATTACATGTATACAGCGAATAGGTTTAATTTCTTACAAAAATGATGTTCTGAAGGGTATTTCCAAAATGGAATTCCTCAGGCACTGAAATGGCGTGTGATACTCCATCATCAAAATGGCCTACTTCCTCAGTCTCCACACCATCAGTATCATTGAGTGTCAGGAATGGCAACACATTCAAATCTATAGCATAGTGTGGGGTACAAAGATATATCACTAGCAATGCAATATGGGTATTTATAATGTAACTCTCTATTTCCAATCTAAAGTAACCTGGTGCTTCTGTGGTTGAGTTACTAGTTGTAGCTTCAGTAGTTAGTGCAGGCATAGTGGGCAGAATAACTACAGATTTACAACATATCAATAAGAAAACAGGTTAATGTAACTCACTTCATTTTATGAAACTATCTCTTAAATTTGTTTCTTACGTGGACATGTTTCATCAATATCGTCACAACAATCACCAAATGTCCGACAGAACTCATCGCAAGCACAAGGTTCGACCTCACTGACCCCTTGACAGAATTCCATCGTGAGGAAACTGAAGATGCAACAAGCATCGTAGCCAGCCAGTCTACAAGAGCTCACTAGAATCAATTATTATGTATACGCAATGATAATAAACAAAGTACAAGTGAAGCAAAACAGAATACCATATTCAGACCCCCCTTATAATTCACCTCTAATTTTCGCCAAAAGTCGTCACGTATGCAATTGAGCATAAGTGCACGGTGCATGCATGCAAAATAATCTCCAAAAGTTTGGCAAAGCTTGAGCATAATGTGTTTATTTGCACCAAATTTTTAGAGGATATATGGTTCATAATTCTTGAGTAGCAGCTGCAAAGCTCATCAAAGGACTCCACAAACCAAAGACTAAAATATAAACACAATCTCAATCCCTCTAAAGCCCACCTACAACACAGCTATAGACCTACCTCTAGGACATGTAGTGGTGATGTCATCGCAACAATCATCACGAACATGGCAACCTCTGTCGCAGTAGCATGTAGGGGGAGTTCCGGCACAGTACCCACCCACACAACACTCATCGGCATCAAAGCCAGCTGCCACACAAGAGCCTATAGTCAATACAAAGGCATTAAAATTGTCGATTACAAACTGTAATGATTTCTTTTAGAAAAAACAAAAATATTCATGCAATTTAGTAATAGATACGATTACAATGACTTTCTATGGCATAATGCCATAGTGGAGTAGACACAATAGAGACTTACCCATTGTAGGAGGAACTGTTGTAGTTGGAGACACTGTGTGCATAGTTGTTGAGATGTTAATTTACAGTGATATAATAACTGCATGAGCAAAACCACAAGTAAGTATGTTTGGCATACAAAGGTTACTCACCGGTGCAGTTTTGACCATTTGAATCCAAATCAAAACCTTCAGCACAAGCACAAGAGTAACCTCGAGAGTCAGTGGAACTGAGAAGGCAGATGTGCTCACAGCTGGTGTTGCCATCACAAGGATTGGGGACTATGGAAAACAGCAACACACATGAATTCACAACTCTGTTTGTGTGAAACATCATTTCCAAGCCTCTATCTCTCGTCATAATTATTTTCCTTAGATTCACACAAACTGTATCAGATACTTTGCATGCACACACAATCTTGATTTATAGAGCACGGATAGGCTTAATGCAGCAGGCAGCAAGCCTTCATCTAGCAATATGGATACAATACACATGTACATACATGCACATTCTCTCTCTCTCACACGTACACACACACACACACACACACACACATCCCACCCTCACTTACCAAATGGTTGTTTATCTGGGCTGACAACTTCAATTCCTCTTGGATCCAACCTGATATCACTGAGCACAAGCTGAGCATTACTATTGAACTTGTGTGTGCTATAGATGGACAGATTCTGCCAGTCAGTCCAATAGACTTGAGCTCCTTCGAGAGTTATAGCAAATGGGTCAGTCAGACCGCTGACTAGTATTGTCCTACCAGTCCCGTCAAAATTTGAATATTCGATTCTCTGCTGTGCTCCATCCACCCAGTATATTCTGGGAATTTGAGAGAAAAGATCTATTGTGATGCCGTTCGGCTGTACCACTGAGGTGGAGTGAAGAACTCTTCTGTCTCCACCATCCATCGAGGCCCGCTCAATCTTAGCAGGAGCACCCCAGTCAGTGAAATAGATGTACCTATAGATATATGAATAGGAATTAAGGATCGATGTTGAGCTCTTTCTTGACACAACAAAACTGATGTACTGATTAAGTCTAGGCTGGCTAAACTCAAGACTATAAGCACTGCATGCACATTCACTGACTGGCAGCAATTGCAAATGATTTAGAGTAAGAAAATGTTCTTGACTCAATTTTGCATTACAATACAATGTAGATGAACTCGAATACCAACTAAAAACATATGTGAATGAGTAGCTTAAATAGCCTAAGATAAGATGAACTGGCATGTGTGTGGTTAAACAAGTAAAATAAAACAGGTATGACATGGGACAAAGAAACTGGTATGACTAGTTACATTGTGAGCGATAAGGGTAAGTGGCGAACCACTGGAGACATGAATTGCATGGTGGTAAAGGTGACAAAACCAACTCACAGTAAACGTTTACATTAGATCATATGTATTAATACAAAATGCTTCGTAGGCGAATGACCAAATATGGTAAAGATACACAAACATGTTCAACTAATTACAAACCTAAACTAAAAATGCAAAAAGAAGCATACATACATCAACATACCGCCGGCCAAGACCTGCGGTCTTTAAACATTGTCCAAATTCACTGTTCATTGGGTAGGAGTAGAGCAATCTTTGCAGTAGGGCGTTTGTAGATTCCAGAGCTCGTCTTCAGGGTGACAACACGTACAAGTTTGTCCTTTCCAGGGTGGACTTGGATCACCTTGGCCATGGGCCATTTGCTGGGGACGAGATTGTCTTCTTGAAGAAGTACAACATCGCCAACTTGCACATTGCGTGTTGGGAAGTTCCATTTGTTGTGGCGTCGTAGAGAGGAAAGATATTCACTTGACCATCTTTTCCAAAAATGACGAACAAGAGATTGGCAGAGGTACCAACGTTTGAGGAGAGAAAGTGAGCGGTAAGATTGTGAAGGATCTGGGATTGACTCAAGAGGCTGGCCAATGAGAAAATGCCCAGGAGTAAGTGGTTCAATTCCATCATCATCACAAGTGTATGTAGCGAGAGGTCGGCTGTTCAGACATGATTCGATTTGGGTGAGAACTGTCATCAATTCTTCGAAGGTTAGCTTGGTATCGCCGATGACACGCTTGAAGTGATATTTCATCGATTTGACAGCCGCTTCCCAAAGGCCTCCAAAGTGTGGAGCTCGCTCGGGAATAAACTTCCACTCAATCCTTTGAGTTGTGCAGAACTCGGAGATGTGATGTTGAGTGATCTGTTGTTTGAGGAAGTCATGCATTTCTCTCAGTTCCCGTGTGGCACCAGTGAAGTTTGTTCCATGATCACTCATGATCAGAGTAGGTTTGCCTCGTCGAGCAATGAAGCGTCGTAATGCAGCTATGAAAGAGTCAGTGGTCAAATCAGAGACTGGCTCAAGGTGAACAGCTTTAACTGACAAGGAAACGAACAGGCATACATATGCTTTGACTATTACTGGTTTCCTCACATGTGCATACTTGACGTACACTGGACCAGCAAAGTCGATTCCAACTTTGTCGAATACTGGGCCTGGAGTTAGGCGTTCACGAGGCAGTTGTCCTGTCATCTGTGGAGATGGTTTGGCTGACAATTTGCGGCAGGTAACACATCCGCGTGTGATTGATCTAACGAGCTTCTTGCATCCAATGATGTAATACTGTCGAGAGAGGGATGCTGCAAGTAGAGTAGGACCAGCATGCAACAACCTGTGGTGTTCAGAGCGGATGATCAGGTGTGTCACAGGGTGTTTGTTATGTAGGATGACTGGGTGTTGTTGAGAGTAAGACATCTGTGAGTTCTGTTGTCTTCCACCTACGCGTAGTATCCCAGAAGAGTCAAGTATTGGTCGTAGTGACAGCAGTGAACTGGATTTGCCGAGAACTGTTTTTGACTTGAGTGCATTCAGTTCCTCCCTGAAATGTTCAAACTGAATGACAGAGTACCAGTAGGTTTCTGCTTTGAGCACTTCTTCAATGGCGAGATGAGTGTTGTAAGTGGGTTGTGTGCCATGTTTGTGGCTGCAACAATTGTTGATGAATCTGAAAATCCATGAAGTCACACGTTTCAACCTGGTGAAACTGGAATAGCTGTTGACTTCTAGTAGTAGGCTTGATGAAGTTGTCATCACGTGCAGAGAGAGTTCTCTTTCTTCACCAGTCTCAGCAGCTGGAGGCAAATTGAGCAGATTCGGCCATTGAGATGAGTCTTGACGGAGCCAGTCAGGTCCATGCCACCACAGCCCATGTTCTAGCAATTCAGATGGTAGTAGTCCTCTTGAGGCGCAGTCTGCTGGGTTCTCCAGTCCTTGCACATGGTTCCAGCGTTCTGGTGATATGAGATCAATGATGTGGGAAACACGGTTGCCAACGTAGGTCTTGAACCGCCGTGGATTGCCAATGAGCCAATTGAGGACGATTGTGCTGTCTGTCCAGGCAAAGACCGCGTCAAGTGAGAGATTGAACACACCTTGCAGGTGAAAGAGCAATTGAGCAAGAAGATAGGCTCCACACAGCTCAAGTCGAGGAATCGTAAGCCTCTTGATTGGGGCTACTTTGGTTTTTGAAGTGACAAGAGATACTTGTACTTTGCCGAGGGAGTCAACGGTCCTGAAGTAGATGACTGCACCATACGCATCTTCAGAGGCATCACAGAATCCGTGTAGTTGGAGAGATGTGGTTTGGCTCTCCTTGTCAAAATAACATCTTGGAATGTGTTTCTTGGTGAGAAGGTGAAGTTCGGAACGCCATCGAAGCCACTCATCACGGATGGGCGTGGGTATTATGTCGTCCCAGTCAACTTTCTGCTCCCACAATCGTTGCAGTAGAATCTTCACTTTAATGATAGTTGGAGAGAACCATCCTAGAATGTCGAAGGTCTTGGCGATGTCTGAAACGAGTACTCGCTTGGTGACATTGTCGAGTGGGGGCAGATCTGCAACTGTGAGACGGAAATGATCCAGAGTGGAATTCCATTCTACACCAAGTGTTTTGGTGTACTCATCAGGGGCTGGGAGCGATCGAACGGCTGGAGTGTCTTTGAGTTCAGACGGAATGAGCTTGAGCACCTCAATCTCGCTAGAGTTCCATTTACGAAGAAGGAATTCACCCTTTGAGAATAGGGTGTGCAGATCAGCTTGCAACTTGATTGCTTCTGAGACAGAGTCGGCACCGGTCAAACAATCATCCACGTAGAATGACTTGTTTACTACATCAGCAGCTTGAGGAAAGTCTGTTGCATGGTCGATAGCATTTTGCTTGACAGCCATGTTGGCTGCAAATGATGAGGCAGACACGCCAAACGTAACTCTGGTCATACGATAGCCACGAACAGGTTCACTGAGACTAGCTCTCCAAACAAATCTGTGTAAGTCTCGGTCAGCTGGGACCAGCTCAATGGCTCTATACATCTTACTAACGTCTGCTGTGAGAGCCACGCGATGAAGTCTAAATCGAAGGAGCACATCAATGAGAGGGGGATGAATGGTTGGACCAACGAGGAGTGTGTCATTGAGTGAAACACCTGTTGAAGACTTGGCTGATGCATCAAATACCACTCTCAATTTGGTTGTGGTGCTCTGTTCCTTGCGAACGGCGTGCATTGGAAGATAGAAAGTATCCTCGTGAGGCTTCTTCATGTCAGTTGAGAGTACTTGTTCAGCATGGCACATCTCAAAATACTCATTCATCACTGCGGAGAATTCTTGGAACTGGCCCTTTGAGTACAATGAACGTTCAAGTGATAGAAATCTCCGAACAGCTTGTGTCCNTGGTTGTTTATCTGGGCTGACAACTTCAATTCCTCTTGGATCCAACCTGATATCACTGAGCACAAGCTGAGCATTACTATTGAACTTGTGTGTGCTATAGATGGACAGATTCTGCCAGTCAGTCCAATAGACTTGAGGTCCTTCGAGAGTTATAGCAAATGGGTCAGTCAGACCGCTGACTAGTATTGTCCTACCAGTCCCATCAAAATTTGAATATTCGATTGTCTGCTGTGCTCCATCCACCCAGTATATTCTGGGAATTTGAGAGAAAAGATCTATTGTGATGCCATTCGGCTGTATCACTGAGGTGGAGTGAAGAACTCTTCTGTCTCCACCATCCATCGAGGCCCGCTCGATCTTAGCAGGAGCACCCCAGTCAGTGAAATAGATGTACCTATAGATATATGAATAGGAATTAAGGATCGACATAAAATGTAATAGCATATCATAGTATCGAGATAGCCTTGTGTCTTTTCCCCTCCTTCTCCCTTCAAGGCTTATTCCGATGGGATACATACATACATACATACATACATACATACATCACACATATTCTAGCCTCATTCCCAGACAGACCCATTACATAAGGAGCAATTTATGCAAGATGAAGCTTCGTTCCCATGCAAACTCCTCCCTGGTTTATTTTCAAAGGAAACATTCCCGAAGGAGGAGCCTGGGCACAAGGCTACTGTACACAGATTGAGAAACAAATGGACATACGTACTTCATCAAAGGATCGACTGCAATTGACCTCAGTCCTGTATGGGGACCAGCACTGATGAGTGGGGTACGTAGCATCGTCTCTAGATCCAGCACCTCGATCCTCCTGTGCACAGACTCCGTCCAATAAAGTTTATTACTGATCCAATCAACTGCCAAATCCTCTATAGAGGGAAATTAAAGATAATATAAAATAAAACACTTTTATAAATTATGTATCATACCATGGCATACATCACACAATATAAGTTAGTTATAGTCAGTAACTTAATACTGCTAATACCTGGGGGGAAAACAAAAACAAAAAACAAACAAAGAAACAAAGAAATAAATGTCCTATGGCATTGGCAGTAATGAAAGTGCATGGTCTGCTTGATAGACTATCAGTATAGCTATAGTAACAGACTCTACATCCATACTAACCCACAATATCAATAGTGGTGTTAGCAATCAGTTGTACACCAGAGCCGTTGAGAAAAGAACGTGAGATTGAGCCAGCAGAAGTGTCAGACCAGTACATGTATTGACGACTACACAAAAGATGACAGTCACACACATAACAATTTGAATAAAGACAGAAGATGGATGCATGTGGTGCTTCTGTCTTACCTGAAATCGTAGTCAATTCCAAACACACCACCTGAGCTCTTTTCTACTAGGATTCTAGTGGAGTTTAGCTGGCCATCCAGTGATGTACGACTTACAAACCGACCATTTGTGAACAGCAGGTATGAATCATTAGCTAAAAGGATACAGAATGGAAAAGAAGAGAAAATATCATTGCCTATTAGAGTCCTGACCTATTAAACTTACTTGCAGTTGTCCCTTTATACGCAAGATTTGATCGGTTGGAGGAAAAGATAAGTGTGTGAGAGATAGCATATGGAATGAATTTAACTCGACACAATGCCATAAATTATATGTCTGTGTATCATACATCCAGCAACCTACCTGAGCTACAGATGGTAGGTTGATCTACACAACAGTCTCCTAGCCCCCCACAGAACACATCACAGTAGCAGTCAGCAGGGTTACCAAGGCAACTATCTTCATCACCAGAACAACATTCAGTGTATCCAGCAGCTGCACACGAACCTAAAAACACACAAAAAGAAATCTCCAACAAATTACATGTATTTCCAATGTTTCCCCCAGGACAAAGTAAAGAATGGAAGGAGTGGGGAGTTGCTTAAAATTCTCTGAAAATTAATAGTTTTGTATGTATTTGTATGGGGAGGGGGTAGTTGAAAGGAGGGGGGAACGCCCCCTACCCCTCTTTGAGGGAAACACTGATTTCTCTTGAATCAGAGTCATGTAGATATATTTTATGGGAGATGCTTTTCTAGATGGATTATCAATACTAGCTGTTCCTACCAATTGTGTTTGGTGGTGTGGGAGTGGTTTCGTCTCTAACTTCTCCTGGAGTAAGATCGAATATGACATTGTTCCATTCTACATTGATGTGCACACAGTCTATTGCACTGGACTGCACCGATCCACTCAGTGGATGATTCTCAAAGTAGTCTGACCCAGCATTGAATCCTATCACTGCCCCATCAGACCACTCCATGTTTGGACACTGGTAGGTGAATACAGCGTACGATTGCGTGCCATTTGTAATGACAATGCCTTCAAATGTGTTGCTCTGAACAAAAGGGAAAAAAATTGTCAGAATAAGACATGTTGGTATAAATATTATACATTTTATTTTGTGATTTGGACTTTATTTTTCATAAACCGTAATGTAACCCCTCCCCCCTCCCTCCAATACACACACATTGATATTATTAGCTAGAAATAGGTTCTAAGCTATCAAAATTATGCTCTTTTCACAGCTAACAAAGAAGACAGAACTGGCACTCACAAACATACAGATTGCAGGTATGGATTTTGACGGTCTTGCTCCACAGATTCTCCGTGTGGAAATGGATGGACACCGTCCCACTTTGCCACCAACATCCAACTACCACTGAAGCCATCATCTTGTCTCTCGGCACCGATGAACGATGAGACTTGATCGAGAAGTTGGTTGGAAGAGCTACCAGTTGCATCTTCTCTTTGAAAAGTCTGATAGCTTACTTCACCGTCTAAACGTGTGTCCACATCAGACCAATATGGAGCCACTACGAATTTGAAGTAGGTCTCTATACTCTGGGTTGGAAACAGTGCAGGACTGCCGTAGGCATAAGGTTGTCCAAACGATATGATACCATTTGTTCCAACCTAAAATGAGAGTGTATGCATACAAGGTTATAATATAGTATACAAAGTGAATGCTTTACTACCGTATAGCGGGTAAAATCGGCAAGAATTAAACTTGGCGAATTGGCAAATAATTCTTCAAATCACCAAATACTTATATCAGCATATAAAAAATGCAGCAGGTGGAGTTAAATTTAAATCGCCAATCACGCTAAAATACAAATTTGCCAAATTTCTAAGCCCACCAAATTTACCCACTATACGGTATCTATATACTTTTAAACTTCAAACATTTCTATCTTCCCAGGCACTCAGTCCCTTTGATCTTGCACTCACGGTAAGGGTGTAAGGTCAAAGTAGAGAGCCTGGGAATGAGGCTGATCTTACATAGATGGTTTCGTGGATGTACGATCCAAAGGGGAGTTGGCTGGTAGGTGTAATTGGGGGAGAACTGCAGTTCTTACAACCAGTCAAAATGTTGGAAGGTAGGTAAGTCAAGAATGGAAGATATGAGCTTTGAGCTACAGACAGAGGAACAACGAAAATACAAAGTTTTGATAAACATAAACAAATTAAGCGTTTAGAAAAAAAAACAACAAGATCAACACTTGGACTAACGTGGTTCAATCGTAGGCAGGGGTGGGCTAGTTGTATTGGAGGATGTTGAGATTCTGTACACTACATTGTACCAATCACTATCAGGTTGATTCAGGCACGCAATCTCTCGGCCAAAAAAGCTCCCAGAGTTTGGATGGTTTTGAAAGGTCTCACCAGCTGCATTGAAACCAATCGTGGGGAATCGGGACCAGCCCATCAAGCCACACCGATAGGTGAAGACAGTGTATGAAGTTGTCCCGTTCGTTATAAGGAGAGCTTGATAGGTATTGGTCTGAAGAGGTTGAATGTGTGGGACAGTTGGAATGTTTATTTAATTGTGATCACAACAATCAATATTTAATTTAATAGTAGACATGCATGCAAGAATGTATACACAATACGATCAGGAGTTACAAGTATGCTGTTGTATACACATAGGCACACACACGAACACATGTGCACACGCACGCACACACACACACATACACACACACACACACACACACACACACACACACACACACACACACCATTAACTCACATTATATACATCAGGATAGAAAGGGAAGAGGAATTCAACAAGAGCTTGAGATTCTCCATTTGGCCAAGGAGAAACTCCCCTCCACTCAACCAACAGCATCCAGTCACCACCAAAATCATCACCAGTCTGGTTTGAAACAAATTCACTCACTTCATTCAACAGCTCAGCCGATTCAGTACTTGCGCTTGAGCTGTGGACTTCGTAAAAGATGTTTCCGCTTTGTCTAATGTCAACATCATCCCAGAAGGGTGCTACTACATAGGATGATGATACATCAGTGGTTGATCCAGGGAAGTTTGACCCTTCAGGATTGAAGAGAGGTTGGTCAAACGAAACAAGACCATTAGTGCTAATCTGAAATAGATGGAGATAAAATTATTTCTTGTTGACAGAAACATAGCATAAAAAAGGTCTTATATTTTATAAAATCACACAGTATACACGCTGAGTCTGTCTGAGACTTTATGCTTGATATTTCATCATAATTGCTAGGAAATAAACAATGTATTGTCTACTTACAAAAGCATATATGTGCTGGGGAGATCCAAACGGAAACCCATTGCTTATGTGAATGGCGTGTGATACTCCATCATCAAAATGGCCTACTTCCTCAGTCTCCACACCATCAGTATCATTGAGTGCCAGGAATGGCAACACATTCAAACCTATTGTATAGTGTGGGGTACAAAAATATAATATTATCACCATGCATTATTATCAACACATAATGTTAAGCATGTATGCATGGACACAACAACTATTCTTAGGCACTCTTTTGATCAAAAGAAGAAGACATCAAGTTAATTGGTGAATTGAGTGCCATTATGTTCTCTGTTAAAAGATATGCGAAGAAAACAACTGAGCACACCCACAGATTCACCAACAATGTCTTTATTTGCACACATATTGCACAATTGGATCATGAAGACACAAAAGAGTACATAGCTTTCGAAACCATGCAGGCAGGTAGTCTACATGACATTGTACAGTTTAAGTCAACCCTACTGACTATATACACATGCATACTCATAGGAATGTTTAAGGAAAATTACATCACAAGCTGTTTATATTATGGTCATGTTGCCATGGTTACAAAGGAGACTTAAGTGCCATTTACCTAACTGGCGACATCCTTAACAAGTGCCACATACCATGTGTTGTTGCTTCTCATATAAAAACTGTGTATAAAATTGTGAGTAGAAGTTTACAAAACCCTCAAGTAGACTTATTACACTTATCACACTAAATGAATGCTTATCCAAGTGGCCAATCGAGACACAGACTGAAAGAGAGCCAAGGTAAGCAAAAGCTAATTGTTTCAGTCGCTTGGCACCACAACCATTGGCTTCCTTATATCATTGCATACCATCATGTATATAACTTTATGTAATATTGTAATTAGGACACGTGTACGTCATTTACAAACATCTATGCAATGAAATCATGTGTGCATGCATGCACTCTTGACCAGTACTACTTAATTGTAGACCTGCAGGGCATTTACTTGGGCCAAATTGAATGAGCAATTCAGAGCAAACCTAACACCCAGATCAGTTTTCAAAAGCAACTCAAACAATAAGTGGCCATAAGAGACTTTTACATGATTAGTAACACAACTATGTCATACATACATATATATTATGTATACATGCAAGTATTTAATACTAAACTAGAGCAACTGTATATAAAGTGAACATTAAATGAAATTGAATAGCAGCACAGTGAATATAGATGCACTATTTTGAATGTAATTTATACAACAATATTATAAATGAAGAACTACAGAATGACATTGTATACAGGAAAATATATAGCCACTGTGCAGATATACTATGCCATAGCTATTAATACCACTCTGTTGTGCACATTTCAACACATTAGAAGGCTATTAGTTTACAAATAAAGTAAGCAGCAAACTGTCTGGCACCATTCATTCCAGACATATGAAGTGCTCCACTATTGTTTTGATTCTAAGTGTTTAGAGACACACGTATAGTTAGAAGCATGTGTGCAATGCCATTGTTAATGGATTCTTCGAAGCACCTTGAAGCAACTGTCAGGGTGGCCGAGTGGTCTAAGGCGCCAGACTCAAGGGATTCCCTTGCTCACAGTGTGAGTTCGAGGCTTCTGGTCCACGTATGTGGGCGTGGGTTCGAATCCCACCTCTGACAGTTTTTTTCCCCAGCTTTTTTTCAGAAGCCAGTTCATACTTTTTTTTCATTCCGGACATATGAAGTGCTCCATTATGTTTTGATTCTAAGTGTTTAGAGACACAGGTATATATAGTAAAGAAGTATGCGTGCTCCATTATTGTTTAGAGACACAGGTATAGTAAGAAGCATGCGTGCAATGCCATTCTTAATGGATTCTTTGAAGCACCTTGAAGCAACTGTCAGGGTGGCCGAGTGGTCTAAGGCGCCAGACTCAAGGGAATACCTTGCTCACAGTGTGAGTTCGAGGCTTCTGGTCCACGTATGTGGGCGTGGGTTCGAATCCCACCCCTGACAGCTTTTTTTCCCTTCTTTTTTTTAGAATTAAGCTTTTATAAGTACATACTATTTCTTGGGACATATGCAATGCTTGAAGAGGGTTGATTAAGAAAGAATCAAGATGGGATACTTTTGGTAGATCCCATTGTATTAACTAAATTAATTAGTGTATGGACCCCTGTTCTGTACATACCTATACTACAAGAGTTACTTGAAGTGTAATCTATAGTCACATAACTCTGCACAGCACATTCCAAATCAAATCTAATTTCACATTACTACAATAGAGTAGTAGTAGCTAATTGTAACTGTCTTGATAATATAGTGTACCCATTAAGAATTATATACATGACATCTTAATACAATTGTCTTACAGCAATGAAGAATCATAAGAATGCTAAGCAATTTTACTTACTGAAATAACATCTACTGGTGTGTGTGTGTGTGTGTGTGTGTGTGTGTGCGTGTGTGTGCGTGTGCGTGTGTGTGTGTGTGCGTGTGTGTGTGTGTGCACGCACACGCGTAGGAAGTCAACAGTTCACACAGTGAAACATTCATAATAATATTATTGTCTGTGACTGCATGCTGTACAAAATAATTACATGCATGTGCGAAGTCACATGTCAGAGTGCATGCATGCATGTTATGGTTGACTTACTTTGGCAAGAGCACTTCAAAGCAAATAGTGATAGCAATACGAGTTGAGGAATGGCTAAACAATACATGATCACACGTGTGTAGTGTCAATACCTACATGTCAGATAATCAATCACCAATATAATTAATGCATGCTTTTGTCAAATTTTGTTACTACTTAGCAATTTGTTACAATATGCAGCAGTAAACTTTGAAATAATAAAACAGTATTACTGCAAAGCATGTTCAGCATCCTGTAGTGTAGCAATGTTCAAATCAACAATATCTATGTTTATATTCATTGACTAAACCAACAGTTACTATATGTTGTGTGAAGATACACATATACATGCATGCATGCTATAATTGAATGATGCTTTCGATGTGTTGGTTTTTATATTGATTGCTCAAATCATCAGGCCGCAAGAAAACATAATTGATAGGACAATCTGTTAGATTCAGTATAGAACACTCAAATCTCACTAGTATAATATTATACGGGGCTCAAATCACATGCAAACTATGCAGTACATTCACTGACAATTTTGAAGTGCCTAATTAAAGATGTAAATGCATTAAATTGAATGCAGCCCTGTATATAATAACTCTATTGTTTCATCATACAATCCCCATAGGAATAACTTATTCCTATGGGAAGCCTAGATTATCAATCTTTTGGAATTTTTCTTCAATGTAGCAAGTAAATATTATGATGTACAACTGAATACTTAGTCTACTACAGTAACTATAGGATAGAAAGACATGCATGGTGTGTACATACAGTCATTCTTTAAGATTGCTGACTGTTTTCATGCACTCAACAAATATACAGGACGCCTCCCATTTCTGCCACAGCCTACACAATGCTAACACCACTTTGGTGTTACTATTTCACCAACATTCTCTCCATAGACAGAGGCTGCAGTCAGACTAAACAACTGACAGGCCATCAGCTACACCCAAAGTCACTTCAATGCATACTTACTTTGAGATCAAGGTTTCTCAGTACATCTGTTTACAGTATAGACCTAACTGACACAAACTGAGTTCACATGGGTATAACAATAGCCAGTGTATTGACACAGAACACTGGAGAACCACTGAGCTGAGCTGACTAAAGACTAGTGAAAAGCAGGGCATAAGCATGGCTATTAATAGCTGGCACAGCAGCCACTCCTACTCATGATTACCATACCTGAGATGACATAATGATATTCATAAGCATATTACAGTACAGTTGTGTTTTCGAAATCTGACACTACTTACTACACATTACCACACACTCAGTGTCACATGCAGCACATGCATGCTTCTGACTAAGTAGTGGCATTGTACTGAAGTGATCTGGGATGTTAAAAATCATTATTCTAGCTGTTCAATAGTGTCAGAGAGCTATGTATGATTAAAAGCCAACATCCAGTCAGGAAAGTGTGCAGTATATTATATTAATTGCAAACTTTATTGACAACAGAGTACATAAAAGTACACATACAGTAGAGGCATGCATGTTGCAGTATAATAATATGATAGACATAAGTCTTACTGCATAAACACACGATTTAGACTGTCAATATTATGGTCACGGCAGACTCAACTCTGGGAAATTACCACCTGAAATATGCAGCATCAAAATTCAAATGCATATAAATACCACAGGGCTGTGAATCAGATGATCATCATCAGACTTCTTGATATTTTGACACTTGATCTGAGTGCTTAACTATCTGCAAACTAGAAACATATTAACTGGTCAGTGTATACTGAGTGAGTGATATAATACTATTGGTAGTTTGTTGTAAACTTGGAGGCAGGTCTATAACGAAACTCTCATCTGCTACACAGATGTACACTCTACCAATCATAGAATCAAGAGAAAGAACAGCTGCAGCAGCAATGGTATATTTATGCATGCATGCCATGGACTACCTACCGCATTATCATATATATAGAACCTTGACAATATTAAAGTGCTCTCTTTGTTATTCTATACAGCTACTGCAATGTAATCTGTTGAGATGTGTCAATGTCATTGTACTCTTCTCATTGTGTCTTTTGGGAGTGGCTACCGGTAATGCTGCAAACATGAGTGGTGAGAAATCAGCTATATAACTATAATTTTAGCTCTGTCAGCTAGTCTTTGGAGAAACTAAGTCACGTACCAGTCCTATATTAGTCTCCACCTGCTGTCAGTGAGTGCATGGCTCTGCCTATTGCCATGCAATTTACACTTGCCTACACAAGGCATGCTTTCCTTGTGTCCACACATATACCATATACTGAACTAATTTTAGTATAGTGCTATTCTTGGCTATACAGAATAGTCAGTGCCGTGATGCATATTCATTCCACAACTAACCTCAACACAACAGTTTATTCATTCTCAAACAAGATTTACATTATAGATTGTACTTTACTTTATAGTCAGCTGAATGACCGACTTTCAAACCAAAAACATTGGTCAAGCATGAACAATAGCTAATATGTCACAATCTATTAATAATCCACTTAAAGTTTAAGTAAACGATTGTTCTAAAAATAATGACTATAACCTGTACATCAACCTATTGATGGCCAAAGACATGGTATTCCAATCGACTAAAAAAAGATTATACTAACTCTCATTTAACCATTCATTGTTTGTTGTTACCACACACAACCATGTACAACTTACACAGTCAGCTCAAGGAGTGAAATAGTCACAACTGATGACGTGGTTTTGCCAACTCAACTGAAACTAATATCCCCATCTTCTACTGTAACAAGGCAAAGTGAGGATTTAACACATCATGCAAGATACATGCACGCATGCACTGTTAACCATATAGGTATTATATATGTCTACGATGGCATGCAGGTTCCACAAACATACAACACACAACAGCTACACTACTTACATTACCCAACTTCATTCAACCAACCACTACTACTACCACTACCTTAAGTCAAATCACTTCTAAATCTGAAATAAATCTCGGTAAGAAAAAAAGCACAATAAATTGATCCATGCATGCACTTCACATTAAGGTCCCATGCACAGTACTAAACTAATTAGTATGTGTATATACCATGCTCAGATTAAACAAGATACAGTCGTGATAAGTTGCATAATATTAGAAGAATTATCATTGTCATTGCATGAGACTCAGTATAACAAGTATGTATAGAGACACTGTGGCTGCAAGCCCTCAGATAAGTTTTGCTTAGTCTTTGCTGGAGGAAATTGAATTGGATATGTGACCCTGCCCTTTTAGTACCAGCTACATAATACAAGAACAAAGTAATGATGAGAAAGTTTACTCAGTTAATGGAAGTTCCATCATAGAGGGGTGACAGAAGGGATTGTTTCACACAGATATATTAGTGCATGCATACATAATATAGCCAATTTGATGTTGCAATTTAAAGTGGGATCTGCATGTAGATAGCCATGCATGCACGATTGTGCAATATCCACTCATGCATGCATGCATAAGCGGCAACATAGAACACATAATTATTGTGTGTATGCAAAGCTAAAGCATGCAGAGTATAGAATTAAATTACAGTCATGCCTGTATGCATAACTTCCCTTGCCACGATTCCTACTTTAGAGATCGAGAGTAGACACACATGCAGTGACACAAACACACTTTACACTCAAAACATGCATGCAGGGTTAACACTATCGCCAAGTAAAGTGCTACAGCCAGTGACCAACTCACAGCAGACAGCTCCATCACGTCTGCTGCTTACATCACTCCACGACTTTCAAACAGCTGCAGTTAATTTACAAACAACAGGTATAGAGAATCCACTGATGCTATGTTACAGCAACAAAAAGATTAAATTATAAGTTGTAACCTGTTTCGTTCCCTTGACAATCGGCATGTATCTCTGCATGAGTCTAGACATCAACACTATTCCATCCGTAGTTACAAGTACAACTCCTCAAAGAATTACCCATTCAGTACCATTTACCGGTAAGTGTCTAGTCCTGTTCTAGAGGATTAAAGATCACCATATATACACATAATACTAATAGGCATTGCATGATTGTGCAACCTTGTTCATATTGATACATGCACAAGCAGTCCTACCTACCAGAGCAGTTGTAACATCATCATTAGAATCACCTCAACCTACACCTCAAGGTAAGCACTAACACAGCTTGGTAGAAATCGCCATGCGCATACTTTGATACAAACCTGCATGGCCAAGTTACACATGTAATTAACATACTTATAAGAAGGTAAATTTTATTACACACACACACACACACACACACACACACACATATACTTCATTTCAGTTCCAGAGCCACGAAGAAACAAAGAACCATACCTTCTCTTTGCCAAGAGAACAGACATCCATCGCTTAAACTTTACCACAGGCGAGGAGGAGCTTGAGACACTAATAGGAAACAATACAGACATCATTTTCAATGCAATTGCAATCGACTACGATATCAGGTAAGATAAAATCAGTAACAAGTCTGCTGGTGGGGATGATTTGAGTCAGTCCCTGTGAATGACTATTGACAGTGGTTGTGCATGTCACTTCCATGCAGGAAGAACTATATGTTTTGGACAGATGTACACTTGCAGTTGGTGGTGCGAGCTAGGTTGGATGGATCTGAACGCACAGTCTTGGTTAGTGAAGGCCTCACAACTCCAGGTATGCCAGCCTGAGAGTCCTTCATGCACCAAATGCTTACAAGTTCTTAACAGAATTAACCAGAGGTAGCTCAGCAGTAATAACTGACCAATGCCATTCAGCACTGGTGCAAATGGGGCATTACTAAACTCATTAGTCTAGAATTTAGCAAATAAAAAAATAGCATAAATTATGCATCATTGATTACTGCATGATTGAATCGGGCTGGGCTTACCTAAATTTCATACCATTACTTCATGATATAGCAAATACCAGACATAATCACTGCTAGCTCATGCCTTGGGCCCCGTCATCATAATATAAAAACTTTCAGGCACTTCACAGTACAATAGCACCATTATCATGCTATCAGTCACACATGAAACTTGTTCAACAAATAACAAAAATTAACTCTATCAGCTAAGTTGGACTGATTCTGAACAAAGAGGGAAAAAATCTTGAAATCTAGCCAGGATTTGAACCCAGGTCTTTAGAATTCTAGTCACTGTAATGCTCTTGCCACTGAGTTACTAGAACTCACTACCAATAGAGCAGAGATTATACTACTGTTCATAGACACTGACTAGTCAACTCAGTGACCCACTGCGGACTCAGAACCCGCACAGATCTCAACCTACATTAAAAATCCTAATGGAATGACCCACATCACGGATGCTACATGATGCTACATGTTCTTCACGACACAACAAAGCATGCCATATTAATAAATAAATATTCAAAATTGCAAATAATTATAATGAAACTTTTGAGTTATGTCAAACTTGATACAGATGGGCTCACTTGGGACTGGATGAACAATAAACTCTATTGGACTGATTCTGAACACAGAGAAATTGAAGTTCTTGAGCCGTCCACTGGCCACAGAGCTCAGCTCCTTCATACAGGTGCTAACACCATCCCCAGAGCCATTGTAGTGGACCCAAACACAAGGTAAACTGAGTGGACAGCTGCCAGAGAGCAGCCAAGTGCTGCCATGTGGCTAACCTTTGCACTTTAAATTGGAAGGAGTTAACCCGTTTTACCATATGCTAGTGTCAGAGTAACCCAACTCTTCATGATTCAATTGCAGAAAACTTCTTCTCCTGTCATTCAATATTTGAAAAAATGTATGACACTCTTGCTTTGTATTATTCAGGTGGTTGTACTGGAGTGATTGGGGAATGCCAGCAAAGATTGAGCGAATATCCATGGATGGTGATCTGAGTACCCGGCAGGTGTTGCATCGTACTGGCCTAGTGTGGCCCAATGCACTCACCATAGACTATGATGCCCAAGTACTCTACTGGGCCGACGCCCAACTGGACAGGATCGAGAGATCACTTGTCAATGGCTCGGAGAGAATGACGCTCACAACTAACCTCATCTTTCATCCATTCTCACTGACGTTCTTCAACGATACCCTCTACTGGAGTGACTGGACTACAAATCAGATATTGACAACTTCGCTTTCGAATCCAGACAGAGTCCGTCGCGTCACTCTGCCTCTCGATCAGCGACCAATGGGTCTGCAGATTGTGACGGAAGATAGGCAACCAACGACTGCAAGTAAGGAGCTGCATTGAGATCATCAGTGCCTTCTTATTGTGTGTGTATTAGATGCATAACTGAATGTCAGTAAATCTTAATCTTTTGTTTCTTCACTACCTCCAAATTTCTCTCCCCCCCCCCCTTTCCCTTTCTCTCAGATTTAACAAGTGTGTGTGATGTGAATAATGGCAATTGCAGTCACTTGTGTCTGCTGAGTGCAACCAGTGATTCTCTGTCTGGCTACTCTTGTTTGTGTCCCGTTGATATGATGTTGGATGCCAATGAGAGAGACTGCATTGAGAGTGAGTTGAAAGATGTCTCCCTTCTTTCTCCTTTATGTTTACCTCTGGTATTAGACACGACAATTTGATTTTCTGAAGATTTTCTTTTCTTTATATTTTGTGAATTTTATATAGCTCTGTAAATGTTGTACCATAGACGTTATAGACAAGTGATTAGCTACATTTGTGTGAATCTTGAAAGTAGCACATTACATAATTATGCTAAAAAATTCTTATTCTCCCTATGCAGTCCCATCGACCACAACAGACACCCCTCTCCAACCCGGTCAGTATAAATGTTACATACATTATCTGTGGGTAATTCTGACAGGGCTCCTATCATTAATAAATTAATTGTACAGGCTCCTGTATCGCAGCTGGCTACTCTACATGTTGCAGTGAGGGGGAGTGTGCTGGTAGCCCGCCAAATTGCTTCTGTCACATTTTCTGCAACGTAACAGAAAGTTGTTGCGACGACTTTGGCCTGATATGCAATGAAAGTACCACTACTACTAGTACCACTATGTCCCCCCCACCATCCAGAGAACGTGAGTAAAGGGTTTAAGTACACATTGGATTCTCAGACCTATATAGGCAGCTGTACACAACACTGTTTGTTTTGTTGTTGGGGGAGTAGATCAATAGCATTCTGGGGATATGATAACTTTTTTTTGCAAACCATTAAATTTAACTTCCTAGCTAATTTGATGTCTGGGTCTCATAATGAATTAAGGCGTAATTGCTCACTTATCGTAATTTCTATTCTCATTGTTCGTATGTATAGCTTTTGTGATATTTGCTAATCGTCAACGGATCTTCGAGATGGAGTTGAATGGAACGAGGTTGAATCCTTTGCTCTCCACTGCCAATAACTCCATTGCACTTGATTTTGATTATCGGTATGATAGTGTGGTGTGTGTGTGTGTGTGTGTGTGTGTGTGTGTGTGTGTGTGTGTGAGACCACCATTTTGTATTGTCTGTGATAACTTTAAACACTATGATTTCTAAAATGGTAATTTTTGTTTGCATTATTGCATTATCACAATAAAATGCAATTTCCTGCCTTTGCCAATAACAACTTTTATTATGGACTCAAACTAATTCAATTGAAGATTTCGCTATCCTTTGAAATATGTGTGAGCCTGTGTAATACTATGTGGCTATGTCTCATAATTATCGTGAACATAAATACATACATACATACATACATACATACATACCTACATACATACATGCCTGTGCAATGCAGGAATCAACATATCTACTGGAGTGATGTATCCACCAAAGCAATAATGAGAAGTAACTTGGATGGCTCTGATGTCACTCTCATTGTGGCCAAGTTAGGCACCCCAGGTTTGAACAATGAAAAAAATGTCTTGCATGCCTGTCTAACTATTTTAATGAGGGTGCATTATTGTTTAGTGGTTTTAAACTATGTACCTTGATCCTATTAGTGACTGATTAAATTAAGACGTAATTATATTGTCCAGACACTCGACCTTTAAACTGTCTCTGCCACTTGAATTCATATATCACATAGCCAGCACCTATTCAAAGTAAATTGTTATCATTGGATGGGTTGGTGGAGCCAAAGGGCCAGGTCTCAAGAAATGAGTTTGATATGTTTAGTGAGTTACAGTTCAAGTGGGGTCATGCATACCAATTTAGGTGTCTGAACTCTATAATAAGATTATATTATTATCTGTAATAAGATTATTATATTAGGTTATTGTATAATGGGAGATTTTTGCGGCATTATATTTGGCCAATCACTAATTTCAATTACATGCAGTAAATACTGGTAGTTTAAAATCCGATTCACCAAAAATAGATATAAAATTATATCTTATAATTTTAAAATCTCACAAAGTTTTCCCTCTATACTGTTCATCTTCCTTGTGCTCCTCCTGTAAAGATCTCCCTCTATACTCACTGTTTGTTTGGTTGTCTTATTGTGTCCTTGCCTTGCCAGATGGGTTGGCCTATGAGTGGGTCTCTCACAAGCTCTATTGGAGTGATGCACAGCTCAAGACGATCCACGTCTACGATATCGAGAGACGACACCAAAAGACTCTTCTATCTCTTGGCTCCTTGACGTCACCGAGGGCTATTGTAGTTGATCCCTTGAGAAGGTCAGTGGGTACATGTGCTGTGTGCATGAAAAATTATTGGAAAAAATGTTGAAATCTAGGTAGGATTTAAACCCAGGTCTTTCAAACTCCAGTTGAATGCTCTTACCACTTGGAGGCATGCATTGGAGCAGAGAGTAGCAGTATACACTACTATTCATAGACACTTAGTCTAGTTGACTTCCGAACCATGCAGATCTCAAGACCTACATGTAATGGCATGTTAGCCTCATTTTCCAGGCTACAGATCTCCCTAGGCATGCTAATACTCACTGGGATGGGAAGGGAGAATGTTTGATCCGTGAGGTCATGTACTGAATGATGTAATCTGTTAAGAATCAGTATGTGCTGCAATGAGAGAAACTATGTCTGCTGTCTGTTTATGGGCTATCTCATTTGTGTGTCTTCACATTCATATTTCTGGCTCCCTTTATTTCTTACCTTTTGGCAGGCTGTGTGTGTGTGTGTGTGTGTGTGTGTGTGTGTGTGTGTGTGTGTGTGTGTGTGTGTGTGTGTGTGTGTGTGTGTGTGTGTNATGTGTGTGTGTGTGTGTGTGTGTGTGTGAACAGTTATTTCAAGAATCTATTGCTCACCTATTTTCAACACCATTCACCCATACACACTGCTACAAATAGGTGGCTGTATTGGTCAGACTGGGGTCTTCCTGCTAAAATAGAACGCTGCTCTTTGGACGGTCAAAACAGGGAGGCTCTTGCTAGTACTGGTTTAATATGGCCCAACGCTCTAACTATAGACTTGGATCACCAAACCCTCTACTGGGCAGATGCCAGCTTGGACAGGATTGAAAGTTCATTTGTAAACGGCTCAAATCGACAGATCGTCACTCAAAGTAAAGACGACATTAAGCATCCTTTCTCCATCACCTACTTCGATGATGTTCTCTACTGGACAGACTGGTCTCTGGACGGGGTACTCTCACTGCCTGTTGACGGCTCCACCGAGAATGCTACCGTACTGGTGGCAACTCTACTCACGGAACCAATGGGTATACAAGTGTTCACTGAGGAGAGACAGCCTTCAGGTATGGCCAGCTTGGATGGGACTGGGTACTATCTGGCTAACTAGATTGCTCCTATAGATAATGTTTTTATTTTTTTAAAAGGTCTAAACTGAAGAGTATGTTGTAAATCAAGACCATTTCTTTAATTCTCAAATTAGATGCTATATTACCGAGTTTAGTATGAGCTGTGCATGCATGGAGTGCACGTGGATTATGCATGAATCTCTGTTGAATCACTTCTCTTAGCCTCATTCCCAGGCTCCTCTCTCGCAAATATCTCCTTCGAGAATAAGGAGGGAACAAAGGAAATATTCGCGAAGGAGGATGAGGCTGTCACTTCTCTTCTTAAATGCATGTGTGCTCTTGATTGCAGCTGTCAATCCGTGCGAGGTCAACAATGGCAACTGCAGTCACCTGTGTCTGTTGAGTGCAATCGATGGTTTCACTTGTGCCTGTCCAGATGGGTTTGCTCCACGGGATAGCCCCAATGTCTGTGAAATGATTGGTATGTGAGCCACAGTAGCTAAACACTGTAAGTGAATTGAGTTAATGAAGAGTGTTTTTGCTTTTTGTGTATGTAGCAACCACAGAGCCACCCACTGTAGAAGCAGGTATGTGTGTGTGTGTGTGTGTGTGTGTGTGTGTGTGTGTGTGTGTGTGTGTGTGTGTGCGTGCGTGTGCGTGTGTGTGTGTGTGTGTGTGTGTGTGCATGCTTGTGCATGTATGCTTCAAGGCTATATGTGTGCAATAAATGTGTTTGTTCCTCCAGACATTAAAGTGGGGGTAGTTAAACTTAATCTTTTGTGAATAGCTAGTTATGATAGACCACTGTATATAGCTATCATCTTATGAGGAGGAGTGCTATTGGCACATTTGAGTGAAAAACACCTTAATGATTCATTATGCTCAGAGCCTCTCTACCTACATTGTCTGGAGGCTAGGGTGGGGATGTCATTCATTACATGCACACTCACACACACATACCTACTCACACACCCTCACACTCTCACACACTCCCCCCCCCCAAATACACACACACGTTATCAGGTTCTTGCAGAGCAGCTGGTTATGATAACTGTTGTACTAATGGAGACTGTGAAGGAGAACCTTCAACTTGTTTCTGTGACATCTTCTGTTCTGAGATTGGTGATTGTTGCGAAGACTTCTTTGACATTTGTAAGATTGGTGAGTAGAGGGAATTAATAGTTATTATGATAGAGAAATAAGGATCAATAGTGCAATCTTTGACTTACGCTGCTACGGTCACTTCCTGATGTAACTTGTTGGGAATTCAATTGGTGAGGGTTGCACAATCATAGTGTATCCCTAGAGTATGGTTTTGTAATGTTATGGAATTATTATGTTGGAATTTGTCGGGTTTGGCAATTTATTCTTAGAAGGAAACTCTAAAGTGTTTCTAATTGTTACCATTTGTAATGTTGTCATTGATTGTCAGAGTTCTCTGTTTCCCCGTCCTTCTTCAGGTGGTACAAACGTGACTTCTAGCTTCATCCCAAGCACCACTCTTCCAACATCGACAGACAATGTGGCTTCTGAATCATTACGAATAAAGTCCACTTCAGGTACATAAGTAGTCTCGATCACATAGCCAGCCCCTTTAGCTATGCAGGACTAGCTTATGGATCAATAGCCTTTCTCTAAAATAAAATTAAAAATTTAAAAAAAAACAACGGAAATATGGGAAATTGTTATTAGGAAGGATTCCTGTATATCTAGCTACAGTATACTATAGATATGAATATACTGCTTTACTTAACACATTAATTTGTACAGCATTCCTTTTATTCCTCCCTCAATGTTACAGTGGATACCACACTGGTTTGATCATTCATAGATGAGCAGTCTAATGTACATGTATACATGCTTATATGCTACATATTTAATGTCCTGTAACGGTAGGGGCAACTCATTTGAACGAATATTACTTGTAGATCTTGTAAAGCCAACTGCCGTGGTTTCAAGTGTGACTAGAATTGTAGCTACTTCACTGCTGAGCTCAGTGGTCTCTGCCAGTGGAACCGCAAGACTGAGTGGTCAGCCCAGCCTTCAGATTGCGACCAATACCATCAGTGCCAAGGGTGTAACAATATCAGGTATGCATTGTAACATGTGAAATATTTTATTCGTAGCTAGTTGCCAAAATAATAATTATCATACAGGAGACTTCAGATATCTTTCTAGCCATTTGCTAGTGTGATGTAGAGATAGATCATAGAAGTGTTGATTTGATTTTCCTCAAGAAATTTTCATACTCACAAAGGTAGATTGGCTAGTTGGATCTAAAATAATTATGAATCGTAGTAGTTTTCAGTTAGCTGTGATTTTCTCTCTCTGGCAAGAATCTTATTTGCTACTTAGAATAGAGTTAGCAGGCTACAATTGTTAAAGTATGCAGTGACCACAATAATTATGCAAGAGTCACAGAGTGTGTGATTCTCTTCTGCATAATTATCAATGCAACTTGTGTAGGTTTTTCTGGCCCAACCACTACTAACTTGGTGAGAGCAGTTTCCTCTTCACAGTCATCAGTGGTGGTCAGTTCATCAAAGAGCAGAGCAATTTTGCAGACTGTGTCTCTGTCAAGCACCAGTAGCAGACCACAGCCAACCATATTGGCTACTCCTGCCACTGAACAACCCACACTAGTCGATAATGGAGGTATGTGTAGCACATGCATGCATTGTGGGTGTTCAGTGTTGGCTACCTTATAAGGGTGTTTTGCTTTTAGTTTTTAGTTTATTGTAAGTTGTTGTAATAAAACAAACACAGCATAATTCCATTTTGTCCCAAGTTATGTATCAGATTTCACTTTTCCTTCTGTACGCATCACATTGGTGCTGGAAATTCCGAATAGCACTCAAACCAAAAGCAAATGTTCAACTTGTTTAACCTGTTTCTTTGCGTGTTACGTTGTGTTTCAAGGTGGTACTAATCTGGTGAGCGTGGGTGCTCTGGTAGGAGGTCTCAGTGGAGCCGTACTCTTCATTGTTCTGTTGGGAATTCTTGTTTCGACCATATTGATCGTTCTGGTTGTCAAGCAACAAGTACCGTTTGGGAAATACGAGAATTTTGAGTGAGTCTGACTCTGTGTATTGTGAGCACTCGACTATAGTGCATGCGTGGTATTTTGTGCATACTTGTAGTGTAGTGTAATTGGGTTATTATAAGTGCATTGTGTACTGCTATGCACATCCTATTAATGCTTGTTATTACTTTCATACCAACGTAACCACGTCTCCAAGATGTGTTCCGCTAGCTGTACCAATGAATGAATTATTCATGCTAAGTCTCATTCCGTAAGAAATGAGTCTCCCTGACTAGACCTTTTGTCTTGCTCTGCATTTAGTGTCTTCCCTCTTAATTGTTTTTCGATGTGCTAATTAAATGTTTGCTGGGTATTTTGCTTGCAAGAGTTCTGCTCACTTGAGGTCAGTGCTCAGCTTCAGACTGTGTTGTTTTTACATTTGACGATCTTTACCGTTCAATGGACATTGATCTCTCTGTTACCATATTATTGCAGTAATCCAAGAAGTAAAGAAATGACCACATTTAATCACAACCACACTAATGAAGAATGCAAATCTTAACAAAATACTAATCACTGCTGTATGTATGCATGAGCAATGCTGTCATATTATACATGTATATACATGCAACAATGACTGTGTATACTTTTTTAATCCTATTTTGTGACATAATATTTTATTACGTGTATAATTTATTATCGATCTGTCTATCATAATCACTTTCAGTGCTCTATTTTGGTATCATAACAATACAGAATAATTATGATAATTATTGTGATGTCAAATGTGCATGAAATGGATTATTAGGTTCGTATGGTCAATCACAATACAATCATTAATTTTGTTATAATGTATAGTAGCTGTATGATTGACTTTTGATACCTTGCTGGCTGCAAGCATGGTCAGACAATTAACAATAGATTCTGGCTTCAAGCTTCTTGCGTTTCTTCTCTTCCAACCAGCTACTCAACTGCATCAATCTCTTCTCACATCTCTGCTCTCCCTCGCTCACATATCTGTTCCTGATAATCTTGAATGCCTGGGACGTGGCATAAGGTGTCCCAGTGAGAGGGTCGATGTACTTTGCCGGAAGACCAGTGAAGGGACAAAACCTCTTTCTCGGCCTCTGGGGTTTTGACGTGGGAAAAAATGCAGACGGAAAGTTTTTAGTGTCGGTGAAAATGAGAAAATTTCTACAGTACATTTTTTCCGCATCAGGCACTGCAGGTTTTGATTCTTCTCCTGTACTGCTGGAGTTGTTGGTAGCTGTTGAATTAGTCTCATTAGGTGTGTTCTTGTCAGTGGACGGTTCTTGTTTGATCTGAGGTGCAGCCAGACCACTGCTATTGTTCGCAGTGTCCCCTACATCTCCCTCTGTAGCAGTGTCAGGCAGTTCCTCTATGAGAGGCATGGCAATTGAGTGGAATCTAACGACAGGCCCTTGTATGACAGTTTTCTTTTCTTTGACTTTCTTCTTTTCCGCCTCCAATCGTGCATACGCCTCCAAAGATGCCAAATTCTCGATCTCGGTTCTCCTAGCCTCGGCCAACATCTCCTTTTGGGTTAACTTACGAAGGGGCTTTGGTTTACGACTTGAACTGTACCTCATCTTTCGTCTCCTCAGGTCTTCTTCCTCTTCAAATCTCCTGCGGTACTCCTCACTGACTTCGAGAGTGGATCGCCTCAGACTACGCTGGTCTGAGCTCTCGCCATCTTGCAGGAGTAAATGAGGAGGTACAAATGAAGAGATCTTTGCTTTCTTTTGTTTTGGAGGTTTGGGTTTCACTTCAGACTCCTCTTGAGACTGAAATAATTGAAGGAGCATGCCAATAACTCATGACTATAGAGTAAAAATACGTGCTACATGCTATAATGTATTATTTCAAATAAAAATTTTCACCATTTAAACGTCTCCTTTACCTTTGGTTTGTATGGCTTGATCCACTGTTTCTTTTTCTTCTTTTCGACTACCTCCTCCTGTTCATCCTCCACATTCCAGTTGGACTCATCAACGTCAAAATCACTGTCTATCACATCTTCGTCTGAATCTTCCGACTGCGTACGTGTGTAAAAAAGGGAGAAAAAGTCTTTCAAGCCTACGAAATTCTAATTAGAGCGCACCTCATATTCTTCGTCTCCTGAAGCCTCCTCGAAACCTCCATACGCAGTTTTATAGAAGTCATCTAGCTCTTGGTTGATCAGTTTTCCGATATTTCTCCCAGCATTGTTGCGACGAGGCCGCGATTCAGCTAGGGACTCCTCACCGTCAGCCATCTCTGCTCTAAATTTAGCTCCTCCCTAGAGACCTTCCCCTTCGTCAGCCGTTGTCAACAGCAACCAAACACTGAGCAAATAGAAAAGTGAGTTTTCTATTTTTCTTACGCGTGTATGGCTCAAATGAGGTATTTTCTAGTAATCTTACAAATTTATCATGCAATCAAAGACTTGAATCTTTCATAGTTTACAAGTATACTTTGTATTCTATTTAACGCCCACCTTTAAAAAGCATGCCCCTATCATTTCTCTCTCCCAGATTCTGGCCCTTTGTTTCATGCACCTAGTAAATACTGCTGCAATGAGTGGTGCTAAGAATGAAATGTTGGATGCTGCCCAGCGAGTATGGGGCATGCTCGATCACTTGTACGAGACAAACCCGTCAGAGTACAAGAAGTTTGTCGACGAGCAGATGAAAGAAGGCAAAGAAATGCTCAATCCACCCGAACCAGCATTTTGCCTCAAGTGCTTTGTTATTGGGGTGAGCTAGGAGCTGCTATGCATTGAACTAACATATATAGTAGTAACTTTCATAATCGTTCAATCATGCATGGTTCGATCATGTGTGCAAGGTTACAGTGGAATAGAGTCTGCGGATCAAATTAAGTATGCAATTTCATTTTTCATAGTCGCAGGACAAGAGATGTACTCTCTTTGTCAACGTTTGCAAGTGGATTCGCGTTCCCAAGCCCAAAACAGATGAGGATCCCATTCCAGTCAAGGGAGGTGTCCTGAGACATGTCATCGACACACAGACAAGAAGAAAGAGTAGAGACCTAGTCTTTGACGTCGGCCTCAATCCCTACGTGATCGAGGAGTGTCTCAAGGACCCCATCATGGAGAGGATGTTGGTTTCACTCTGTCAAGACTTTGTGGAGGATGTCACTCGGTTGAGAATAGAGGACAGGAAGAAATGTACCAAGGTATTGTGATAGAGATAGTTGGCTACATCTCTCTCTCTCAGTTTTCAGCCTGCAACATTCGTTATGGGTTCATTCGTATCATCAAGTGGAGGACCTTCCAGCATGTCTAAAAGAGGCTCAGTGAAGGCAGCCAAAGTTTTGTCTGTATAAAAATTCTCACAGTAAAATTACAAATTGTCCATGTAGCTCTGGGAAAGCTACATAAGAACACATGTATTTGCCAGACATACACATCACATGTATACATTCATGCATTCCTTTTAGACGAAGCAGTTGTTCCAGGGTCCACAGAGTGACTTGCAGCATTCCCTGGATGAGCAATGGAGGGACTTGCTGTCCCCAGAGAGCCAGCTGGATATAGGCCACTCCATTCTTAAACAACTCAACGAGATGAGATCTCACAGCAGTGATGGGAAAGGTATTGGATCAGGGGTGGGTGCAACAATGTCAATAAAATGAGATTTACACTGCTTACATAATAATTTCCAGGCCTTTTCTAAGAATGGGTGGTGCTTACATATTCGGCCCATAGTCTAAATCTGTATTAATACATGTTAGACAACTTGAGTATTTTAATTTTGTATGTGTTCAATTCTAGATGATTCTTTCCTTCCGACTTTGAAGTTGTTCAAAGATGAAGGCAAAAAGAAGCAAGAGCAGCAGCAGCTGATAGAAGAGCTCAATACCACCACATCCACAGTGAGCTCTGAATTAAAAGGTGTGCCTGCTACACCAGAGCACAGTATGGTCATTAGAGAGCCTGATGGAAAATATTCTGAACGGAGGGTGTGTATTAAGGTCACTCTACCAGGAGTAAAGACTGTGAATGAAGTGGATCTAGAAGTATCAAAGGTACTGTACAACCCCCCTTTCTTTCTATTCCACCAGAATTGTGCATTATAGTCTCTCTCTCTCTCTCTCTCTCTCTCTCTCTCTCTCTCTCTCTCTCTCTCTCTCTCTCTCTCACACACACNACACACACACACACACACACACACACACACACACACACACACACACACACACACACACACACACACACACACACACACACACACACACACACTACAGGATGATTTACAGGTGAACGTTGATAGCAGGTACAAACTCACAATTAACTTACCCACTCGAGTCAATGAAGAGAGAACTAAGGCAACGTTTAATGCTAAACTCAGTGTTCTTTCTGTCACAATGCCATGTTTGCGATAATAGAATTGAACATTCTAACAGTCATTCTACATAATGCCATGTTTGCGATAATAGAATTGAACATTCTAACAGTGATTCTACATAAAATGACATTACAGTACACACAGTCATGTTAGTATCTTTACTCTACAACTATACAGTCTGGGATATGAGGTACTGTTACCCATGTCCTGTCTGATCATAGTGTTGTATATTGAACATACATACATATTGTTATAATTTCATACGATGCCACAATTGGCTTATAGATCTGCAAACGGATCGTCTGGTCTTTTCTTGTATGCTTCTTTGAAATCTTCGTCGAACAAATCGAGATCGTGACTCCCTTGTAGCACACCCTATAATTATGATTGTCGATTACACAAGGATGGGCATCAATTAGAAACATCACACAAAAACTAGCTTTAGTGATAGGGTGGATACTCGGTATAATAATTTATGGAATATCAGTACAAATCATAGACGTGTAGAGTTAGATATCCTAGTCCCTCTATATACACACTAGCTTCGTAATTAAATCATAATTATAGGCCCTCCCCGTGTGCTTTAGCCAAGTATACCTGGATCATGCATCATCTCATACATGGCTTTGATTGGTTGACTATATTATATCGTGACCAAGAATGCTGAAAATCAAATGGGACACACAACAAACCTTTGGTAAATATCCAAGCAACTTGGAAGCGTGCTCCTTGAGAAGTCTCTGCCTCTCTTGCTCGATGATGGCCATCCTTGCGGCGTGTCTTCTCTCCTCCTCTCTCCTCTCTTCTATCTCCGCCTCCTTCTCTCGCTGGAACCGAGCACGGCGCTCTTCGATGAGATGCTCAACAGCACGACGGTGTTCTGCAGCAATTGAGATAGCATAAAACAACAAACTATCATGCTCACTTAAAAGTTTATACTACAGTATGCCAACAAAGTGCTCACTTATCCATTCAAAATTTTTGCTAGTAGTAGGAACAGGTGTCAAAGCAACTCTGAATTGCAGTCTTTTGATCAAACTAGAACGTTTGAAAGCTCTTTTCTTGCTAATTACAATAATGCAAGTTTCATTGGTCCCTTCATTTGTTATAAGCTAATTTCTAGCTAACAACTGAACAGGTTTACCTTGTTCATGGCTAGCTAACAAATAGACAGTTCAAAACTTTAAACTATACAATAACAGACCCAATATATACAAATTGCTGTAGAGATCACATATCAAGAGTGCTACTATACTACTTCCCAAATCTCCCTGCACCAGTCAAGAATCAAGATTGTGGACACTTGTGTTACTAACCTAGTTGCTTCATCCTTCGTTTTTGGTTGCTCATCTGCTCAATGCGGTCGTCCTCAGCAAACTTGGCCATCATCTGTTGTCTGAATTCTTCTTCCTCCTCTTTCTGCGCTTGAACCTTACGAGCTTTTATCTCGAGATAATCACGGTGGTCCTTCTGCAAAACAAGACGCTGGCGAATCTGAGCTTCAAGAGCAGCCTGTGGATTGAGTGAGGAGTGAAACATTGTAATGTTGTCGTAGCCAATAGTGCACTTAATAGTTTACTCAGGCTGTGGAGTCACAGTACAAAGTGCTTGAAATTGTGGCACTCACTTTTTCTCTCTGCCTCTCTCTCTCCTCTTGCTCCTCCAGATAGAGCTCAGTACGGATCCTGCATACACACACACACACAATAAATATGACACTCAACAAATCTGTGACATACATTATAAAGATATATTCTACAGTACATCCACACAGAAATCCATACCTTTCCATCTCATCCACCATAGCCTGCTCCATCGCAATCTTCTCAGCCAGTCCTTGTTGGACGGCCGCCTTAGCCTCCTCTTGTTTCTTCTTCTCCGCCATTCTCTCCTCCTCCCTTGCTTGCTGTTGACGGCTGAACTCCAGGATACGCTGGTTCTCCTCTTCCATGAGCTGGCGCTCGTGCTCTCGCCACTAAACAAAGAAAATTCTTTGAAACTTTTCTACAATGTTTTGGCCAAATTATGATGTTGTTTTCACATACAAATTTATTAGAATGGTTCTCTTGTAGGATGCAAGTGTGCATTTGTTTGTTACCTCGTCTCTTTTCTGTAGAAACTCTTCGATGTAGTTCCTAGTAGCTTCTTGTTTTTGCAACCGTATCTCTAGCTCCCTGCACATATGCACATTATACACACAAGTTATCTTAAATAAAATAAAAAAAACAAATTACAAACGTATGTAGGTGTACCATACAACCGGTGCAGGTTGAGACAATTATTAACACATACACACTACAACCATCCCAAACCGTCAACACAGTGTCCTGGAGCTAAGAGGCTCCATAAACACAACCAAAACTAGTAACAAAACATGATATAAAGTAGTTGATTTAAAACCAAAAGTTTAAACAACACTGACTTTTGATCCTCTTCGTAGATCTTTCTACAAATCTCGTCAATCATCAGTTTCTCCTTCAAGAACTCTTCGTACGCCTCCTGCCTCTTCCTCTCTTGCTCCTCAAGCTGGCTCTCCAGCTGCTCCTGGTACTGGAGGCTCTGTTCGTACCTCTCCAGTTCCTTACGGCGCTCCAACTCGACGCCCTTCTCATACTCTTCCTTCATCATCTCTGCCATTCGAGCCTCGATGAACTAAAAATGGGGAAGGAACATCACTTTCATAAGTACCAATTTTCTTTTTTTATCTTTGCGGTCTCTAACACTTTTTAGAAAGCTAAGTAGTTGTGAGAGCACTGATCACCAACAGTAAGAGACCTGGCTTAAACTGACCAGGTGGGTAATGGAGACCAGTGTGTCATATCGTAGTTACAACGAGACTACTAGGCTATTACGAGGTACATTACTAGGTCTGGAACAATATTTCATTCAAGTTGGGAGGATTTGAAACACTGTACATGTACGTTGCAAATTTTTTGGCTTACAAGCTTACACAGA
Organism: Tethya wilhelma; assembly: GCA_964030475.1. Taxonomy (NCBI): domain Eukaryota; kingdom Metazoa; phylum Porifera; class Demospongiae; order Tethyida; family Tethyidae; genus Tethya; species Tethya wilhelma. The sequence continues at coordinate 11,949,492 of CAXIPT010000002.1, read as the reverse complement.
AACACGTATGACCCAACATTTTTACCTCTTCTTTCTTCTTGTTGGCCTCCTTTTCAGCCAATTGTGCAGCCCTCTCCTTGTTCATGTAGCCGGCCTTCAGCTTGGCTTCAAGCTCACGGAGCTCAAAGCTACATATGGTGGGGTGGGGGTGGGACAAACAGGGAGACTGATATTAGACCGATTAGCCTCATCCCCAGGCCCTCTACGTACTGTTGTAGTGCAGGGAGGGTATACAACATCAGTATAGTACTGTGTTCCAACTGTTTTACAGGTTCATGACTACTGAGTGGAACCGTGGAACAGTAGGAACTCATTGAACAAGCGGAACATGAAACAAGTGGAACATGTTGAACAGTAGGAACCCATGGAACAAGCAGAATATGAAATAAGCAAAACATGTCCAACGGTAGGAACACATGAAACAAGTGGAAGATGGAACAAGCGGAACATGTTGAACAGTAGGAACATATGGAATAAGCAGAACAGGAATACAGGTTAAAGAGTAAGATATTGACAATACACAACTTATGCTGACTGTACATTATTTGTGATATTTACACTAACTCTCGGAACAGCCTCCCTGTACACTGCTACTTGTAGTATAGTTATGAATAAAATAAGGTTGTGAATCTGTCAAACTGTTGTAAGGGGAGCCTGGGGACGAGGCTAGCTTCTTACTGGGAACAGGATAATCACTAGCCTTGTTCCCAGGCTCCTCCCTCGGGTATATTTTCTCTGTCTCCTTATTTTTAAAAAAATATATGCAAGGGAGGAGGAACCTGGTCCTTTATTGACCTTCCTATAACTCAGCATAATAATTGTTCTGAAATTAGTTTTCAATCTCTACTGGCTCTTATTTCAAGGACTCTTACCAGCCAAGTTTGAGGCATATTGTCATCATTTCTATGACACAATGATTCAGAGATTGGTAGAGTACTAGCTAGAGTCAAGTTTGTGGCACAATTTATTGGGTCTTTTACAGAATAGTCATTCTCTCTCAGAGTGACAGATGTCCTCAAATTTGGAGATTAACAAGAAAACACAGACTGAGAGTGGTGACAATGGTGATCACAACTCACTCACCTGTTTTCTTTGATTTGTTGCCTCAGTCTCTCGTCTCTCTGCTGCTCCCATTTCAGTTTCTCCAGCTCCTTGGTCAGTCTCTCCTCCTGTTGAAGCTGTTTCTCTTTCAGTATCCTTTCTTGTTCGGCTGACAGTATCTTCTCTTGCATTTCTGTCTCACGAGCTTCTTGTTGCAATCGCCGAATGAACCTGAATGAACATGAACACGAGCCTTCATTTTTACAACTTGGTACGAATAGTATTGCCAGAATACGGTGTAGAGCACTTGGAATTGACATCATCAAAATTTGAAATTATTTAAAAGCAATATTGGAGATGGTTATTTTTGTCACACGAAAGTATGCAATTGCAAAGTGTTCTATTGTTGGCAGTCCATTGAGTAGTATAATATTATAGAAATAGCAAAAAAAAAAAAGAGGTGATATAATACACTAGTTAAATTTACAAAAACATATACATACCTCTTGTTTTCCACTCTCTGATCAGATGCCACATTGGCTCGTAGCAACTTGTCCTGTGCCACCAATCTCATGTGATCTTCTCTCTGATACTCCTTCCTCCTGTTCTCGGCCCTCATACGCTCCTCCTGAGCACGGGTCATGTTCAGACCTTGTCTACGATACATGATAGCTTCTAGAATCAGCAAACTTAGGGGAATTCTAAATAGAAAGCACCATGGCACAATCATAATTTATGATAAACTTCATATCTAGGCTATGCTCTATGTTTAGGAGTAGAGAGCACTGAATCAGTGGGTATGTTTAACTAGACCAATGACTTACTTGACGTGGTTTATCTCTTTCTAAAGTTATTTGCTCTTCTCTTCCAAACCTTCAGCTGTGCAGTTTTTAGCTCCCGTTTCCATGGATACACGTTTGAATTACAAATAAGCGCGCGCGAAACAATTCACGTTATTGTCATGTGATCTTCGACATTGCACGTACGCGCACATAGCACATACGCATGTTCATGTTCGCCGCGCTCATGCTCAGTATAAGAAACAGTTGTGAACATAACTGCATCGAAGCTGAAGCTACATAATTCAAGGTGAAAAAAATATCTGTAAGTTACTCTCAATATACAGACTAAGTCTATGAATATTTGGCTGTATTTGTGATTGTGCTGCTCAACAATTATCTACCAATGGACTCGATGGGGCTAGCTGAAAGTAACATTGCAGTTGTGCCAGAATAGTTATCGCAATGCTAAAGATTTTACTCTCCATAATATGTATGTTAGTAGTGAAAATGGAAATTATTATTATTATTGATTATAATAATAATAATAGATTTTCTACACTGTCATATATAATACGATCATGTCTTCTGAAGCAAAAGGTGAAACGAATGAGGTAAGCTATTATGACTCAACTCAAAGTTGAGCTACAATGCCTAATTTATGTTGACATCAGCCTATAGCATACTATGCATATTTGGTATAATAGGTTCGAACACTATTTGTCAGTGGATTACCCATGGATGCTAGACCCAGAGAAGTGTATCTACTCTTTAGGTCTTGTGATGTGAGCACGTAGCATGCAATATTGTACTCCACTGCATGTACACTGATCCTTAATCTATTTCTACTGTGCATGAACATGTGCAGGGATACCAAGGTTCTCTACTTAAACTCATTAGCAGTAGACCAGGCAAGCTTCCTCAGGTTAGTGAAGCATGACATTGTTCTTTGAATTGCATTACACTATAGATAATTTTTTTTATGATATCACACTTCACTGGTCACAATCATGTCATATATATACCAGCTGCATGCAGAGCTAGAGACATGTATGCAATCAGCTGGTGCAACATGCCATGCAGTGTACATTATATAATCATAAAATATCACGGCATGCCTGCACAGGTTGTATCTTTACAAGAAAATTATAGCATTAATATTATTATATATCATGTCTTTACAAGAAAATTAGAGCGTAAACAATATTATTATCATGATAATAATATTAGCGCTATAATTATTGTAAAGATACAACCTGAGCATGCATGTCATGATATTTTGTATACACATGCACTCAGTTTCAGAGTGAATAAGCCCAAAATACTTGTGTATAACATAGCCTTGAATCACTATAGTTATGTCTTATAATACTGTGTAGCCAATAGCATTTGTCAGTTTCAAGACGAGGAAGCAAGCAGAAGAAGCACTTAAAGAACTACAGGTAATTTATATATTGATTTCAATATGCATTAGACTATTATAATTATTATCTAATGTATACTGAATTGTGTACAATATTATGCAGGGGGTGAAATTTGATCCAGCACATCCTCAGATTTTGCGATTGGAATTTGCTCACACAAACAGTCGATCTTTATCGGATCAGCAACAGCTGAAAAAATCTTTACTGTACCATCATAATAGTGACAGACAGTCAATGGCCTTCTCTGCTCATCTGTCCCAATTTGCTCAGCATAACCCAAATGATGTGATTAGATCATGTATGTGAATTAAAATTATCAATGAATAGCTAGATGAATTCGAAACTGCATGACAATCACTGTGTACTGTATGAGTCAGCTAGTGCCTGGCAGAGGTTACAATTCTTACTTAGTCTACTGAACAACATATAAATACACCAAGACAAGATACTACAGACAGTGTTGCAATCAAGTCACAAATGTGGCCCATCCTACAAATATATAAATGAGCAGGTGTACATTGTTTGATTCCTTTTTCTATAACCATGTGCATGCCATGTTGGTGCAGAAAAAAAAACAGTTATGTGTTTGATACTACTGTTACTTCAATTTCTATGCAGACTATTGTTGTGTATTGCCAAGTGTTAACGTTGATGTGAGTCAAATGGCTCAATTACAAGTACAAGCAAACTGGCCTACCATGCAAGAATTGAGTGCATGGTCTCCATGGAATAATTTATAAGAATCAAGTGTAGTTATACAAATGTAAGGAATGTTGTGTGTGTGTGGGTGGGACAATTACG
>CAXIPT010000002.1:11882425-11944842 GCA_964030475.1 Tethya wilhelma | reverse complement strand
ATGTGTGTGTGTGTGTGCGTGTGTGTGTGTGTGTGTGTGTGTGTGTGTGTGTAGCGGGTATGATAATCATTGATATCTTAATCTCTCACAGAATTTAGCCTGATTCCATAACCAATTCAAGACATATTATTGTGAACATTATTATTTTAATTTGCTATAATGATGTGACTCAGTGCTTTGCATTTTTTTAATATTTTATAATTTGTGCTTCATTATTCATCTGTATTAATTTTTGTGACTAGCAATCACGGGTACGCGGGTACGCATGCGTGATCGACCGTAGTAATCGGCGATGGATCTGCGATGACATAATGGTCTAGTAAATTCTCTATTACGTAATGCACTCGAACTCTTCAGCAACATAAAAAAGACTGCTCACAGTTCTGTGTTGAGTCACTGGCCTCATGGGGACTTAACTGCTGGGAGTCTCAAAGCTATGGGAACACAAGAACACGAAGAGGTAGGAACTTTACAACTGTAGTTCTATACACCAGCTAGTTATAGTTATTATGGGTACAAAAATACAGAAACTGTACGTATGTCTAGATATATCTATGATGGAACTTTAAAAAGGTGTAGCATAGATGGTAGGCCTTTTGAAATACTTCTCTCTTGACTTGTACATGTGTCAGTGAATCATTAAGAAATTCACAAGTAGGTTAGGTACAGTAGCTGTGGTCATGTAGATTTTCTTGGCAGCTGGTGCTATTTTCGTTCAGGTGCTTCAATCCCATTTCACTTATTGGTTTGAGAATGGACTATAACTGCTATTTTGCTGGCCATTTTGTACACTCCATTAATGTGGGTAAAATTTAGTTGATTTTTTTTGTGTGTTTTAGCTTATGCACTTATGTTTGCTTCAGGGGAGGAGTCAAGTTTGGTCTCACATTATCTAGAATGTGTCCATAAATAATATGACACCTTAAAATTATTGAAACGCTATAATATAGTAGTCCCCAGTAGTCATTGTACTGTCCTCAGTAATGAGCAATGACCCAGGCTGTTATTTGGCATGATTGTTTGAGTTGTGTTGTTTAGACAAGGTTGTACTCCTTTATAAAAAAAAAAATACATACAACGGTTTCTAAAACAGTCATTATAGCAAGTGCAACCACCATAAATTGTGAAATTTTCTTGTTAAATTTTTCAGTATGTTTTTCGTATTGAATAATTTTTGCAGTACCGCTACATTATGCAGCCCCACCCACTATTTTTTAACCTTCAAAGTTTCCATCATGCTCTACAGCAACTATGACAACTTGTCTGCTACAAAAATTTCACGATTTACAGTGTATAGTGCATCATTTGTGTGATTTTACATTGTGTGCCCTGTTAATTGTTCAATATTTTTTTTGTAAGCATCGACAACGTGTAGATAAGTCTCTAAATGTCTCACTTTAGGTGAGAACCCTGTTCGTCAGTGGACTACCAAATGACACCAAGCCAAGAGAAGTCTACCTGCTGTTCAGAACATATGAGGTGGGCTGAATGCAATGACATTGGATGAGATGGACGCACAGGCAGTCTACTGTAGTCATAGTGAATGATCTAGGTCTCTAAGTTAGATTCGTACGTGTTGATTCTCAGTAGCCCATTGTCAATCAGATTTCTTACAATCTTCTGATCAACTCCTAGCGAAATGTAACATCTTTTACTATTGCCCTTCCTTACTATTGTGCATGGGCTGTACTTGTGGCTTGTACACATACTACTTACTGGATGTTTCTGTGTTTCTTGTCTGCTCTCTCTGCCATCTTGTATATACACAGGGATATCAAGGCTCCTTTCTTAAGCTGATAAGCAGTAGACCAGGAAAGCCACCACAGGTAACTGACCCTCGGTGATGTATGTTTCAAGAGTTAGTGTTTTTGTTTTTTACAGTCAATAGTTGTAATGTGCTGTGATCTTGTGTGATGTTAATTTTCTGTTGTTGCTCAATCTCCACAGCCGATTGCATTCGTCAGCTTCAATACAAGAAAACAAGCAGAAGTTGCTCTAAAAGACTTACATGCAAGTTTTTTTGTTTTTTTTTTAGTTTATTTTTTCTAATTCACCTTGAATTTAAAATGGTGCTATAATTATTATAGTGATTCACTCTCCCTCTGTACAGCTGCCAGGCCTAGGTGTCCAGGTGTAGGTCCGTTACATGTGCTTGCAATAACGTACAATTTCGGGAAGCTTTTTGTTATACTTTCTGAGTACTTATAGTGACCAGCAATTACATTATAGCTGAATCCATGCTCTTAAAAGTCCACTAATTATACAGTAGTAGCCTTGTTTCCATTCTATATCCCAGTGAGTTTTTATTTTAACCACCCTAAATTGAGTATAGTAAGGGAGAGAGGGAGACTTAGCATATGTAATTTTGTGAATGACATTTGGATGACACACACACACACACACACACACACACACACTCTTGCATGATCCTTAAGTGTGGGGCACTCGATGTATGGTCGATTGCTGCACACTTTAAGGCATGCAACTAGTTTGTTTGCCATTGACCCCTAGCTACTCTGTTGTCACCTCCATCCATCTACAATGGCAAACAAATACACACTCATTCTCTCTCTCTCTCTCTCTCTCTCTCTCTCTCTCTCTCTCTCTCTCTCGCACTCACACACACACACACACACACACACACACACACACACACAATATTGTGTTTACAGGGCATCAGATTCGACCCAGCAAACCCACAAACGTTGAGACTAGAGTATGCTCGTTCCAACAGTAGACTCCAACCCAATCAATCCGTTCAAGGTATTCCGCCCATGACCTCTGCACCTTCAAATCCTGTGCCTCCTAATCACCAACCACAGCCCCTGTCATTCCAGCCTAATGTAAACGGAGTCTGTAAGTCACTCAATGTAGTTTACACTTTCCAATGCACTTAATTTAGTCTCCTTGATGTTTAATTTTTTTTTCGTTTTGTTTTTTATATTTCTTTTTTTTTTTTCTCTACCGCTCTCTCATTTCACGCTGGCTTGAAACGTATCTCCATGGTAACTGGTAACCACCATTCGTGTGATTGCTGAAATGAAATGGGTTGTTCCCTGCACGTGGGTAACCGGGTAAGACAAACCTCTTTTGCTCTTTACTATAATTTTCGTCTACTTTGTTGTTTATTATACACATAATATTATAACCACTGCTATAATAATTATTATACATATGTATGCATACAGCCTATGCAGTTTTGAATTAACCATATTCCTGTCATGTGCTTGCACTGGATGAGTTGTTCCCATAAAATTCTCTAATGATTAGCATATTAAATTTTTATAGACGACCTGGCCTCCATTTTCTATGACTCCTGACTTGTTACCGACTCTTTGTGCTTCCCTTTCAATGCATATAGTGGTGACCAACCATTTCTGTTGCCATGTGCATGTGTCTCCTATTGTTTGCAACTCAAACTGCATGACTGTGAGACGTTTCTTTCATCTCACACTGACTGATAGTTGATGGCATTTTATTCTGTGTGTTTGTGGCTGCATATCTACAGTATGTGTGTATTCCTCCACTAGCCTCTTAAACCAGACTTCCCCCACTTTGCTTGTTGCTAAGCAGGCAGGGAGGGCCTGGTTTACGAGGCTATTCCTCCTTCTCCCCCTCCAGATGGTCTCTATGTGATGCCCAATGTAGCCCTCCAGCAGTTTGCCCAGCAGCAGGACCACATGACTCCTCCTCATAATCCTAGGCTCTACGATATATGGTCGGACAGCCTTCAAATGTAGGTGATGCGCTGGTGGTATGGGAGCATGAATTCATGGTGGTATTGAATGGAGTATACCGTATACTTGTAGCTCCAAATTTTGTGGCACCAAAAGTTCGTGAAAAGTCTATTTTTCCTGTTTAGAACTAATTTTCACGAATCACGATCTCTGAAATTATATTGCCAATAAACAGTTTTCACAGAGAAATTTTTGCGATATATATATGGTCTATTCGTGAAATTCACAAAAATATTGTACCACAAAAATTTGGAGCTATGCGGTAACATTGTCTCTGCCCTGTCGGTGCCACTGTAGTTGTGTTGTGGGTATGTTAACATGGGGACACATAGTATGTTCTCTTTTTCTCTCATGTACACATACAGACCTGTACCATACCAAGGTGCCAGTCGTCTGTCCACCCCTTCACCAACCTTCGACCTCTCACCAGCCTCGGCCCACCTTTCTGTTCTCAACCTTCTCTCTGATTCAGATTCATCAGTGAGTTCCATTGTATAGCTCTATCTTACCACCAAAGTATACATTGGCTCAAAAAAAACCCATAAAAACTAGGTAGACGGAGTCTTGACGCATCATTCTGTATAGTTGTGGTGTGTTGGCGTTTGTTTTGGGTTTGATGCGAAAGTGCGAGGGGAATGTCATATGTTTGTACTCTTTTCCCATTCAGTATGTGTACAACCCTCAGGAGTTTCACTGCGGGTATCCAACAATGGTTTGTTATTAAAGACTTACACTCATAATGTGCACATGTGGAAAGTAGCGCTATGCTTTTGCCGACTGGAGTTTATTCTAATGATAGTTGCATTGTAGCAAATAAAAGTGAAGTTCTGCTTTTTTAAAAAAAAGCTTGATTCAGTGCGTATTCTACTACTTTCTCAATGCATGTATTGAATGAATCTGATGTTTATCTTGCGAACACATACGTATGTTATCCTTTCTCACTGTAGTATGCGATGTATCCTCAAACATACTATTATGAAGCGATGGTATGTTTCAGTTTGTCAGTTGTGTGAAGTGTCAATGGTTGTTGTCTCTTGCAGACGGTGGGAGCGGAAAAATTTGAACACGCTCGTCAAATGCTGGCCTAGTTTTGATTTTTAGCACCAAAATTACGCTTAGCTTTCTAAATATTGCCTTTTTTTCTCCTTTTTTTCTGCACCTGGCTCTATCTCTCTCAATCATTATCGGAACAGAAAAAAATAAGTTTTTTTGGACTTTAGTGGGAGGGGAGGGTTCTCTTCTCTGCACTCACTGTAGCTGTTTACATGTGTGGGTATGATACAATCATTATATGGATTATGTTGTACATTTGCACTTTACTTATTCCCAGAGAATTGAAAGGGTCCTCTGTCTGTTGTGCAATGTTCTTAAATTTTATTGTAAATCTATCAGATCAGTTGTGGACACTAAAATTAATAGGCCTATTGTATATATCTTCTAAAATTCAGCACAAAATAAGTGGTTAGATTTGAGCTTAGCCAATGTTTGTAGGTTTTTTGTCTATATATTGTATAGTGGGAAATTTTTGTAGTTCAAATTTTGTATAAATCGGTAAAAGAGCACTTTCATAGTTTTAAATTTCATATATGCGGTGCGTGCTCATATTGTGTTTAATGCAGAAGTTAAATTTTTGCTGTTTTAATTTTCGTATATTCAAATTAACGGAATTTGAAAAATACGAAAAATTTGCACCATACAAAAATTTCCCGCTATACTGTATTATGTACATTTAGATGGCATTCAATTCCTGTGACAACTTTAAGATTAGTAAATTAGTGGTAAATTCAATACACTGTACATAGGGAAAATTTGCCTTCAAAAAATTCCTGAGATATGGTCTACAGATAATGAAAGGTGCTGAATTTTTTAAGATAAGTACAGTTTTATAGTGTGTGGAAGTATTGCGTACATTTGTGGTATAGCAAACGTATGCAATTACTAATACTCATTACGCTTGCTTACTTCTTAACGTGGACATGTTACTTAATCACCTTTGACCAGCAACTTGTAAAATCGAGACAATATACAGTTGTAAGATGGTTACTGGTGATAAGTGCATGCTGTTTCGTTCACAATTTAAAGCACAGTGTCTTCCCCCCTATCAAACTTTGTCTGGTAACCTTCTAACTCAGTTGAGTGTCTGATAACAAACTAACTCTGCAAGTCTCCACTTCCTTTAATATCTGTACATATATCCAGTGATTCCCCTAGAATTAAAACACGAATAGGGTGCTTAATGATATTTTAATCTAATTAGGACATTAAACCACGCCCAGTTCTTTGATGTTTTCAATTGTGAGCAGGGTGGCCCCAAAGTTGAGCAGGGTGGGCCACCCTGCTCAATGTATGCTGGGGGAAACACTGCATATATCCATGTATATTAGTTTGGATTATGCATAGGTAATTCTATGCCATGTTCAAGTATGCAAACAACACCACCTTTCAGGTCGGTAGTGAATTGTAAGATTATAACATCTCTCCACGTGTTTCTCTCGTTCTCTAGACCCCGCCCTCTCCCTCCACTCCAAGAGAATCAGGATCGACGGCTGACGTTCAAGAGAGTAGTTGTCCTCCGAGTGGTCCTTCCTCGACTCTTGTGGTGTCCAACCTTGAAACACATCACACTGAAGAGAGAGTCAAGACACTGTTTGATAGGTACCGTCGACCTGTGTGACATACAGTGTTAGTGAAGTGATGTTAGCTATACCTATGTATTGTACGCTTGTTTTCTTGTTCAGTTGTGAAGGGTTTGTCAAAGTGAAAGTCTCTGGTAGCGATCCTCCAGTTGCATTGGCTGATTTCAAGGTACACTTACATGAGTGTTGTTATAGTTATTACATATACCGTATAGCGGGTAAATTTGGTGGGCTTAAAATTTGGTGAATTCCAATTTTAGCATTATTGGCAATTTTAAATTTGTCGATTTAATTCTGCACGCTGCATTGTTTATATGGGTGCACATGTGTATAATACTGTTTGGCGATTTGAAGAAGAATTTGCCAATTTGCCAAATTTAATTCTCGCCAAATTTACCTGCTATACGGTATTAGTTATATAAGTTCACCACATGGTCAGTTGTACAAGCTCACTGCACAGTCAGTTGGTCTTGAGCTATAAAGGTTTCTACTGATGATCTAGGACAGTGGTAGTATCTGGATTGGTATACTAATGGTACTGCACTTCTTTAATAGGATACTGCTAGTGCAAGTGAAGCAATGGAGAGGTTCCAGGGTCATGTGTTGCCCTCATCCTCGCTGAAGAAACCACCGGGGATTAAGATAGAATTCAATGGGCAATGGACTAGAGAGGTAACTACATATAATATTGTATAAGTACTAGTAGTTAGAAGTATTGTATTACACAGTTATCGATCACCGCCAGTATTCCTTATAGATAACTTTTAAATTGAAGTAGGAAGTTAATACCCACACTCACAATTTACTATTGGACGTAATTGATATCTGTTTTCATTCCCTTAGGTTCAGAGTCCCTCTTCATCTGATTCTAGTGAGAGTAATACGTCGCCATCAGTCAACATCAAATCACCCTCGGCGACCAACTCCTCACCCATCCCAACCGCTCAGATGTTGAGTAAATCCACTCCGAATCCAATTCCCCACCAACTGATGAATGGCGTCACTTCTAGACCATCTCATCTACCCACCTCCATCCCTCGTCCTTGTTCAGTGCAAAATTCAACAGGCAACGGATTGCCAGCTACCACTAGTAATGGCTACACTCACAAGACAAGCAATGGACTGCCAGTTACTAGTAGCATTCCAAACGGTTACGTTCAAAATGGATCATTGTACCACATTCATCATCATCCTCAACCTCATCCACAGTACAATCCCTCCCCGCCTTTTCCGTTCATGTACCCCGGAGGTTACAAGCCTCCTCAGATCTTTATGAATAACTTTCCCAGTTCTACGTGTATGTCCACTAATCTGTGACCGTCTGTTGCCTGTGCTAATTGTTGTGGCGTGTTTGTGTTGTGTCGGCACTAGTATCGTTGTGTGTTGTGTGTGCCTTTGAACATAGTTCAGTTGTTTGGTTCGATTCACACGTGAAATCTGTTGATTTTTTTTTTAAGTATTGCAATTATAATTATAATTATTATTATTATTATTATTATTATTATTATTGTTATTATATATTATTTTTCAGTTGGCACCACTGATATTTGCACATGCATCATTTTAGATAACGAGCACATGCAACTTTGATTTTGAAGATCATCATTAATTTTCATTACTTCCAAACTTCTGTTTATTACCGTTATTGTGTACTTAAAAAAATTTTCATCACCTCTTCATTTGATCTCTTTTATCTGTAATATTATTGCAAGCTGTTGAATCTTTTATTATATATAACACAATTATGTCAACCTATTCCTGTAAATAGACAGATTAAATTGTTGTTAACTTATTTTATAGTTTGATCTTCGTGCTTGTGTGTATATATATACAATGACTTGTATACTAGCTGCTATATGACATTGTGGTATTGTTTTTTTAGTTCTTCTTTGTCTTTTTTTTTTCACTATTTAACACATGCAAGCAAATTGAATCCATTGTTTCAACTTACAGCATAAAACAGTTACTGTTTTTGTTGCTTTGTGAGTGTACATTATTATTATTATTATTATACGAACTAAAAATTATTGACAAAAATGATTTTTCTCCAACCATGCATGCGGAAGACCAATATAACTAGCTATTTTTGCTAAATGCTTGTTCGTTTCTCTGCAAAGAATCTCCTCAATATCAGCACCGTAGTGAGCCCAATCGCCACAAAGAGGGCAGACTCCCCCAAAGACCAGTACTGCACTCTCTCGTTCAGAAATTCTGCCGTGTCTCTTCCGGCCATCTCTCGCAACCGATGGTGCGTTTGATAATCGCGGACAATCTTGAGTGCTTCGTGGATCCGATACGTGGACATCTCGAGCTGTGTGAGAGCCGTTTGATGAGCTCCTATTTCATCAGTGAGAGGGGCCTCCTCGCCCACCATGAGGTCAAAGTACACTATCTTGTGAGTGAAGCTTGAAAATTCATTGCTGAAACAGAAGTAGTATTCACCCTTTTCGGCAACGTCAAAGTCAACTGAATCGTACTGTTTACGCTGTGCTTGGAAAATGATGCGGTCTCCGGGACCATATAGTACAACATCTACGTCATAGTTTCCTCCCGAGATAACCTGTATTGAGGAGGATACATTGCTTTAAGTATGTGTACAAATTAGATGCACCACAGCATACACAATGCTTGACCATAGCAACTCAAATATGAGGTGTGCTTTAATTAGAAAGCAGATCCAACTCCATGGCTTACAACAGTCGGTCATAATATCCACGACTAAAGTTATGTAGAAAGTGTGTTACCGTTGCAAATATTTTTATAGTTTGGTTGATAACGGAAGAGATAGCTTTTCTTACTTGAAACTCCAAAGTGCAACTTGTTGTGTTCAATATTTCTTCGTAGAAACACTGCGTATCTCTGTCGGGTAGCTCAAACGTGAACTCTGAAGCACTACATTGCAAGACTACTATGATCAGAAACGCTAAAATACTTTTCTCTAGTCGAACAACACACTGCATTGCGATCCTTTGTGAGCTTTTGTGCTTGCCGGCATGCGATATGCCACGTTGGCAGTGACGTAGGGATATGGTCATGTGACTAAAATGCTTCCCACGTGACGAATCTTGTTGCAGTGCAAGTTCAAGACAAGACAAAACAGTGAACTGCTGTTGTAGGAAAACATTTAGTAAACAAGCAGTTAGTATCTCGTAGCTAACTTGCTTTCAGTTTAAAACAAATAACGTTCACCCTCTTCTATGTTGTATTTATAAAGAAGCAGCAGAATGAGTGCCCCTCCACCAGTACCAGCCCCTCGAACTCGTCACAGTACAGCGAACGCCCCCCATTCTCCTGGCTTGAGTAACTCTGCGGCAGCTCCCCCGCTTCCAACTCGTCCTCGACCGTCAAAAGCAGGTCGTCTTCCCTCCACTGCCGAGCCTGTACTGCCACCTACCCCAACAACCCCTGTGTCAGCTGCAAGTTCAACTCCTCCAATTGTGTTGACACCATTGCCCATGTCGTTCATAATTCCAACGCCTGCTCCTCCCAGCGGTGAGGGCTTTGGGACGTGTCTACAAGACTCTTCCAGCTACGACGTGATTAACAAGCGTCATGACGATGAACTGTTGGCGCTGGAGAGTCTACGAGCTCACCTTTTCAACCGCTCGAGGATAGACAAAGAATACGCTGAGAAGCTAGCCAATGCTAACTTGAAAGCTACAAGAAAGGTGGCCAATATCAACAAGTCATCTGCTATTGTTAAGGTTGGTAGATTAAATCAATATACTCTTGAAATTGTGGTACTAATTGGCTAATTGTATCCCCCTCTGAGATTAATTATGAGTTTCAAATTTCAAAAGCACACTGACTGAGTGAGCAGCATTCCAATAAGCACCCTACACTGAATTACAGTGTTTGCATACAAAGCTCGTTTCGCTCATTTTATACATATACATGCATTGCACCGACTTCTTACTCTTGACAAAAAACTTATTCTCTCTTCTGCCTTAGCCTCATACCCAGGTCCCTCCCTCCTCGAAAAGGTCAAAGGAGAGAGCCTGGGTACGAGGCTACTTCTGCCTCTCTTCTTTGCTACAGTGAGCCTTTTGTGCTCTATGTATGCTATACTCCATACTTCCAGTTGCTGGTGTGCCTGCATATGTGGGGGAGTGCTGTACTCAGCACACACTAGATATCTGATCTAAATTGTTATCATTTCTTCAGGTATGTCTGGTATGATTAGGCTGCTTGTCTCTTGTAAAAATCACACTATCACTCCACAGTTTTTACAGAGATAAGAAAAGTCTAGCCTAGGTAAACAAACAATGCCCCAACAGTTTTCTAGCATAAAGTAGAGCTCGGCTCCAAGATTTTGACTTTGAAAATGTTAATTTTATGCGTGTGTATATCTGGAGTTGTATATATTTTTTGTCCATACACAATCTGCTTTTCGATGTCATACCAAACGCGAACAATGATTCATAAAGCCTCTCTTGCTTCCTTTGCATAGTACTAGAACTTAGTTTCCAAGTATTTCAGCACGGTGTGCACCATATATGGTTGGAATAGAAGCAGGGGTGATCACACTAACAGCTGGAATCGTCTGTCTGTGTACTTGTTTGTTTCTTGTTTGTTTTCATTGTGGGAAATATACATTAGCTGCATCAGTGTGGAGGAAGATATTGCTAAAGTTGAGATTTATTTTCTTTCCATCTCTCTCTCTCTCTCTCTCTCTCTCTCTCTCTCTCTCTCTCTCTCTCTCTCTCTCTCTCTCTNCACTGTATAGTAGTTGCTATTCTGTGAGTTCAAAACAACCTTTAATATTGTATGTTTTGTACATGTTGCATTTTTCTTCTAATTATAATTTTAGTTGGTTAATTTTCCTACCCAAACCTTACATAGAGTAGTACATTGCTCAGTTGTTTGTATTGACACGTCTCTGTTGGCTCTGGAGTTGTGTTATGGTGCTGAACAGTGTTGGCATACAATGGTGTGTGTGCATGTGAGAGAGAGAGAGTTATACTCTTTGTAAGACCAACTATTCCTCTCTCTGTGTGTGTGTGTGTGTGTGTGTGTGTGTGTGTGTGTGTGTGTGTGTCGATCACACTATGGGTGTGTCATCAGACAACTGTGTGTGTGTTTATACAAATTTCAGTATAAACTGTGCAATAATTAAAACAATTGATGTGGTCAAAACTGGTAGTATTTTTTTTATGTGATGCTATAGATTAACATGACATTTCTTATGGTAGCTATTTTACTCTCTGGAAGTTACTGGTAGCTGTCCGTTGCACGGTACAGTTTTTACCATGTGGAAGTGACACAATATTCTACTGTATATCAGCTTAAAGGCTAGCAATGACACCTTGTTGCCAATGCCTAAGCTTAATGTCACAAAGATCAAGAGTGCTACTCTATGTGTGTTGATATGTGTATTCTTTCCCACTCAATCATTACCCTTATACATGTACATGTAGCTCTCATACAATTAGTTTGTGCTGAAGTGGTCCTGTTGTGTGTGTTCCCCCAGCACTTGTCAATCGTTTTGACTTGTTAATGAATTCTTTTATTTACATATGAACAGGAAACGGAGAAATGTTCGCACGATATTCATTGGCTGTGTGTGTGTGTGTGTGTGTGTGTGTGTGTGTGTGTGTGTGTGTGTGTGTGTGTGTCTAAGATTGTGTTATGTGAATCCATTCCAATACATGTCGTACATTTTGACGTCACCAANTGTGTGTGTGTGTGTGTGTGTGTGTGTGTGTGTGTGTGTGTGTGTGTGTGTGTGTGTGTGTGTGTGTGTGTGTGTGTGTTATTTTAAGCTAATTGCTATTGTACAGCTCACACTTTCACACACTCTGTGACTCACACACTCATGCACATACCCTCACACCCTCACACCCTCACACCCTAGCCTCCTGAGAGGCCAGTAGAAGATGAGGAATGGTACTTTGGTGACATTGATCGTAAGCTCTCTGAGAGCAAGTGTAAGAAGGAAGGAGACTATCTCATCCGCTACTCAGAGAGACAGAACAAGTATGTTCTCACCTGTCACTGGAACGGCCAGGGAAAACACTTTGTTATACAACAGATCACTGGGGTACGTTGCTGGTGTTAATGTAATCAGTGGTGTCTTGGCTTTGACAGCTATTTCTTTTATTACTCAAATTACTCTAATTTTGTGTCTATCTGGCATCAAAAGTTGCCTGTGTATAATACCCTTTTCTGTCAATAGTATTGGTTTACGACCCAGGATTGAATATTGTAATGTATATCAAAATCATGGCATTATTGTGCTGTGTGACTTGACTCGTGTACTCTCACTTTCAACTCCTCTCTTGTTGTTGATGGTGTTTTGTTTGTTTGTTTGTTTGTTTGTTTGTTGTTGTTGATTCTCTATACTCACACCTTTTCACTCCCAATGACTGCACACATTGCATTGACCATTCCTACTCTATAGGAAGACGGCAACGTTCAGTTTCGGTTTGAGTCCAAGTCCTTTGCTACCATCAACCTTCTCCTGGACTACCACGTCTCTACAGGCACTCCGGTCACACGGGCTTCAGGAGCCAAGATCTCCAACGCCATTACAAAGACCGACAAGTGGTCCCTGCAGCACGCGGACGTCAAACAGGGGAGAAAGATCGGGAAGGGTGCTTTCGGAGATGTTTACGAGGCCGTGTGGGTAACAAAGCAACTGAAAGTGGCGATAAAGACTTGTAGATCCAGCGAGATGCAAGATATGGATAAGTTCTTGCAGGAAGCGGAGATATTGAAACAGTATGATCATCCCAACGTTGTGAGGTATGTGTGTGTAGGCCTAGCTAGTATGTATCAAAGATAGGGAACTTTTCCAACTGAAAATCTTTCTCTTTCATTTACATATTTTATACTACTGATCACAACGTATTTGTAGTGAGTAGTTGTCGGTGACACTTATGAAAATTTTTTTTCGATTTCTCAATCTATTGTATTCTCTCAATCAATAGTAATGTACTGTACATGTACAATGGGAAATTTTCGCCACTAAAAGTTGTCATTTGTTTATGATTTTCACTATTTTGTCCAATTCAGTAAAATTATTATGCGTTTTAAATTTTGGGGTGTCTATTTTCTTGCATTTATAATGGAAAAGTTTTTTTAATGGTGAAAAACTCCCAATCTACAGCATTTGTGATTACATGTGACTTTATGGTGCAATTTTTTCTCTCCATCAGACTGATTGGTGTGTGTGCTGAGAAGGACCCTGTCTACATCGTGATGGAGTTCATGCCGGGGGGAGCCTTCCTGGACTTCCTACGGAAGAAGGGAAGCCAACAGACTAGGAACAAGATATGCCACATGTGCATAGATGCTTGCAGGGTACGTACTTGTGTGTGAGAGAGAAGAGGTTGTTTTTTTCCCTAGATTTTATACTTTTGCCGTATGTGGAGTGAGAGTAGAACTTTGTATGGTGGGTGGTCTGTTCAAAACTACTAGCTATTCTATTCTTTCCTGATAGTGGATTTCCTGTAGGCTTGGAGTTGAGATTATTTTGAATTTTCTATTGTGTTTTAGGGAATGGAGTATTTGGAATCGATGAATTGCATCCATCGTGATCTGGCTGCTAGAAACTGTTTGGTTGGAGAGGACGATATTGTGAAGATCTCTGATTTTGGAATGAGTCGGGAGGTTGAAGGTGGCATGTACACCGTATCCTCTGGTACCAGACAGATCCCTATCAAATGGACTGCTCCAGAGGTGTGTGTTTGTGTGTGTGTGTGTGTGTGTGTGTGTGTGTGTGTGTGTGTGTGTGTGTGTGTGTGAAATCACCCGTATAGCTCACACTCATTCACTTGCTCGCTCACTCCTACTCTAGGCATTGAACTATGGTAGCTACACTTCAGCCAGTGATGTGTGGAGCTTTGGTATCCTGCTCTGGGAAGCCTACTCTTGTGGCTCTGCACCTTACCCTGGGATGAACAACCATGATGCTAGATCACAAGTAAGAAATATTATACTAACAATGATGTATGTTTTGTTCCGTAGAAAGTGTTCCTTGTGAAGTAACTATAGTATTACTGTCCCTAGTTCTAGACACCTTCAGTGCTGGCTGCCAGCTTCTTGCTGAGGGTATGAATGTCATGTACATAGGAAAATTCTGGGAGGGTTTAGATTGAGCGCATACGAGGAAGCCATTGATATTTGTGTATATACCTAAAATGGTATCAAAAATACATGTAGCAAATGCTTCTAGTAGTGTACGAATGAGTGATTTTTAAATTTGCAAAAAGTACTTAGAGGCAAAATGTCAACATCTGAATTCAGGCTCTCCTATATTATGTTACACACATTATTTCTCATCACCCAGATTGAGGTTGGCTATCGCATGCCTGCTCCTGCTGACTGTCCCCAGGAGGTGTATGGTGTGATGCAGCAATGCTGGCAGTACGATGCGGATGAGAGACCTGACTTTGCCACCATCCTCAACATGCTTACTCAAGCAGAGAAAAGAATCAAAGACTGATTGAGTGTGCACTGTGTCATGTGTTTGTGTGTGTGTGTTTGTATGAAATGAACACTTTTGTTGTATTATGGAAAAGCTAACAAGTTTACGTGGTTGTGTGTATGCGTTGACAATGTTTTGAGTTTTTACCATAATGATTGTATAGGTGTGTTTTGTGTTTTGTGCTTGTATTTCCACAAATGTACATGTGTAGACGACTAGATACTGACTGATGTGATTATCTTTTGTGTGTGTGTTGTTTTTTTTGTATTTGCGAATACTTTGGTTGTAATTAATTCAAGTTGTGTGTGTGTGTGTGTGTGTGTGTGTGATCCATTTACTTTTTTTATTGGTGTGTTGTTTTTTCTAAGAAGAGTAATTTTTGGCTTTATGAAAGCATAATAATAATAATAATAACTTTGTTGTCAATGATTGTTTGTTTTTGAAAGGCAAACTCTTGTAAAGAAAGTGATAGAGTTATGGATTAATTATCTTATTATTTTTTTCGTTTGCAGTTATAATAGGCGATTATGAATATACCCTATTGTAACATGTATTGTAGAGTGTTCTGCATGTACATGTACATGTCCATGTAGACTCATGGTTATGTGTGTTTATGTGCAAGTGGAAAGTGAAAGGACCAGACTCCAGTGAATCACGGTTGTATCGTGCACGCATATAATTTTGTGCTATATATTACTATCATGATCAGCAATCACTAATACATGTAATGCATGGTATATTGTCCATGGGGAATTCCATGTGTTGATATAATATCATATCAAAACAATTCAGTGCATGACTGAAAGCACAAAGTTTAATAGTTTCCTTGTGTCACTATCTATTGGTTATTGTGCTGGGTTTAGAGTATATTATATATACAGCCCATACGATACATGGGACAGTTCAACAGCACAGTGATGTAATAAAATTCCCGGCCTGTGATCCATTACATTGCATTGCATGCATCGATCCCTCCCTATAAAACAGCTGATTGCATTAAAATTGAAATTTAGTTCAATTAGATCTGTTCACAGTGGAAAAAAGTTTGTTTTTTTTTTCCCCACGTTTATAATAATTACTTTATACTATAGAACACTATCTCATTTACGTATGAAAACACATGCAGCAATTCAATGGCAAGTAGGAATCCTCTTGATGTCATAGAACTCCAAAACGTCGATGGTATGAGGCAAGAATTCACCAACTGGATCGATGAGAATGTTGACAAACCTCTTGTGATAGCTCTCGCCGGTCGCAGCGGAGTGGGCAAGTCGACTCTCCTCAATAACATCCTTGCTCTCACGGGAGAGATGGCTGCAAAGGTTGGTCACGACGGCAACGCCACAACCACCTCTGTGACACGACACAATCGTATCACAGTTGGGAGGGTGACTATTGATGTTCTCGACACACCTGGCTTTGACTCCCTCGATTTGGACGAGTCTGTGATTTTACTCGATCTCGAGGAAAAGTCGAAAGGAAAAGCCGATCTTTTGCTCTACTGTGCAAGTCTACAACCATCTGGTAGAATAGGCATCACTGACAGAAGAATCGTACAGACTTTGACTCAGGCATTCGGGAAGCAGATTTGGACACGGACAGTACTAGTCCTCACGTTTGCCAACGAAGTTTACAGAATCAGGTGCAAACAAGCACCATGATGCCCTACGAACGTCTACTGAAGAACTATGCCACAAATTTTGAAAAGTGTCTCAGGCAGTCGTCAGTTGGAGTCAAAGTTCTACCACATAATGCCGAGATCCCCGATTCAATCAATCCTAATGCCATACGGGCCATCCCGGCTGGATTGGATGTCTCTGTCCCCCTACCGACCGAGAGAGATTGGATGGGAACACTACACAGAGAGATCCTTCGAAAGTGCAACTTGGAGGCACTACCACAACTTCTCTTACTGAGTGGTCAGGTCAAAGTGAACTCTGTCTTACAATCCCTGGCAGGAGGAGCAGCTCTTGGGGTTGTGATTGGAGCTGGTGTTGGTGCCGGTGTAGGGGGAGCTCTGGTGGGGATACCCACGTTAGGAGTGGGGGCACCCATTGGGATAGGTGTGGGGTCTGCAGCTGGTGCTCTGCTCGGCAGTGTGAGCTCAGCAACAATCATCTCTGTGGTTCACAATCGCGTTGTGCCGGCTTTGAGGAGGAGAGCAGTGATTAGAAAGAGAGAAAAACAGTACAAACGACTGGACAGCAACAATGACTTGGATACCGTGTACTATTCACTGGTAAGCAAAACATAGTATATGTATGTAGTTCTTGTAATTTTTATTACAATGTGAAAATCAGTCATTCAATCCTGTTTGAAGTATGTTTCATTATAACTGTAGCCACCTGAGCTGCCACTAGAAGAAGAGAAGTGGTACTTTGGATGCTTGAAGAGGCAGCTGGCGGAGGGGAAATGTAAGAACAATGGTGAGTATCTGGTGAGGTATTCCGACAAACAGAACCAGTATGTGTTGACCTGTCGATGGGAGGGAAGAGGGAGACACTTCCCCATACAAGAGATACCAGATGTGAGTTGAGAGACTAACTAACATTGGAATCACATTGCATGCATGCACAAAACCACACACACACACACACACACACACACTGACACACACTGTACAGTCACATTTATGTCCCTCATATCTCGATTAGAGCTACACTTGAACAATATTATACCAATTAATGCACACCCATTCTTCTGATAGGAATTTGACCCTGAAGCACCCAATCAGTATCACATTGGTACCATAAGATTTCGCAGTATCAAGCAACTCCTTGACTATCACGTAGAGACTAATAACCCTCTCACCGAAAAATCTCAAGTCAAAATTTCTAAACCAATCATCAAATATGGGAGTATTGCATTTTCAAATATTCAAGTGGGCAATAAAATTGGCAAAGGAGCATTTGGTGATGTCTTCATAGCCAGGCTCATCTCAACAGGCCAGAAGGTTGCTGTGAAGACCTGCAGGTCTAGTGAAATACAAGAGAGGGAGAGCTTTCTCCAGGAAGCTGAGACTCTAAGCAAATACGATCATCCTAATGTTGTGAAGTAAGTCACTCACAGAAAGGTACAGGGTGCATGTGTGTGCATGAGGTTGATTTTGGGGGAGTCAGCGCTTGCATGGAAACATTTACAAGAGTTTTTACTGGCATGTACAGTCTAAGAATGGCATTTGATATTCCTTATTGAACTCACCACTTTACTATAGCAACAATGAGGAAACTACTATAAGTACACATTTCACTATCATTACACAAACAGTCAATGTTTTCAGTACAATAATTCTTTCCATACAGGTTGATAGGACTAAGTGAAGACCTTAGTAGAAAGCAGACCTACATTGTGATGGAGTACCTGCCAGGAGGGTCCTTTTTAAACTTTTTGAAGAAGAGAGGCTTTTCAGAGTCAAAGAGAAAGCTGTGTAAAATGTGCATTGATGCTTGCAAGGTACAGTATAAGTATTAAGCCATGCAGTCTATTGTTTGCTTGGACATACTCATTGATCAGTATATTATGTGTTGTGTTAATTTGATAGGGAATGGAGTATTTGGAATCGATGAGTTGCATCCATCGTGATCTGGCCGCTAGAAACTGTTTGGTTGGAGAGAACAATAGCGTCAAGATCTCTGACTTTGGAATGAGTCGCGAGGGTGGAATATATGTCATGTCTTCACATAAATCATTACCACTCAGATGGACTGCCCCTGAGGTAATTAATTCAGCTTACTGTGGCAGCTGTGCAGGACACAGTAACAAAAATGTCAAGTCGTTAGGCCAGCTGACATGCAATCTAGTTGAGTCCGGGACATAAGTGTTTGGTTGCCATAGCAATAGGGATACTGTTCACCTAATTAATTATTTACAAATGTTATTGTCTTTATTGTAAATCAGGCTTTGAAAGGAAAATACACCTCGGCAAGTGATGCCTGGAGTTTTGGCATCCTGCTATGGGAGGCATTCTCATGTGGAATGACTCCTTATCCTGGCATGGCCAACATGCAAGTCACCACAGAGGTAAGTATATAATTATTATTAAGATATTAATCAGTCTATATAAAATTATAAACTCTCACCAGAGCTCTCGCACCCAGGCTCCTCCCTCCTTATGTACATGGGGAGAGAGGAGCCTGAGTGAGTATGAGGCTAAGAACTCGTACTGCTTCCCCGGAGTCCATATCAAACATGGTAGCCCTATATATGCCAAAATATTAAAAGACTTGAGAATAAGGCATCCTTCCTAGAGCAAAGTGATACTGGTAGAGGCTCCTGCCGGGCTATGAAGCTAAAACAAATATATGTCTGATTGACTCACCGTTGAAATCTCAATAATTGATGTACTATCATTGAACTTCAGGTTGATTCGGGCTATCGCATGGAGATGCCAGTAGACTGTCCAAGTGAGGTGTACAATATCATGCAGCAATGCTGGCAGTACCAACCAGAAGAGAGGCCTGACTTTACTTTGATACTATATATGTTGACACAAGCTGAACGGAACATCAATGATGCCTCTACTGGTAGGATGAGTACTCGGTTTTGAGAACTTTATGTATACGTACATTGCCACGTGCATGCAACATTCAAGCATCAGAGTATTATACACACACACACACGTACAACAGCTAGCTCTTATACTTTATCATTAGTATAATTATAGACAATCATTGAAATGCCTTCTCATTACGTATTCGTACATTAATTTGTGTTCTTTTAAAAACATAGTGTACAAAGTATACTAGAGTATCTGATGTTAAAGACAAATACAATAAGACACCGGACAATTGCATGACTTAACAAAACGAAGTCAAAAATTGATTTACCAGTACGAAGGCTTAAAATCAAAGTCAGTTGAAATGACAGCATATCCCTGTACAGATGGACATAGAACAAACAGAAAAGATAAAATTTAATGAGCTTCTAGCTAGCTATCTTAGTGACTGTCATGATCACCTTAAGCTCCTCACTATTACTCTCTTACCTTTCCAAATTTGACAGTAGGATCATGCAGGGTAATACCATCGACAGCAGGAATGGGCAGCCCCTTGTTTACAAAACCTATTATTAAAACAAAAAAAATCGTACAAGTATATTGTCAAGTCAATAGTGTCACCATATGAAGATATTGCCCAAATAATTATAATTATAAAGACACCAGGAGACAACATGCATGAGAATAACATTATTAACTGTGCATAAAACACTAGATGCATGATCCTTGTTTACCATTCAGTGCTGGAAGGATGGTCCGTTTACACAGGAAATCAAAAATGCTCTGAATCTTGTTCACCTGCATGACAAAATCACCACAGTCATACTACCAGAACATTTTCTATCATCTACATAATGGGTATATACAAGGAGTTGCTAGAACTTTCAGCTTCCAAATAAAAGTAAGAATTATCATGTGGGAAGGAGTTGTGGATATAAAGCTACTACAATCAGTAGACTCACGTCAATCTTCCCAATACTAGAAGAGACCTCACTCAGATCAGCACTGCATGCAGCACGAACAGTAATGGCAAATTATGTAACTTGATGTTAAGATTTGTGTTATTATGGTGTAGCTATGTACCTTAGGTAAGTAGCATTGATTACTAGGAGTTGTTTTCCATTTTTAGAGGTTAATTGGGGAACAGCATCTACTATAGCTACCTGTGTGTGTGTGTGTGTGTGTGTGTGTGTGTATGTGAAATAGTGTGTCCTATTGTACAAAAACAAACTCAATGTCATCATACCTCTACAATCACAATTAAAGTAACCATTACACAATTCAAAGCACTCACCACTCCCAAAGTGAAAGCTAATGTTTCTTTATGAGTTGAGTTATTCACAACATAAAAACCAACATCTCCATACACAGAAAAGTTAGCTCCCTTTGGAAGGATCTCCACAAACGGAGGTTTGGTTGCATTCACAACTAACTTCATGTCCATGTTGGGGTACTTCTTGGCCAGCTGCACACAGAGAGACAACGTATATATATAACAACCTCCATCTCAAGACTGCATGGATATCACTATAACAACGGGCTAGAAAGGATGGACTGTAAATTCCATGTTGTCTGTAACAAACAGCTTTGCTTGATCAATTAATTAAATGCATCAGATTCTATATTTTGCTTATATTTGTGGAACTATTTGTACATTACATTACAACAAATGACGGTAGTTCCAAAAAATTATTATTGAATATTAAAAATAACTTTGTAAGATGTTTACCTGAGGTACTAAGAGAGCAAAGGACCTTGTATTCAGTGAAAACAATGGATTCGAAGGAACCTGAAAGACAAACATTATCATAACTGAAAATTCTTCTATGAACTTGAAACTGAAAACACCTTCTCACCATGTCGGGGGTGACCGTGTACTGTAGCATGCCTGCTCTCGTGTAGACCACAGCTGCAGTGTTGGCGATATAGTCAGTGGCCCAGAGGACCATCATCTTACTGGAGTTGACCTCTGAGGGACCCAGGAAGGGGAGGAGAGGGGGAGAGAAGGGGGCCTCCACGTCAGGATGGGCCCGAGAGAGAATCTCACCCTAGCACAATAGATGATAGAAATGAAACATTTACTGAGGAGCTATACTGAAGCATTTTTTAGGTTCTCTCTCTGTTTGGGAGAGAGACCTAGCTGGGAATGAAGACAATGCTTTGTAGATGATGTAAGGATGACATCATGTTGTACAGATCATAATTTATACTTTTGTGGAAAAACAAAATCTGCATACAGATATATCAACCTGACCGAATTCAAACTACAAGTACATATACATATCAGGAAACAACATAAGACTTATACCTTGTGATCAGACTGGATGTACCAAGATGTGAAGTTAGGAGATCGCAGGAGAGCATAGCTTATCTCTGAAATCTCGTCCAATGGCACAACAACTGGACAAATACAGCAAACAGGTACATCAGTGACAATGTTTGTTTCCATAACAATGCTGTGATTTTAACACCACAAACAAGATAGCAGAAAATGTGCGCTAATCTTAATTTACTTTAATTTTACTTTCATGATTGCAAAACACACAAACTCAGACAAAGCATGTTGATACAATAATGTACGCCATACCTGGGAGAGACTCCAAGGCCTTATTGCCGTTGTCATTGATAGCCTGTTTAGCTCCATCACAAGCCTGTCACATGAGATCAAATCACATGAAAATGTATTGTAGTTTTTATTCATACACAGTGATCATTCATTCACGTGCAGAAATGGTATGTACATGGGCTAAGTGAAAGGTCGCGAGGGAGTAGGCTGACAATATTTTCACCGGCATGCAATGGTCTAAGGATGGCATTTGATTTCCTTATTGAACTCACTAACAACCATGAGGAAACGATACATATTTACACATTTCACATTCCTCTATTTCAACAAAGCATGAATAAAAACAAGAAAAAAATGTCATACAAGGGAAGTGAGCTTGTCAAGCTGTATATCTCACAGACTGAGAACTGAAGGAAAGTGGGTCCAGCTCAATTGTCATGCAGCTAAATGCATGGGTTGCAGTTGGCCCATGGATACCAATATACCATCAACATACCTGGTCATTGAGAGCACTCTTGATTTGATCTTCAATAGGTCCATTGAACAGATTATAGAGCCAGCTGCAATATAAGTGAAAATAGACGGAATGAAATTGAAATAAACAAACTAACAAATAAAATTTTACCTAGCTCCTCCGTGGAAGTGCACACTGGTGCCTCCCACATGAAGGGAACAGCCCGAGGTCGAAAGGGTGGCATGTCCAGAGGTGTCAGTGCCAATGACCACGCTCAAACTGAGGGTGGTATCACTAACGGACGCATCCAGAGAACCGTGGTCACTCACTGGAATACTGAGTGTGAGAAAGAGAGAGAGAGAGAGAGAGAGAGAGAGAGAGAGAGAGAGNGAGAGAGAGAGAGAGAGAGAGAAGAGAGAGACAGTAGTCTAGTGGGATACAAAAAGGAACTGGTTTAATTCCACTGGTTAAACTGAGCATTTGTGTAAACAGTAAATTTAAAAACACTGGCCTCAATGATTCCTAGGATCTCTCCTTCACAGAAAAGAAAGATCCCGGTCCCGGGAAACATGGAAGGCTTGGTTCATTGTTCCCTAGTCGAGTAGTAACTTTAACTCACAATGAGTGAACCTTGTAGGACCAGTCAGACGAAATATGCAAAGAAATCCCTGAAGCCTTCAAACTTAATCCCGACTCAGCACTTGTGGTCAGTGAGGAGTCCTGGATGTGCAAGTCACTGAGCTTTATGCTAGAAATACAAGGAATAATCGTAAGTAATTTGAGCACAGTGTATGCCACATTACTAGGTTGGTAGCTAGTTTGGCTCTCAAAACTTTTGCCATGGGATAGATTGTGAACTATTCCACTTGAAGCAGTTGGTGTTTTTCTTTCACAGAATCAGTCTCAATCATACTAAGGTAGAATAGCTAGCTTGCAACATACTTTTTCAAGCTGTAGTGCACATTGCCAATACCAATGTTCGAGCTGCCTGAAAAGTCTGGTATTTGTATCGAAGACAGTTGTTGTTCCAAAATAGGAATACCAACTTGTTTTACTGTTAGGAATTCATGAAAATAATGAAGACAAGAAGAAAGTCAAGCACAATAACTTAGTATGGGCAATTTGGTTGGGAACTTACTGAAGTCAAGTCCTTTGTTTGTGATGGCAGTTCTGAAGCCAGGATTTTTCTCTGGTAAGCACTGACCCAATGGAGAGACCAGAGCAAAGAACAGGACAAGAAATCCTCTCAAAGTAGATCCAGAGAGCACACCCATGGTTTATTCCAGTACTAGTATAGCTACACTTGAACTAGCTTCCAAGTTTTCTTGTTTACTACAATACTCAACTTTGTACTGACTGAAGATGACTTGAAGCCTTTCAGAGTTGAAAGGGGAAATTTTATGTAAACCAAAGGAAGCGTTTTTAGTGAGGGATTATTTTCAGTATGTCAATAACATAATATTATATTATACTGTACAAACATAGACCAGCCAATAATACATTGCAGGTTTGCTCCATTGAGTACGGACTACCCCCCACACATGTATATACTGCAAACACAGATTCACATAAAAATACTTTTATGGTTACAGGTATCAAAGGTACATAGAGCATCCTTATTTTTATTTTCTTTACAGAAGTAATATAATTATAGCAATTGTAAAGACGTTTGAATGTTGGTACAGTAACATGCAACTAGGAACTAACTGCCAGTGTCTTCTGTCTTCAGTCATAACCCCTACAGAACAAAAACACAATACAGTGATCAAAATACATGGGGTACTAAAAGTTAAAGTGGTGGATGCTAAGGTAGATAAAAATTTCTACCTAGTCATTCAAAGGCCAAAAATGAACTACCATTTCACAAACCACAGCATTCAAATGTTAATACTGAGAGTGATAACTAAACAAAATGATAGAACTTGAAGATCCAACTTACTTGACGTAACTGGCCACCTCCCAGTTGGTATCTTGAGTGAGAGGTCCCAGTATCTCCACACCCTCGGCTGTGATGATGGCTATTTCATACTGTATGGGGGACAAAGAAGGCATAGTGAATAACCCTCAGTATGTTTATTGCCAGAGAAATTTACTCAGTTAAAAGCTTCTATTATAATTATACAAGTGCTCATCACAAACTTAATGTGGAACAAAAACTCTGAGTGACACACACATATTAAACAATTTAATTAATTAATTAATTAATTTAATATTACAGGGAGTGCTAGGTAAGCATAATATTTCAGGACATTTGCACTAAGCATTAACCTATATTAGTACCTGACTACTAATAAGGCTGGAATACTCTTAGTATAATGTAAGTACTAATATAGCTATATGATACGACCATGAATGGAATTGCTTTGATATTCTCAACAATCCATATTTACGATATCATGTGATCCAGGACGGGAATAGAATTCACAAACCGACATCAGACCACAACCATTATGCCATTCTGCACAGATTGTAGTTCAGTATACATACAACCATGAGCAGAGAAGCCAGTGTAACCAACCACTGGTCAACACACCTACTGCTACTAATCCATTTCTTGGCCTGTCAATGTGAAAGCACCGAATATTTCATCTCGGTCACCAACGGCAACGACAAGAACCAAGGAAGTTTCGACAGACCCTGGCAACACGTAAGAAAAGCTCTTCCGAAGCTACAGCCTGGAGACACCTGTACCATCAGGGGAGGAGACTATTACGAAGAGGTTATCATCAGCAACCTGAAAGGCACTCCAGACAAACCAATAACGTTCAGAGGATACCCAGGTGAGAGGGTTGTGTTTAAAGGAACTGGTGGAGCAATTCAAAGCTCTTGGGAGGTCTACAAGGGTCATGTCTACAGGACAAAGCTAGACCATGACATCTGGCAGCTCTTTGTGAATGGAAACATGCAGGTGAATGCTCGATGGCCTAATGCACATTGGAGCGACTTTTCTGTGTTTGACTACACCAACTGGGGCTTCTCTAGCGTCAATTCCACGTACGATGAACCGTCTGGGACAGGAGTCATGATCGACAATGGAACACACAACCTGGCTCAATCTGGACTGAATGCAAAGGGGGCCATTGCTATACTTAACATTGGGAGTTGGCAGACGTGGGCAGGAAAAGTTGAAGATCACAAGACAGGTGAGAATGGTTTCAAATTCGACTTACAGATGGCACCGAATGGAGTGCACTTTTCAGCACGTAACTCTCGCTACTTTCTGGAAGACAAGCTGGAATTTCTCGACTCTCCTGGAGAATGGTTCTACGATCGCGAGACAAAGTACCTCTACTTGTGGACAGAGACATCTCAAGATCCATCAACGCTCACTGTCGAGGGAAAAAATGGAACCTACGCTTTTTCAATCACAAACAGTTCTTCGTGGATAACTCTCTCAAATTTGAACTTCTTTGCAACAACAGTATACATATCTGGATCAACACAAGCCAATGACTTGAGCAACATCAAACTGGACTCTCTTCACTTTAGCTATCCATCGTACTCAAAGAGAATGCTGGGATCACTAGCTGTGCCCAACACAACCACCATATACTACAAGAGCCCACTGACAAGGGACGCCGGTAACTTCACGGTATTCAACTGCACGTGGGAGTACGCCGACGGACAGACTCTCTCGTATCGAGGAGCAGACGGGCTCTGGCAAAACAACCTGTGGCACCACAACGACTTCACTTGTGTTGGAGACGGCGGCCTGTTTTGGTCGAAAGGCGTTCGAGACACATTCATTCGAAACGTCATTCACAGTAATGGACCAAGCGTGGGCTATCAGCCAGGTGGCACAGTAAAGGAACTAGACCTTCAACTGCCAATAGCAAACACAATTAAACTGAACATCTTCTATGATTTAAAGTACCTTCAAGACGATGGGTCGCATGTACAGGTCACAATAAACACACAGAGTGGGGTGCTCATCAAAAACAACTGGTGCTTTGACACAATGAAGTGGGGACTCAGATTCGACAGAGTCATGTCCTCGAACGCAACGTGGGGCTACAATGGCACCATGAGTCACAATGTCGTGTGGAACACGAGCGGACTGTCAGTCAAAGGAGATAAGCACCAGGTCTACAATAACCTAGCGTTTGACAACATCTCTCCATTGTATGACATCATGCTCCTTGGGGTCCCGGGAGAGGGGATGAAGGGAGAGAATGAACACACCGAGACCGTGGGAAATATCTTGGAGAAGGGGACATGTAACTATCACAGCGGTAAAAAATGTACCTACCATCCCGGTAACTATACCAACAATGTGGTGGGAGATGTGAGAACACTACTGAGGGATCCGGATAACTTAGACTTTCGTCCAGTCCACAACTCACCTCTGGTTGCCAAGGGGATAGGACCTTACGGTGAGGAGTCAATGGGAGACAGAGGTACCTATTGGATACCGGGACGACAGGAACTGAGTGCTAGTGTCCCCATACCTCCAGATGGGACAACCACTGCAAAGTGTGATGCCTCTCTGATGTGGCTGGCTGGGTACAACGCTGAGAGTCACGATGTCTATCTAGGCAGCGATAAGGAAGCTGTTGCTAGTGCTAATTCAACATCGGATCACAAGAGCCTACTGCTATACGTTGGAAAACTAGCAACGCCCGCAAATATTGTGGACACCAAGTCAGTGTCACTTAAAGCTGGTAGTGTGTATTACTGGAGAGTTGATGCTAGAGGGACTGACACCAAAGATATAGTAACAGGACCACTATGGAACTTTAAGTGTAAAGCCTAAGAATTATAGCATATCATTATTATTCTTTTGTAAGCTAGTTTGAGTTGTAATTCTCATACTTAAAAAAAACAAACTGTCACAGTAATATTTCTCACACACAAATATGCTTGGAGATACTTTTAACCCTACCCCATTGCCTTTTTTTTTTGATTTACACTGAAAATGGTTAGCTGAAAGCACATTAGTTATGTTGACTAGCAAATACTTAGGAATAAAAAGAGGATGTCCTACCTTGTTCAGTGCTCTACAGTCCCTATAGAAGAGCACCTTGAGACATCTCTCCAGCATGTCCTTGCCCTCCTCTTTGCTCATGGCGGGGTTCTTCTCGTAAGCATCTCTTAGCAGTGGCTGAAACAGAAAATAAAACATGGTAGATGTATAACATGCATGCAGCAACCAAGACAAGCAAGTGGATAGTTTGAAGCACCACAAATGCAATACTACTAGGAAATCAGTCAAAGAGGGATACAGACTGTGTTTTTCAAAATGGCATACCTGTGCAATGTACCCTCCCAAGCCAGTAGCAAGAGTCGGAGCTTCAAATCCTACACCTATGGAGTTGACATGCCCAAGAAACCTGCAAGCACAAGATGACTGAGAGAGATAGCACAACATTCTCTTACTAATTCTCTTATTCTAACTTTTTTCTACCACACACCCACACACACACACACACACAGAGGCTCACGGTTTGTCGGTGTTCTTATCAAATCCTCCGACAATGATGGTGTTCCAAAGAGGATTGAACTGAGACCTCCGATTGTACATGAAATTTCTGAGACAGGAGAAGAGAGAGCTGGCAGAATAGGTGTGGCCATCATCCAAGGAGTCTGACTCAATACTGAGAGAGGAAACACACACACACACACACATCACAATCAAACTCCAACTTCATTACCATAGCTACTGCCACACAATTACGACAGATTTATCATTGAGACACGACAATGAACCTCATGGCACAAACTTAGATCTAAATAATTTTTACTCTTATACCAGATCTAGTCTATCAAGCTAGACCATTTTTCTACCCCTGTAGAAAAAAAAAGTCTAGTTCGATAGACTAATACCAGATCATGCTTCAACTTGTTAACATAAGAGAATGGCCTTCTATTGCTACCATAAGGTGATGCACATTAAAGATCACTTCCAGCTAGGGTATAATAATACACAGTGCCACACCCACCCACCACTATGTACCATGTATACTCACGTCATAGAATCCAGTGCTCTCTCAAGGAATTGAAAGTCGGCATAATCGCCCATGGCAGCCACCACACAGCTGTCAGTGACCTTCTTCAATCTCGACACACTACGAAACCGAGCCAGTGAACCGTAAGAACCTAAAGCACCAAGCAAAAAAAAAATTATTATTTTTTTTAAATAATCGATGTGTGCACTGCACATGCTTGGTTGTATAAAACTTGTACCAACCTAATGTATCAGCAGCTAGCATAACTCCATCTTTGAACGTCAGACCAAGGACAGAAGTACCAGTCACCATTGGCCGCCTGCATGCAGTGAAGAATAGAAACAGTTTTAGCACAAACTCTATTCCATTTAGTGCCCACTCTAGTCTTAGACCTCTCCTAGCTTGACAGTAAAGCATATTTACATACATATCGACCCACAACCTTCTAGCACTCTTGGCAAAGTGCTAGAGGGGCCTTCAATATTATCTCATAAGCAAAACAGTCGACATTTATCATCACTCACAGTGTGTGTGTCAGTGGTTGATGGACACTGGCAGTCGGAGGAGCGCTACTAGCGCCTGGAAACTGGTACAGGGAACCAGGTGAGGGACCGCTCGACCAAAATTGCGGTGCAGTAGTGCTGGAAGAAGAGAACGGATCAGGAACACTCATTGCCATCTTGCCGCAGAGATTTATGGAGTTTGCTGCATGGAGCTCACGTGACAAACGCCAATTTGGCGGGAAACATGAATTGTGTCAGTGTTCAAGAATATACACTGTCTCTGGAGAGCACACAAGTGAAGAAGAGATCATATGAAGCTGGGGCACTTTAGCAACTAAGCTACATCTCACAGAGCATTGATCAGAAGTCATGAGAAGTCCAGGAGAAGCACCATGTTTAGAACTGAGGTAGGCAAACACTATAGACTTAGTCCATGGCAGTAAAAACTGTATACTGCTATGACGTACTTGCAGTTGGTCAATGATGTTCTATGACCTTGCAGAGGATAGGGAGGTTCAGTGGGGAAGGAGGGAAATGAACTTGATGATAAAATTTCCTCATTACATAATTATTTTACCACGGGTTTTACTGACTTCCTTGTTTACATTCCTTGTCCAAACCTTTTGGCCTCTTGCATTTCTCTATGACATCACAATACCAATTTACATAATCACATCACTGACCTCACAATGCAAAATATTTTTCATAGTAGATTCATTGCAGCTGAGCTGACAATATGTAACCATATTCTATGATTCATGTTATACTTTACATACTAGCATCACTATGAATAATGATGATGATGATGCATAATATTATATGCTTACGTCAACTTTTATGGGTATCTCAGTCAATATTGAAAGTGCAAGGCATCATCATTCATCATTATGACAACACAACAATAGCTCATTGTTTCTGACAACACCATCTGCAAACATCAGTCAAGCTATTGTAAGTATGTCATATTATAGCTGTAATTATATTATGGTCCACTCAGCATCTTGAGTTCACAGAGGTTAATACCAATCAATTGTGTGGGCTTGTTTGGGTATTGAGCAACTGATGGAAAACATTTGTGTACTATTATACTATTATAGGCTGTCATCACTGTGTGTATCTTGGTTTTGTTACCATCTGGGAACTTTCATTTAGCTCAAGCAAAAGTTCAAAAACTTCTCATCAGAACTCCTTTCAGTCACTGAATGTGATGGGCCCAAATATATGACCATAATATTCATTTAGGTTGATCAATCAAATAAAATATTACTGACCACAAGTTGCTACTGCTCTCTATACATGTAGCATGCACATACAATTTCACAAACTATCAAGGTCTTGCCAGTGATACTGCTTTATGCATGTGTGGAGCATTAAGTATTTCATGCATGGAATTATAGCCAAATTTGAAGTGTAGTGACACTTCAATGCCAAGGTAGTGCCCTGAATAATTAACTATCACATGTTATAGCTAGGTAGAAGCAATTTCAGTTGTAATGCATACACACTATACATAAGGAGTTGCCTGGTTACAGTTACTTATTGTGGTATTGTGATTATTTGTGACTACGCATATTATTACATGGTCATGTATAATCTAGTGGTTGTGCATGGCTGCTGCAATGATGCCACAAAGCACATTAACATACTAGCTCAGCCTGCCCATGCTGTACATCTGCTGTGGTATATCTGATCAGGATGGCTATTATTGCGACATACTGGTACATTGTGTGTGTGTTCCAACTTAATGACGTACCAGGTTACTCCATAAACCTTGACCTCGCTGTAGGTTGTAATAAAATTTAAAAATCAGTAAACATCTAATCAACTATGTCGTTTGACCTCATCAGTGATGCAATAAGGTACACTAATAGGAAAAAAGCATATCTTGCATTAGTAAACAACATCTGTGCAAACAAAAGGCTAGATGAACAAAGACTTGGTAACCCATAACTTGAGAATTATATATAATTAGGTTCAAAAGTGTCCCCATACATACATTCATGAGGTTAATGTTTTGTGTGCAAAAACAAACTAACAGCAAAAGAAGGTTCAGAGGTCAATCGAGAAGATATGATAGAGAGATAAGAGTGTGTAGAAGGGAACATGATTGAACAAAGGTAATGGAAATTGGTGGCTATGAATAGTAAATTACATAATTAAGTGCTTATAGATACTATCCCACTTCTTCTAGAAGCATATAACTACACTAAACATACTGATCATGATCTAACTCACTACCCGAATCACTAGAGTCTGATTGTACCTCATCAATCTTGCTCGGAGAGATTTTTCTTTTCTTTAAATTACCATGCAATGTTGAATCGTCGATTGATACTTGCTTACGCTTTTGTGGAGATACTGATCTTTTCTCCTGTCTTGGTACTGCAGGTGAAGATTCAGTCTGTTTTTCATATGATTCTTCATCTCCTCTTTCACTTGCTCTTCTTCTTCTATGAGTTGGAACTTCCTCGTAATGTTTTGACGACTCATTCAAGTCTTCTCTGGGTACTTTCAAGTCATTGATTACTTGTGCTGATGTCATCATTGCTCCTTGAGACTTTGGTCTTGAAGAGGGTCTCTCTGAAATGACAAGTACTGATGATGATGGTGATTTGACTGTTGATGTGTCATCATTGTCATTGGTCTGAGTTCTCTTTTTGTGCCTGGTGCTTGTAGTTTCACTGTCTTCATTTAACTCTGTGTCACTGTAGAATTTTATCACATTCTGGGATGGATCCATTTCCCCATCATGATCTTGGTGAACAGAATGAATGTGTGTAATAGAAGAGAATAAAGAACAGGTTCATACATGCAAATAGCATCATACGTTCCTTATTATGCATTCACTACTGCAACACTCTAGATCTATATGGACAGATGATCTCAACCCAAACTAAACTGAAATGCTGTTTGCATGTAAGCTGCATGGATTCTTCATTAATTTTAATTGATCTACTGGGATTTCTAAGGATTAGTTCCTGTGTACTTGACATGCACCCTAGCTAACTGCAAGTTTCCAAGAAGATTACTCATGAACTTTTGCACTAACCCAAACACAATAATGCTTCCATCATCAATTGACCTAAAGGTCAAAGGCATATGTACACAGTGCTACACCTGTGTTTGTTTGCATTCAAATCCATTGTATTAAGAGTTCAGAGGACAATTGCTATAACTGTTGTTGCACATGTGCATGGCATCCCTGTGTGTACATGTACAGCAGTGGACCATTGAACCCACTTACCAGAAGACCACACTCTCACATGCATGAGGTATGTTAGACCAAGAGAGGAGAAAAGGTCTAGATGGAGACTTGTGATTATGGCACAGTTGCTTCACAACCTTGCCGGCAGGCATGCAGAAAATATCTACTGGAAAAATCTACAGTGCATGTGCGCCACATCCTTTCATCCATATATCAACTACACTGGTATGTACCACAAAACTAGTTATACCTGTTTAAGAAACCAGAATGTTCGCAGCAACTACATGCATGGGGTAATTTTTAGTCCACACAATTAAAATCTGCTATGAAAACTTTCAAAGAATCTATGCAATGTCACGCACAAGAATAATTGCATAGCACATGCAAGAACACAAGGGCTAAAAAAGCCATGCAGAAACCACAAGCACATGATACAGGTTAAAGTTTAAACTATTCCGAATTCTTTGGGGACCAGCTTACTACACTGTGGGTGTTTAATCGACCTTGATCAGTTACTGGAATCACAATCCAATGATGGTAAGGTTACTATACTACACTCAGCCCATCACCATTTGTGGTAAACAGTTGGTAGTGTATGCATGGGAGGAAATCAAACTGAAAATCATTCTATTTCGGGATGGATCGAAGTATCTCAAGAACAGTGCTTTCAAAATTATTTTGGTTAGGTAGCAGAATTTTTTTTTCAATCTCAAGATAAATAAAAAAAGAAATTTGGTCAAAAGTGAGAACTTTGGTCAATCAACTTTTGTAACATTATCTAATCATCATGCAACCTACTGGCTAGTACCATCCCATAGTGCACACATGCATGCATGCATAAAAGTTATGTAGAGATATTGAACTCTATGCACAATTGTGCATTCATGGTGTACGTACCTGCACCTGCTGTTGATCCACGGGAAGCCATTCTTTTTTGACGTTTGTCTTTGCTAGGCTTCGATCGACCTTCTCTAGTGGACCCGGCGTAATATGAATGATAAGCCAAACCAGTTGAGCCTGAAGCAACAGCTGGTAGGTATTCTGTGGCGGCAGCAAACCTACTCATCTTGGCTACAGTTCGAGTGAGTGTGTTGTGAAGGTTCTTGCACTGACGGCACATGTGGTGCATTATTTGTCCCGATTCAGAGTATAAATTGCACGGTAGAGGAACATGCCACAAGGGACATTTTTCGTGATCAAATCTCCTCATGGAGGGTGTTTCGATCATTCTCACACTTCCTGGGTGATAGCCCAGTGTAGATATTTTAGTCTCACAGTCAGGAATACCTGGGCAGAGCACGTGTCTGGGGCTCAGTTCATTGAAGAGCTCACTGGCTTGGGCTAGACTTGACGGCATGAATCGTGTGAAGAGGGTCTTACAGAATGGAAATAGCACTTGTAGCTTACACAATCCGTTGCTTGAAATTAAAATTCTCACTGCGTCTAGCGGTCCTAGGTTTGGATCGATGTGAGAAGCCTTTCTGGTCACTTCAATCCATTTCAAGACACTTGCCGATCCTTCTGTTGTTAGAACTCTCATTCGTAAGTGCTTCGATTGCTCACTCGACTGGAAAAAATGATAAAATCTCACAAGATACGGTTCATTCTTGAGCAAAGCGAGAGTTAAATCTGTACTACTTTTACGGGACTCAGATCTATGACCACTACCAGTCTGAGAGTGGGTAGACATTTCTACTTCAGGTTCCGACTGCAAAAGTTTCTTCAAAGAGGAGCTTTCATGTTTTGAGTCCTTTTGCAAAAAATTCATCATACTATGTTTTGATGATGAAGTACTGCTATGACTGCTTGTACTAGAGTTATCTCCTTCAACCACCACATGTTCTTGAGGTTCTCTTTCATGACTATGCAATGATCTACGATGTTGCTGAAGAATTGAAGCTCTCTGTACAGTGCTCAGTCCTTCCATGAATGAATTGACAGTGGGAGATTGCACATGGCAGTTGGTGGGAGACAAAGCTGATACTTTGAGATTCCTTTCTGAGCTTGGAGACCTTTCTTCATTGTGATGTTGGGATGCTATAATAGGCGATGGTGGAAGAGTATGTCCTGTATATAAGAGTGAACTGCTTGTACTTGTATGATAGTGCACTTGTTGACCAGTGAGTTCTAGCGGTGATGATGATGATACCTGTCTTGGACTGGATGCTGGAAGTGGTGAAGTGACAACTCTTGATCCAGTGTCCATTGTCACTGCAGTGGGTAGTCTACTATGACTAGAGTTTGGCAGCTGAAACATCTGTTGATACTGTTTTGCAACCGATGGTGCCACTTGTACTGGAGCGTAAATAGGCACTATAGGAAGGCTAGTATCTGCTACTTTGGGAAATGCTGCAGCTGAAACAATTGGTGGAGATGTTCTTGTGTTCTCTAATAGATTTACAGAAGCTCCATGTGATTTTGCTTGGAGAGTAGCAGCAGCAGCTGCACTTTGCAGTATTGCCGAACCAGGAGGATGAATGGCATACAGTGTTCCATCAGGTCCTTGTAAAATTTGTGGTCCTCCCTGTGGCACCATCATGTACCCTGGAGGAAGGTGCTGATTTGCAAGTGGAAACATTGATGGTTGGGCAGCAAACTGGGTAGCATCTCTAGATCTGCTGATCAATGGTGGTGGCTGTCTTGGCCCTGCACTGATTACGTGGCTGTGATGCTGCTCAGCCAGGGTTGCTTCATCTTCTGCAGCAGAGTCAGTATCTGACATTTTTGTACTCAGTCTTGGGCACAACGGAATGGTTGCAGTTCAATATTAAATAGTGCTTTATACCGGGACTCAAAAAAGCCTCACACTGTCACAATGACATACACGACCTGCATGAGAAATAAAAACGATGCAGCAAAATTAGAAAAATCACAGCAAACTTTTCTACCACGTGTCGCGCGTCAATAATTTATTGCTGTTTGCTCCCGCGGCAAGGTAGACAGGCGGCACGCATCTACCTAGATACGTACACACACACAGATAATTTTCTACATACTATGCACACAGATTCATTAAAGGGTTCTTGTTTGAGTTTGAAGAAATTACAGCTTACGTACCATCACGAAATGTCCATAAATAGTGTTCAGCTTTCAATCGTGACTCGGTACGTACGTACGCGCGTTGGTACATAACTGACGGCACATGTGGTGCATTATTTGTCCCGATTCAGAGTATAAATTGCACGGTAGAGGAACATGCCACAAGGGACATTTTTCGTGATCAAATCTCCTCATGGAGGGTGTTTCGATCATTCTCACACTTCCTGGGTGATAGCCCAGTGTAGATATTTTAGTCTCACAGTCAGGAATACCTGGGCAGAGCACGTGTCTGGGGCTCAGTTCATTGAAGAGCTCACTGGCTTGGGCTAGACTTGACGGCATGAATCGTGTGAAGAGGGTCTTACAGAATGGAAATAGCACTTGTAGCTTACACAATCCGTTGCTTGAAATTAAAATTCTCACTGCGTCTAGCGGTCCTAGGTTTGGATCGATGTGAGAAGCCTTTCTGGTCACTTCAATCCATTTCAAGACACTTGCCGATCCTTCTGTTGTTAGAACTCTCATTCGTAAGTGCTTCGATTGCTCACTCGACTGGAAAAAATGATAAAATCTCACAAGATACGGTTCATTCTTGAGCAAAGCGAGAGTTAAATCTGTACTACTTTTACGGGACTCAGATCTATGACCACTACCAGTCTGAGAGTGGGTAGACATTTCTACTTCAGGTTCCGACTGCAAAAGTTTCTTCAAAGAGGAGCTTTCATGTTTTGAGTCCTTTTGCAAAAAATTCATCATACTATGTTTTGATGATGAAGTACTGCTATGACTGCTTGTACTAGAGTTATCTCCTTCAACCACCACATGTTCTTGAGGTTCTCTTTCATGACTATGCAATGATCTACGATGTTGCTGAAGAATTGAAGCTCTCTGTACAGTGCTCAGTCCTTCCATGAATGAATTGACAGTGGGAGATTGCACATGGCAGTTGGTGGGAGACAAAGCTGATACTTTGAGATTCCTTTCTGAGCTTGGAGACCTTTCTTCATTGTGATGTTGGGATGCTATAATAGGCGATGGTGGAAGAGTATGTCCTGTATATAAGAG
Organism: Tethya wilhelma; assembly: GCA_964030475.1. Lineage (NCBI taxonomy): Eukaryota > Metazoa > Porifera > Demospongiae > Tethyida > Tethyidae > Tethya > Tethya wilhelma. Next base: position 11,908,769 of record CAXIPT010000002.1, on the reverse strand, counting down.
TGAACTGCTTGTACTTGTATGATAGTGCACTTGTTGACCAGTGAGTTCTAGCGGTGATGATGATGATACCTGTCTTGGACTGGATGCTGGAAGTGGTGAAGTGACAACTCTTGATCCAGTGTCCATTGTCACTGCAGTGGGTAGTCTACTATGACTAGAGTTTGGCAGCTGAAACATCTGTTGATACTGTTTTGCAACCGATGGTGCCACTTGTACTGGAGCGTAAATAGGCACTATAGGAAGGCTAGTATCTGCTACTTTGGGAAATGCTGCAGCTGAAACAATTGGTGGAGATGTTCTTGTGTTCTCTAATAGATTTACAGAAGCTCCATGTGATTTTGCTTGGAGAGTAGCAGCAGCAGCTGCACTTTGCAGTATTGCCGAACCAGGAGGATGAATGGCATACAGTGTTCCATCAGGTCCTTGTAAAATTTGTGGTCCTCCCTGTGGCACCATCATGTACCCTGGAGGAAGGTGCTGATTTGCAAGTGGAAACATTGATGGTTGGGCAGCAAACTGGGTAGCATCTCTAGATCTGCTGATCAATGGTGGTGGCTGTCTTGGCCCTGCACTGATTACGTGGCTGTGATGCTGCTCAGCCAGGGTTGCTTCATCTTCTGCAGCAGAGTCAGTATCTGACATTTTTGTACTCAGTCTTGGGCACAACGGAATGGTTGCAGTTCAATATTAAATAGTGCTTTATACCGGGACTCAAAAAAGCCTCACACTGTCACAATGACATACACGACCTGCATGAGAAATAAAAACGATGCAGCAAAATTAGAAAAATCACAGCAAACTTTTCTACCACGTGTCGCGCGTCAATAATTTATTGCTGTTTGCTCCCGCGGCAAGGTAGACAGGCGGCACGCATCTACCTAGATACGTACACACACACAGATAATTTTCTACATACTATGCACACAGATTCATTAAAGGGTTCTTGTTTGAGTTTGAAGAAATTACAGCTTACGTACCATCACGAAATGTCCATAAATAGTGTTCAGCTTTCAATCGTGACTCGGTACGTACGTACGCGCGTTGGTACATGATGACGTGCCGTGTTGCGCCGTTTATTTAGTCTTGCGTCACTAAAGGACAAAGGTCATCTCAATTAAAATTTAAAATTGAACATAATTTATCAAAAACAAAGTCCAAAACAAACATTTTTGCAGCTAATTAAAGGTTATTGTTTGGTTCGACACCTATTTTACTTTTACTGAGTGTCTAGCCACATACTAACTCAGATCAAGTTCAGTCCAGACCACCAGTGTACTTGAGTACAAACAGCCCTCGTTCAATACTATTCAAAATAATGGTCCCACTTTCAAAGTAAGGATAGCTGGACCAGGAGCCTTGGAAACCAGGAGCATTACAGTATGGAGCAACATCAAAGAAGCCAACTTCTTTCACATTCTCTGGATCTAAAGAAAAAATAGAAAAGGAGTTCAATATTAATTTTAACTCGTCTCCGGGGTATATACAAACAAATTTTAAATACTACTGGTGATCTTCTCCTTCCGGACAGCGTTAGTTTATGGACAATTTAAAAATTGTCCACAAACTAATGCTATCCAGATTCCCCCAGGAACATACCCCACCCATTCAGTACTCTACTAAGTTCAATAGTGGAATGTAACAAGCTCAGTTGCATAGTGTATGCTGAGTACCACCCTTTATTCTGGGCTAAATTGACACTTTCATTTTTTTTTTAAAGTTAATTTACTTTTGATGTCTTCCACATTTAGAATCCTCAATCCTGCACAGTAGTTGGCCTCATAAGCCAAGATACCCCTGCATAGACAATTGAACAAGAAAAACATAATCATAGTTCAGTAATGATCATATACTATTTCTGATAGATAATCAGCAAATACAATTGGTGAGCCAATTCTGACCCAAGCATTTACACACTAAATTTGTTATGTATATAGGCTCTATGTACTTGGACCATGCGTGGCTTGCCAGATACTACATGATGTCAATCTCACTGACTTGATGTATAGGTTGTGGTCTGTAGACTCTTTTTGAGAGAAGAAGCTGCCCGTCAATTTAGGGTCTTCAAGATTTTCCACGTTCCAGATCAAACTGCGAGTATTCTTTCTTGGTCCATAGAGTTCATCCAACTCATCATTCAGCAACAGATGGGTCTGATCTTCAGTCAACCATCCCTGGTTTTGTGTGTGTGTGTGTGTGTGTGTGTGTGTGTGTGTGTGCGTGTGTGTGTGTGTGTAGTACACAATATTGATCCATATAATGACAGGGTTTCATACAGAATTTTATCATTGGAAGGGGAAAAATATCGCACATAAGGCACACTGGAAATTTTTGTAAGCCAAGCCCACTTCTGGTCATGTGACACCCCATAGTGATACAGCTGAGCAAATGCCGCCAAACTGAGTGTCACATTAAGTCAATAATATTGACATAGAAGGCTCAGATCTCAATGAAGTCAACTTAGAACAAATTTTAGAGATAAAACCGAAGAACAAACTTATCTTTGCATTATTTTCTGTATTCACATACTAATTTATTTTTTTTACAAATGTCTTGGATCTGTATGAAGCCGTGATAGAAATAACATAACAATGTACCTGATGGGTGTAAAACACATTATCATAAGGGACTCGTGAGATCATCTTCATGTCATCTTTGTCCTCCACATCAACAATGGTGAGGGTGTTCTCATTGTAGCAGAAACAGATCTCACGTCCCTGATATTGTGTATCAGGTCCTTTATACACCACACACTGAGCATCATGGACGTATCCATCCTGTCCAAAGCAACCAGCAAACTGGGGATTCTTTGGATCATTCACGTCAATCACGTGCAGTCCACTGGTGCAAGTGCGAGTACCCACAGCATACATGAATCCTGTCTCTTCATTGCCTACGATGTTGTGTGTACTGGTCATCTCATCATAGTGGACATCTGCTTCAATTCTTGGCGGCGGCTCATTAGGAGGATTTGCAGTCATGTTTCTCAGTCTTGTTAGATCAAACACTTGCATGCCATGATTGGATGCTTCACTCACAATGAAGGCATGGTTGTTGAACACCTGTTGCATACACACAATCGTGATGAATTACATTACAATATTATAATTATTTTGCAAGGTGTAGTCATGTGATGCAATTTACTGCAATAGGGAAAATTACTAGACATTTTATCGATCATGCAAACTTGAGGTCATGCAAGTATTATATAGTGACTATAAATTCCATCTTTGCCTGCTATTAATCATGTTGAAATACCTTCATATCCCTCCAACTGCTACTAAAAGTATGTGTAGGCAGGAATCCCAACACTTTTGGGTCTGTTGGTTCAGTCACATCCACAAATGAACTCCCATCTGAACACCCAACAATAGCATATTCCCGTCCAGTCTCAGGATCTGTCCATCCCCAGATATCATTTCCAACTCCACTAGAACCAGAGCCAAGATCCTTGAGAGGCACAAAAGAGAGCAAGTCCACATTGTTGCACTCGTACTCGCCAGCTTTCCCATCTACACAAGGAGTGTTTCTCATTGGTGGGACATCCATAGGGCACTTATGTTCGGCTGCACACTTCTTGTGCTCTTCCAGCTTGAGCCTCATCACAAGAGGCATCTTGGCATTCAAATCTGTGGAATATCATGGATACATAAATCAAGCATAATTCAGCTACTTATCTAGGCCTATGTATTGGAATTTCTGAGTTGAACCTCACCTGCCTTCTGACATTCACCAGTACAATGTCGTTTCTGGGTGACATCATGTGGATGAGCCTATAGTTTTGTACAGATAACAACTAGCTATAGTAAAACACACTCTGGCACTAAGACTAGTTTGTTCAACTTACAGTAACAAGCTGTAGAACGCCAATAAGGAGGATAGCCTTTCCAAGAGCCATTTTGTTCTCTTGCAGCTTCAGTTGTGGCTAGCAAGAATACCAAAAATGCCAATGAAATTGCTTTAGAGTATGCTGAGTCAAGTCATATGACAAGCAATGTTTATCGTTATTAACTAACCAGCCCCTCCCCTGCAGTGCAACACCCGTGGGGGATGTGCCCAATGAATATATACACACCGATCTAGAGTTGCACAACATGAGCAATGATGATATGGTATATACTAATAAAGTTTATTAGCCTCCCCACTATTAGCTATTAAAGCATAAAAGGTACATAGTACCAGTATTTGAAAAATGGTGATAAAGCTGATGTATATTACATGATATCTAAGATTTGCTTCCTGTGGCACCATCATGTACCCTGGAGAAAGGTGCTGATCTGCAAGTAGAAAGTTGTTGGTTGAGTAGCAAACTGGGTAATATCTCTAGATCTGCTGATCAATGGTGCATACTACACACCCAACTATATATGGGAGACAATAACTTGCCAATAATAAATAATAAAATAAAATAATAAAATAAATTTAATACTTTGACATCACTAAACGACAAAAGTACTAGGTCGATGTCGCGAGCTCAAAATGACAATATTGGCACATAATATTAAACATAACACTAGAGAAGTCCAAAACACAGAGATATTAAGTTTAAGTTCAGTCCAGACCACCAGTGTACTTGAGTACAAACAGCCCTCGTTCAATGCTATTCACAACAATGGTACCACTTTCAAAGTAAGGATAGCTTGACCAGGACCCACGAAAACCAGGAACATCACAGTCTGGATCAACATCAAAGTAGCCAACTTCTTTTAACTCTGGCGGATCTAAAGTAATTTGAAAGTGGTCATGATTTTAGATTTATCTTTAATTAAGTACACATAAACCCAATAATTTTGGGCTTGGAACAAGGCAAATGAAGATTCAAACCTCTAGTAAAGGCATGAACTAGCTAGATAGAAATATCAAACTCATTAATTTGCAAATACATTCACCGTACCTTCTTTGATGCCAACCACATCTAGAATCCTCAATCCTGCACAGTAGTTGGCCTCGTAAGCCAAGTCACCCCTGCATATTTCAATGAGAATGTGACTTAACAACTCTTACCACTTGCTACTACTAGTTACAATGGAGGGAATCATACGTACGGTAGTACGTATAGTAGGAATGGGCCGACTGTCCCATAGACACAATACAAAATGTTTATCACCATAAAAATCTAGCAAGACAAAGTAAAACCTTCAAATTTGCTCAGAAGCTCTCTCAGACAGATTAACAAACGCTTGCATGGCCTAAAACTCACAGAAGCTTTCATAAACACTCGTAGCGAGCGCTAGTTAGAAGCTACACCCACGCAATTTTGTTCTCACTTACTTACTTACTTACTTACTAACTGACTTACTTGAAAGCGATTTCCAGAGAAACAAAAGACGTTGAGCTTGTTTTGACTACACAGAACAACTTGTTCTCATCTGGACTAGTGCCTTTTACACTCGCTTTCTGCCGAAATGTGTTAAAACAAGAGCTAGAAAGCTTTAAAACTAAGTATATAAATTATACACTTCAATGCAGCCATCTTTTGTAAGTAGAGGTCAAAGGTCGTTATCTATCCATGTGGCATTTAAGGTTAGGGGTCACAGTGTGGATATGAATAATTCACGAGCAATGATGAGCTAGAAAATCTGCCCGTATCTAACACCAGAACTGGAATGTGAGACTCTTGCGTCTTGAACAGCTTAGTAATCAACTGCTTGTTCCTGGATCACCAACTACTCGGACTTCACAGCTAACCTAGTACATACTACCAAGAATTTTCGCTAGAGTAAATTCTATCCGCCATTTCATTCTTAGAAAATAAGCAGCTATATCCAAAACACTGTAGCAACAAAAACTTACCTTCGTTCTCGAGGGTCAGACGTCGAGACTTTTTTTGTACATCAAACAGCGAGCGTTTTAGAAAGCTAAAAAGCGTTCAGCAAAGCGTCCCAGGCAGCTGCCAGGAGACAACGACGAGCAGCTACGACGTTTTAGTCGCTATTTTCAGAAAAACTCTTCGTCTGGCCCTTTACTTGGGACTCTACAGTTCGCTAATCACCAATATACGGTTAGAATTTTTGCTAGCTCTGCACAATTTGGCGGATGAAATTAACTGTCTTCTTCCGCATCTAAAATAACTAGCACGTACTGATTAGCATATTCATGAGCCAACTGTTGCCCGTAACCTTAATGGGCATGCGCATTAGCCTAATAGTACCCTGCTACTCAAGCTTTTTGTAAGGACTTACTAAGTCCCTGATATAGTCTCCTCACTTTAGTGTTGAAAAAAGTGAATGAACAAGTATAGTAAAAATTTCATAAAATTAACAGTGTAGGAATGGGCAGTGCAGTAAAAAGTAAGGAAACAAGGCATGTCGCAATTTCGGCACATGACTACTTCATTTTTTATGCTCAAGTAGACTATTGAAGATTAACTAAAACAACCAGATTGCCTGCTTATATACTTTGCCCCACTTAGCTAGCTAACAGTTAAGTTCCACACCTCAATTAATCCATTGGCACTCCCTGTAAGTAATCCAAGTTGTCCAACCATAAGGTGGCACACTCTGCAGCATACTGATTGGCATGCAAGCATGATCTATGAATTCAAACCATTATTTTATCTAGGCATGTACAACATTGTTTGAAGCATATCAATATTTATTTTCATATGACAGGATGTATGAGGAATCAAAAATGAAAATGAAGTAGTCATGTGCCGAAATTGCGACATGCCTTGTTTCCTTACTTTTTACCGCACTGCCCATTCCTACACTGTTAATTTTTATGAAATTTTTACTATACTTGTATAATTAGCATTCTATTCTATTACATAGCACTAGCTGTGTGTGAGATCGCTGACAAGGCATACCAGTGGCGTCTGGATCCGACGAACAAGCGTGAAAGAGAAGCCAATCTTTCACAAAAGAAGCGTAGCGAGGAGAGATCTTTCGCTTCTAGGAGTCTGCTTCTCTGTCGCTGTACACGAAACACAGCTAGCCAGATAACGAGTTTCTTTGCCAGCTGATTGCAAAAATGGCGGAAGTCGGAAAAGGATCGTCTGTGACGTCACGTAGTGAGGTAAATTGCTGAGCTGGCCAGCAAAGTAGCACTAAGCCAGAGCACTGGCACAAAGCAGTGCATATACACATGCAGCATTGCTTCCCTTTGAGTTTCCAATTGCTTATGCCAGTATTGATGTGATTGTTGTGTGTTGCTTCAACTGCAAAGGTTGTTCTAAGCCAACTGACCATAGAAGAATATTTATTATTATCATAGCTTTGCTCATCAATTTTATCTTACTATTGTTTGAGTTATAGTAACTGATCCTATAAACATACACAAACAAGGAGTGGGCGAGCGAAGCGAGCCCCACTCCTTGTATATAATATGAACATAATTGTTATTATATTCTAATTACTAAATTTCTGTTCAGTCCAACAAAGTAAGTTCATTGGAAACTAATTCTGAGCTTTTCTACATACAAACTTCAACCTGAAGGCCCAGTGTATTTGAGCACAAACAGCCCTCGTTCAATACTACTCACAACAATGGTACCACTTTCAAAGTAAGGATAGCTGGACCAGGAGCCCTGGAAACCAGGAGAATCACAGTCTGGAGCAACATCAAAGTAGCCAACTTCTTTCAAGGTAGCTAATGAAAATCAGAAAAGGGGTTATGACTTTAGCATTATTTCCAAGCACACACACAACTTCAAACACATGCAATATCCTAATTTGGGCCTGGGAAAGGTAAAGAAAGATTCAAACCTATAGCACATTTTTCACTGTATTTCTCAGAGAGACATGGTCCCCATGGAGTAGCTCAGTTGTAAGTATGAGTGCCACCCCATATCTATTTACTTTACCTTCTCTGATGTTAGCCACATCTAGAATCCTCAATCCTGCACAGTAGTTGGCCTCATAAGCCAAGTTACCCCTGCATATTTTACGAGCAATGAACCACTAACCACTTGCTACTATGGGATATAGATAATTAGTATTCCATACAATAGCACAAAGTCATATTGAAATAATCATTATCATAATTTATTATTTACAGACGAGGCATTATATGTATGCAGACACTTCTTAGTTGTCATGTCATACCAGACACTGCATTAATGGATGGTGTAATGCTTAATTTCAATCTCACTGACTTGATGTATAGGTTGTGATCTGAAGCTCTTTTCTCAGAGAAGAAGCTACCTATCAATGTAGGATCGTCAAGATATTCCACATTCCAGATCATACTGCGAGTATGAGGCTCTCGTCCATAGAGTTCATCTAACTCATCATTCAGCAACAGATGGGTCTGATCTTCAGTCAACCATCCCTGGTTTGTATGTGTGTGTGTGTGTGTGTGTGTGTGTGTGTGTGTTTGTGGTATATATGTGTTTTGTGTGTGTGTGTGTGTATATGTGTGTGTGTGGAACACAATATTGAACCGTATACAATATGATCATGGCATTTTCACATTTGCGTTAATAAGAAAATAATTATACGAACAAAATAATATCTGCAATATACCTGATGAGTATAATACACATTATCATAAGGAACTCGGGAGATCATCTTCATGTTACTCTTATCCTCCACATCAACAATGGTGAGGGTGTTCTCATTGTAGCAGAAACAGATCTCACGTCCCTGATATCGTGAATCAGGTCCTTTATACACCACACACTGAGCATCATGGACGTATCTATCCCGTCCAAAGCAACCAGCAAACTGGGGATTCTTTGGATCATTCACGTCAATCATGTGCAGTCCGCTCTTGCAAGTGCGAGTGCCCACAGCGTACATGAATCCTCTCTCTTCATTGCCTACGATGTTGTGTGCATTGCCCATCTCATAATAGTGTGCATCTTCCTCAAGCACTGTGGGGCCATCAGAATATGGAGTTAAGTCTCTCAGTGTTGTTAGATCCAATATTTGCATGCCGTGATCGGGAGCTTCACTCACAATGAAGGCATGGTTGTTGAAGACCTGTTGTATGCAGACAATCGTGATGAATTAGATTACAATAATAATTATGATTCTTTTACAAGCTGTAGTCACATGATCCAGTTTGAATTACAACTACTGTACTGGACATTTTACAAATCATCCAATATTTTAGTGACTGCTAAAATCAATGCTCTTGTGAACAATTGACAAAAATTAAATAAGTATCTATTCATAAGTATCATATTAATGTTGACATAATAACTATACCTTGATATCTCTCCAAATACTTTTAATAGTATGCGTAGGCAGGAATGCCAAAACCATTGGGTCGCTTGGTTCAGTCACATCCACAAATGAAGTCCCATCTTCACATCCAACAATAGCATATTCCCGTCCAGTCTCAGGATCTGTCCATCCCCAGATATCATTTCCGTCTCCTTTAGAGCCAAGATCGCTGAGAGGTACAAAAGAGAGCAAGTCCACATTGCTGCACTCATACTCCCCAGCTTTCCCATCTACACAAGGAGTGTATCCCATTGGTGGGACATCAGTAGGACACTTATGTTGAGCCACACACTCCCTGTGCTCTTCCAACTTGAGCTTCATCACAAGAGGCATCTGTGCTTTCAAATCTTATGGATAAAAAGAAATCAATCAATTATTGCTTGTTTGTTTATAAGCATCAACTTCATTCAGCAACATATTATTTTTATGCCTGTATTCAAATTTCGAGGGTTAAATATCTCACCTGCCTTTCGACATTTGCCAGTACAATGGCGCACCAGGGAGACATTGCGTGGAAGAGCCTGTATGATTTTTAATGCAAACAACATTACAATATCTTGTATACAAACTTTACACACACACACACACACACACACACACACACACACGCACGCACGCACACACACGCGCACACACACGCACACGCACACACACANCCTGACATGCACTAGCTTGAGCAACTTACAGTTACAAGCTGCAGAACACCAATAAGGAGGATAGCCTTTCCAAGAGCCATTCTTGTTCTCTCACTTGATCAGTTATGGCTAGCAAGAATATCTTTATCAAAGCTTTATCTCAAACTAACTGGTTTACACATGGGATGTACAGTAAACCATGCATGTGTGCACCCCCTATATAGCAGTTGACAATACGACTGAGCTATATGCACTTAAAATGGATCAATATTAAAATGCCATGCAATTGAATGGTTGACATATGACCTACTTGTATTGTTGGTGGACAAATGTCACTCACTTTGTGCATGTATTTACATGTTCAGGCAACATTGGCTAATGCACATTTCATACGCAAACATGTACAGGCACATACTTAAAGAGAGTCATTAGCTTGCAAACACTTAGCTTTGAATAGTCACGAGATTTTGGATAAAATTTGTACACATGCACACCAACAGGCCATGTGGACCAGCTTGTACACATCGAGCTCTAGTCACACATGCAGATATAAATAAAACTATAGGTATATCTACAAGCAACAGTACCATTGATGTGTGCATTTAATGTTTAGTGGTTTGGACATACTCATACAAAGGACTATAATATGCAGTCTTGCATTTTTGTAGCTCAAGGATCGACCTTAGCCTCGTTCCCAGGCTCCTCCCGAGGCTAGATCGACCTAACAAACGTTCATCTATTATCAGTGAAGATGTGTAGTCACTGATTTTCATTAATAATTGTGCACAACAGTATAATATTACAATCATATTATTATACACTGAATGAATTAAAAGCTTTAATCATCCATATATACATAAATGCATTAAAAATGTTATTAACTAGTATACGTACAGTTATTGTATTAGTGTTAGGTGTGGGTGGTTTTAGTCATCATCTCCTCTTCTCAATTGGTCCAATCTCGCTTGAAGATCGTCTGTGGCAGCACCAGTTGCTACAGGCTTCTTCTGCAGAGAGAGAGAGAGAAAGAGAGAGAGAAATGGAAAATCAGTAGTTGCAGCATCGAATCACAATGCATATAAACTAGTTGAACTACTACTGTTGCTTAGTAACTTCCAACACACACACACACACACACACACACACACACACACACACCTGTTGTGCGGCCTGTGCCACATGTGGTTTATCCAAACCAGGTACAATGTCAGAGAGCTCGTGATCAAGGGAAATCCCCAGCTCGTCTAATACCTGCGACACAATCACCTCTGTTTCCTGACAAAAGAAAATGGAAGGCAACCATTACCATACATTCATCACACATGTATCAGCACAATGTCATGAGTATCTAGTCTTGCATAGCCAGAACAGAACCTCACAAGCAATTACAATAACAAGTAGTAAAAATTTTATAAAAATGAGAAGAGTAGGAATGGGCAGTGCAATGAAACAAGGCAAGTCTCTGAATTTTGGCAAATGACTACGAAGAGAGATTAGTATTTTCAAAGTATTATGTGTTCTCAATAGCCAAGCTTGTGTACATTTTGAGAAACTAGTTTAGAGCCATACCTCTTCTTCATCTCCCTCTCCCAGGACGTCATCGATGGTGTCAGAGATGGTCTCCTCCTTGAGGTCCATGATCTCAGACTCTCTCTCAAACTGCATCATGATCTTCTGAAGTTGAGGAAGGTTGAGACGTTTGTTCATGTTACGAAGAGCTTTGGTTACACCTGAAATGTGTGTGTATGTGTGTGTGCGTGTGTGTGTGTGTGTGTGTGTGTGTGTGTGTGAGTGTGTGTGTGAGTGTGTGTGTGTGTGTGTGTGTGTGTGTCTACATACCAGTGATACTAATAATTATTTTAAGAACTTTGCTAACCAAATAGGGAGAAACAGAACTAGAACTAACACGAGTCAGAACCCAACATCGCATCACATGACAATAACAACAGCCAACTAACTCTCTAGGTTAATGTGCACCGAGGTGGTATGTGTTTTAATGTGAGGATGAAAAACCCAAAAATGAGAGAAAATCCCCCCCCCCCCAACACACACACATGCTAGTTCACCTTTCATTGCATTGGCCATTGCCGCTTGCGATTTCAGTGTCTGAATCTTCAGAGCGATCCCCTGGATATTGGCTCTCATGAGAATAAACTTTTTGATAAAGTTTCTAGTTCTGACCAAATCTTTGGCCATGATCTTCACAGCATCCATCTGTCCACTCTTGGCCATCTTCTTGATGTCAACAACAAGCTTTTTTTCCTGACGTTCCAACTGGGTACGTTCACGATCTAGCTCTCTCATCACCTGGGCGGAAAATGAAAATCACTTTGCTTAGGTCTAGCAACTATACAATGACATTGTGGGTTTGTTCTTACATGTACATGTGTATGTGCATTGGAAATGATGGGTTTCAAGTGTATAATTATAGCCAAATATGGCTTTATGAGCTGACAGAGGATATTCTACCATGCCAGGCAAAATGACCTCTTCTTGTTAGTGTCCTAAAACTACGATGTAAGTAACAACTGCTGACTACAAACGTTAGTGTCCTAACTTACTAGCCTTCCCAGGCTCCCCTTTGACCTTTCACTCAAACGAAAATTCCACTTCATTTCCAGAGAGGGAGCCAGAGAATGAGGCTACTAACTTACAAAGCTGACTCAACACTCTGTGGCGTACTACATACTCACACTACCAGACAAAAAGAGCAACTAGGTGGAAGTAAATCACTTCCAGAAGTGATACTGAGAAACAGGCAGCTATCAATTACTTTCCTTACAGCAAAACATAATATGGATGTCCAAGAAACTTACTACTAAACTGACACAAACAATGCATACGAAACACGGCATGAATCATCGTTCCCTCCTTACACACTCACAAACTAGCGAGGTACCTTGTTGAGAGCTCGTTGGTTCTGTCTGAGCATCTCTTCAGGGCTCTTTCTTCTTCCAAACAATGCTGCTAATGCGGCCATGATGCTATCTTCACAGTGAGGACTGCAAAAGGTTTGCTGCTGTTAAATGAAAGATAGAGATGCCAACCATGCTATAAGTAATAAACAGCTATCTTATATATCTACAAATTTATGTCATACTATCTAGACACACTATCAGTCACTTCAGCATAGAAAGGTACAAGCATTGGGTGAGATTTGACAGTGGGGAAGGGGTTAAGGGGTGATCTGTGAGGCTGTGTGACCAGTTCATTTGGCTATTTTACTCCAACTCTTGCTCTTCAACCTTACCCCACTATCACAGAGTATAACTGCAGTCCACTTACATGTTTGATAGACAAGTAGAGCGGTCTCCTCTTCTTGGTTCTGTCTCGCACTTGGAATGGCTGCTGAATCAACCGACACTGATGTTTAGGTTCATGACTGTCATGTGACAGTGAGCAATCGACACTATGATGTCATCTAGATGCGTCTAGGTCTCGTTCCAAACCCGTGCGGCTGGATTTGGAACGGAATTTGGTACATAAGTACATTTTTCAGTTGCATAACCGCAATAGATCTTACTGTACAGGCATTTTGATTTCATGATTACTTACTTTGTTTATGCAGGTATGGTGCCTAACATGGAAATGCAAATAGAGTATGCACAATAATTGTGCAGTGGTACTGCCTGAAGATGCAACATAGGACATTATATCCGATCTCTGATCATAAACTTGATCTTAGTTGATGACTATATGCATGTCATCAAATACTGATACTGACTTCAACTAAAAGGTAATGAATCGTCAGTTGAGTGGGCCTGCATGACACGTGTGTGTGTACGTGTTTTACTCCCAGATTTTGAGAAGAAATTGATTTATTAGAATGACTACTGATCATGATGAGCTGCATCCACAGACTATTAACAAGGTGTGTGCCCCCATAATACTCAGGCCAATTAAACCCACGTGACAAAACTGTATGGAATTGCATGATGGTTGTGAAAGTGAAACCTCATGCTTTGCAGTATGAATGTGCATGTAACTGAGCTAGTATGCTCCACACATTGTACACAATGAGAGGATGAACAATTAATTTATGCCCAGCATCACTGCTGAGCTATATACTGTCAGTGTGCCTATGACTGTGACTACATTAACTTAGAATTTCAGGCTTGTGAGTTATGCTTGAAGCATGCCAGCATGTAACATGTGCATCTTTCAGTGGTTTGTACACCTGCATGTGAACTTAACGGCTAGAGCTCGTTCAGTGCCAATGAATGCCTGTCTGATGTGGTCAGTTCACAATGAATATATAATTGATAACACTGGTCCATCCATGCATCCATCTGAATCCAAGACAAGAACATCCCCTGCTTCTCTACCCAAGTACAAACACTCAAGCCACAATTCAATTTTCAAGACAATGTTATGCCTTTTTGAGAGGACCCAGCCTTAATTGGCTTCTCTGTCTCAAACATACATCATCGTACACCTGTCTGTGTCTGGCGTGGCAGACTCCTGTGTTATATTATGCCATTGAACTTAAGTAGTAGGAACTGTACGTTGCGTCAATAATTGAATGCCTTTTGTGTATGAGCAACTTTGCTTGTAGGTCATGGCTAAGTTCTGATGGGTGTGTTCACATTTTTATGGCTCCCGTGTACATATGCATTCTATAAATATTGTGGTATAGACTCGTTAAGCTAGTATAAAATGTTTTAGAATATGACTGAAACTGTGTATGATTGAGAGACTCTGAAAGTTTGAGAACTGGGCTGATTAGAAGATTGCAAGACAGTGAGTCATGTTTGCATGGCTGAATGTTTCCATTGTAGTGAGATGAAACTGCAAGAGTGTACATACAACACTACTGTACACAGACATGAAGGCCTTTGTTTAGTGTTGTTGTGAGTGTTGAAAGTTAAACAGAGATCCAGACATAAGCATCTGCTACTTGCTGCTGAATAGACTCACAGATACGTATACAAGCAGTTTACCTAGCTGATCCTTGTGGATGATACGGTGAGACAAGATGTTATTGATTAGCTCTCCATTATCATTATAATAATGATTGCAGTAGTACATGCATGTTGTTGTGTTATATAGAAACTAAAGCCTGTTTTTTGTATATATGGGCGTACATTTGTATCAGATCTCACAGTACATATAGAAAGAGAAACCACCTACAGCTTTAATGCATGCACTCTAGCCAACAGTGTATAAACAAGAAATGAGTTTGTGTTTTTCTGAAACCCAGTAAAGCAAATCGAAGGCGATATTGATCCTACACACATCCTGATGGTTGGCATACCAGAAAACCCACTATACACACACTCAGCGGCTTTGTACGTTCTAGAGAGTATAAATAGAGTGCATGCATTTCAAGGCACCACAATAATATTGTTCCCAGACCAGATGTCTTCACAGCCTTCAATACATCTCCAAGGATATTGCAAATCTTCAGCCAATTCAAGGAAGGAAGTGTCCGTATGTCTCCAGCATAGTGAGAAAAGTGCAATGACTTTGAAGTGAGTGACAACACTTAGCGATGAAAGGTAAACAACTGGCACTGCAATAAAGATCTGTTATTTACTATCATGTTTGCAGGTTTAAATGGCTTGTGGATTCCTTTCACTTTGCCATTAATTTCTCTCTGACTCAGTGTGTGCTGGGACCACCACCATTCATACAAGCCAAGCAAGAGCATCTCGTGAGCATTCAGATATATAGCCTGAGAGTGATCAGTCAAGTTCATTGAAGACTGCTATAGTATGAATGCTTTTGGCTACTACAAATTGAAGACTGCCAAGATTGGGTCAAGCTATAGAACTAATTCAAATGGCACAACTCAATTGAACAGAGTCAGTGTCAGTGGATTCTATTCACATGCGATGCACTGAATGAAGCACATATCTTGAAGTGATTCAGTGGCTTTATATTCTCATCCTGTAGTAATTTGGAGAGATGTTGCAAGCAGTATATGTTGGAAATAGAGAGCTCATATTATGGTGAAGATTGTGGCCATTTTGAAGAAATCCTTGTTGTAAAGGTATGCTTGTAATACCACTAATAATGTGCTTGCACAAAATGCATTATGGTCTAAGCTTGGCAGACTGGCAATGAATATGTGAACTGTGGAAGTTTGTTACAGCTGTTACGTTGAAGCTATAGGAATCCATGCTAGTCTGATTAGCTCATCACAAACCATCCTTTGCTGCATGCATGAACACTGTCTGCTCATACTGATTCTGCTGCTGACATGTAGTGTTAACAATGTTAACCACTGTGAGCGTATGTGCCTCTGTGGTGTACACATGCATGCCTGCACAATAGTATTATGCTTGTTGATAATAAGCCAGTCAGGTAGTAGGAGTCATAGTTGATTATGTATAGACTGTCAGACTGGGGTAAGGTAGTGGCCATGTGTTACAAATGAAGAGCACAATAATCTCATTAGGCTAATCCAAATTCTTTGTTACATACATACTGATCTCGAGAGTACATGTTCATATGTTTCGTTTTAGATTTGTTGCATGGGAGTTGCCAACCACAGGATCTTGGCCAAGACACATCACTGACATTCTGTACAAGTTTTCTCTGCCATAGACCTAATGTGGTATGTCTTGTTTGTTGTGGGTTAGTCCTAACAACTCTACAAATATGTTGCGTTCTGTTGCGTTACTTTGACAATGTGTTCTCTGGATTCCGCTGACATAGCTCTCAACTTATATCAGTTGAGAACATACATATTTTATTGGGTCTATAAGAACACTGACTGCATGGATATTGGTATAGTCTTACCTGCATGCAGTGTATAATAGTGGTATGCCTCTGTTGGCCACTACTGCATCTGCCACAGACTCTGTAACCATAGTCTTTTGTCTGGAGGCACAATTGTTGTAACTGTGCAGGTGTGCTTCTAGGCTGTGTTTATAGAGATTCATCACCATGGTTGTCCCTTGTTCAATGCACACACCATTTAGTGTTTGATAATATTTATATATGGGCTACGTATACAGTGAGACAGTCACACCAGTAGCATATTATGTGCATGCATGTATTGACTCCACCGGTAATTAGGACCGCCTTTAAAGTTGGCATGAAATTTGTCATACAGTGAAACCGTAGCAGCTGTGAAAACTTTGAATGTTGTCCACACACACATGCATTGTGACTCAAGTTTGACTCATACAGACTTATAATTATACGTCCATTATAGTTCTATTCCAACTTATGTTAAAGTACTCATACATGTGCTGTTAGTGTACATGCAACCTTACGTCTGAATATTATTGCTGAGTATAATTGTTTGCATACGTACTGAGCAGTCATGCACTCAGCATTTTGTGAGAAAAGTATGCCAAACCTGATGCTTACTAAAATCACTTGTTAGTATGTTGTTTTGTGATGTTTGCCTTGTACTTGGTACCTATAGTTCCTATTCGATCATTTGTATTCAAACACCTGCAATTGCACAAGAGCAAGTCACTTGACATGATAATTTTGTCTCACATGATCAACTGGCAGTTTGACAGTCAGTAGCTGCCGCTTCTCATCAGTTTGCTGTCTAATTCTTTCACCTTGACTCTGGATATAAATTTAGTAAGTGGCAATAATATTTGTTGTCTAAAGCAATGGATGTTGTAACAAGTGATGTATCATGTATGTGCTCTTCCTACTATGAGTCAATATTTTTCTATGGTGAGTGTTGGGACAATTTACTTGTGTATACAGAAATGTTTCATCAACAAAGTAATGTCAATTTCTAATGATGTGATTGCCAGTCAGCCTGTTGACTCAATCTACCAGTAGTCTTCTAATGAATCGTTCAAAAGCTATATCTAGCACAAACACGTGCCATAAATTGAGTAGACTAATGGAGAATCAAAATCTCGACAAAGTGAAATGAATCATTTCTGAAGAAATGCCAAGAAGCTGAGAGTGACCATAGAGTGAGGCATAGAGAGAAGCCTGCTAGCATGTTGGTGTGTCGGAGCCGGAGGTTCCGGAGATGACTAGTAATGAACTCTGGGACCTTTGACCCGACCCACAAATATGCTGGAATATGGTTCTTCAATATCATTATAATTATGAGTCACTAGACTGTGAAGGAGCTGACTATAGTGCAAATGGCTAAAACACATAACTTCAGTGGTGCGTGTACCTCACTAACTTCCACTATACATTTGCGCATGCTCCAAAATAGGGTTGCGCAAGGTATATATGGCGCGGCGTGCGCGTGTTACTTAGCAACGTAATGTCTCACGTGATTAAATGTCACCCGCGCCGCATGCATGCAAAATTATGAGTACTGTGAGCAGCTTTGAAGGAGAGCAAAGAAAGCCCAAGGGTGCTGTGCTGTTTACAGGTGAGCAATATAAATGATAAAAATGCAATACTTATCTCCTTGTATGCAAATATGGAAACTTTGAAAGCAAACTGATTAGTTTCTATTCTGAGTTCAAAGTACAAACGTTTTCCACACTAGCTTTTTTTGCACCTCAGCTAAAAAATTGTCTGCATCATAATTAATGCAAACATAGATCTGATACATGCACACAACTGTATACATGCTTTTGTGCATGTAGGTCCTGATGGCATTAGTGACTACAAAGTGAGTGTGACTGAACAGCGTTACATTGGTCATGGATTCTCTTCCCCAGAAGCCTCAAGTGACACCAACTATCTTTGGAGAGCTTCAAAGGTATGATGTCATACTGCATTTTTCAGTGACATGTCGACATTAGCTGATTTTGATAATATTCTAATTCCATGCTGTATTTATTGAATGTTATTGTATTAAATGCATGGTTATAGGGTTGTCCTCATCATCCACCTAAATCAAAGAGAGTTGGAGAAATAGGCTGGGGTGTTCCACAAAATGCTGACTATTCCATTCTCAAATCTGGTCACCAAATCATGGTCAGTTATATCTTTATTGTTTGGCTTGGATGCATTTGTTTTGGATTGCCTACTATAGGCTATAATTTTTTACCATCTGTCACTGGCAAATAGACCTCTTCTTGTAGATTCATAGCTTGCCAATATTCACAACTCCACATACTACATAGTACACACATGATATGACAGTACATCGTCAATGTACAATAATACACGTGTCAAATGTTCATGATTATGATAAAGCAGCATGCATGCAATTTGTAGCTGAAAGAATTTCGTCAGGCAGTTGAAGACAGGCACACCCACCTCTACCAGTCACCTTATTACCCTCCACCCGAAGAAGGAGGTGGAGGAGGAGCCAGTAGGGGGACCAGGATCGAAGGGAGAGCCAGTGAACACACGATGTCACAAACAAGTAAATACTGTGTGTATGTACGTTGATCATGCATTGCCCTATGTATATATATAGCAAGGGAACAATAATAGTCCATCTACATTGTACAGTATATATATTCAAATCTCGATCGGCACCTATATAGTCGATCTGATCTAGTCACCAAGTCTATCTGTGTGAGTGATCACATTGAGAAAGCCATAGATATGTATGATATTATTATGTTCTTGTTCTGAATGAAGAATTCATATATGCATGTGCACCTGCATAATATTTGTGGGGAGAGAGCCTGGGCAACTAGGAGGCCAAGGTGGTGTTCTCACAGGAAGACCTAGCCAGTAGGGTACACATTAACAAAATTTAGAATAAGCTGATAATGCTGACTGTTTGAACTTGTGGCATGCATGCAGGTAACACACTTCTGGAACAGACCCAATCTAATTCTACAGTGTCGCAATCGTCACAGCTATTATAGCATATTGCTAATATTGAAGCATGCATGATCAACACTTATCTACATGAACTTTATCTGAGTCTGTGTGCTGCATAATATAAGTACAACTGTTAGGAATGATGTTGTGAATGTCATGTAAATTATTTGTTATAATAATACTGTAGCTTTCTTTACTCAATGTTGGCAATAATTTATATACACAAAGGAAGGCATTCTAATTAAAGCACACCTTCAAATAATAATAATAGAGAATTTGGTGTTATAGTAACACTATACATACCTTGCCTACAACCATCAACAAAAAAAAACAACTATAGTTTAATATTACTATGAACAGTCATGCTTACTTAAAGACTAGAAGAAGCATGCCGAAAAGTACTACAGTTCAATTAAGTCTACGACTCGAAATCAAGGGAGAGACCAAGCTTGTGATTTCCCGCGTTGATGTTGCGAGCATCGACCAGACCTGAGAGATTGAGCTTGACTCCTGTGCGTAGGCTCTGTGTGTAGCCCATACCGACGAGCCCCATGTTGTTGACTTTGGCCTAAGAACAAGTGGAATAGTGACAAACATAAATCATCTATTGGATTTTTTTTTTTTTTTTTAAATTTTTTTTTTGCAGGAAGCAATTTTCACAGATTTCATGGATTCGGGGGCAATCCTTCAATTTTGCCATGTAGTACTATTGCAATGGTATATTTGCAGAGCAAGTAAGCAAGCAAGCCTATCTGTGAAAAGTCAAATCCATGAAATTGGTTCCTCAAAAAAAAAAACAAAAAAAAACAACAACAAAAAACAAACAAACACAATGTATAGGATAGAGAAGAAATAATGGCTACAACAATAGTGTATTACTCTTATTTTTGCAACATACCTTCAAAAGGGCACCATCATCGAGAGTGTATTTGCCCACGAGACCAAGAGACACATTGCTAGTCTGAAGATTGTAGTTGGTGGAGATACCCACTTCACTGTTGCCGCTCACCTACAAACAGCAAGAGCACAAATGCCTGTAAAAGACCATTTACACACACACACACACACACACACACACACACACACACACACACACACACACACACACACACACACACACACACACACACAACTATTCACTTACTTTGTGATACACAGATGTTGAACAGTCTGCCACATCAGATCTGAACAAAAAAAAAAAAAAACAGCTCCAATAATCGCAATCTCTAGCAAGCTAAGGCATCAATTAAACTAGAAATCTAAACTCTTACTGTTTAAAGAAAAAAAAACAAGACATAATTTTAAGTAGGAAGGTGTACAAACATTGGGCATGAAGCATTACTGAATACTAGGTGGGTAAAGTTAGCAGTCAACTCACAGCTTTGCATGAACGGTGAAGTCAGACCCCTGATATCCAAGAGCCAAGTTATTGGCAACAAGCTTAGCATTTGAAGTGTTGTATCCAACTTGATAGCCACCATACCAGCCATTATACCTAAGGCACACACAGAGAAGGAAAAAAACATCATGTACGAGAAATATGTACGTTCACATTTTCATGAGTGTTGCAAGTTGTGCAAATGTAGGATTTGTACTCACATGAAGACAGCAGCTCCCTTGAAAACTGGACCAGTCATTTGTACATCAACATCACCCTCCACATTGACATGCTCACGCTTGTAGCTGGCCTTCAGCTTAGCAGATTTGCTCCTATAGGGTGGGCATTAATTAGAATAACCATTCTACTAAAGCCTCACTGATCTAGTATTACTGACAAATAGCATTCAAATTTGAAACCTACCCACTGGAGGGCAAGAAAGAGGAACTCAAAGTAAGCTTGAGACCTTCTACACCACTAGGCTCGTAGTTCAGTTCAGTGTCGACCTGAGCATTTGTGGTCCAAGTTTCCGAGAAGGTGATTCCTGAAATACAAAGAATTTACACGCAATATCTAGAGTAAAAGAGGGTTTTCCTAATTAATGCCCACCATGATCAGCCCACTTTAGCTTGGTCTTGAGGTTGCCTGAAGTGCGGCTCTTCTCAACATCATGTGATCCATTGGTTTCAAACTCCTACACATACAGAGGTATGTAAATAAACCCATACCAAGTGACAAACACAGCTAGAGCAGTGAAGGTTGACTGCACATTAGTACAAACTATCGATTACAACAGAAAAGCACAGTACAAAGTGTGCATGGCTTTGGAAGATACTGCTACACAGATAATATGGGCACACTCATTTGAACGTACCACGCCAGATTCTGTCTTTGTTTTCAAGGAAAGCTTGACTTTTGAGAAGTCTGTAGAGAGGTATACGATTCATTCAGTGATCATCACACATGTAATGGAATGCAATAGGTGAATAGAGACAAAAGAAAAGTTGCATTCATAACAAGGTTGCAGCTAAGAGAGAGAGAGAGAGAGAGAGAGAGAGAGAGAGAACCCTAGCTATCCATACAAGAACGATTTACAAGCTTATCACACATTTATTACAGAATAGTCAAAATCAAGATGTTATCCTCTACAAAAACTTCCAGTGCAAGTGCTACTGGGAACTCTGGATCCCACAGATAACTTTTTGCTTACCAAATTCTTTGTCAAAGAGATCCCTTGCTGACTTGCCAAGGTCACCAAATGAAGGAGGGGTGTTAGACATGATGAAAGTTTGATCTACATAGAAACAGACAAGTACTGAAGTAGACAACACAGGCCAAGCAGTACACTATGTAAAAAGATGACGCAACAGAAGCAATGCACTCAATTCATGAAAGTACAAAATGGATGCCAAAGGTCATGAAGAAACAAAGAAGCGCTAAGGGCCGTTTCATACAAAGCGCTTCTTGCTTACAACAAATTCTTACATAAACCTCCCTGAGTCAACAGACACAAAGGATAACAAGTTTCACCAACGTACGTGCCACTCACCTCAAACAGAGCTCGCTAGTCCAAAAGATGTGGTGTGTGAAGGTACTTCGTATTGAGCATGCGCAGAAAAACAAATTAATGGTTAACTAACTAGCAATTAAAAGGTCATAAGGTTCATGCTGGGCCGGCCAAAGCAAACCACAGAGCAGACCACTTTTTCTTAGCTAATTATACAGTCAGCAGGCAAAAAGAGGCTAATAATTGTATGTGCAAGTGGCTGCCTAAATTTAGCGGTGTAAGAAAATAAACGCACTCTCATAAAAAAAAAAACTGAATTCCCCAGGGGAGGATCGAACTCCCGACCTTCGCATTTCTCAGCCAATACTGCTTATAAGTACGACGCGCTAACCGACTGGGCCACTGGGGAATCACGAGAGCATTATAAGTATATTCGCAAATTTATATCAGGCTTGACCAAGTTTGCAATAAATAACATCAAGTAAACAGCATGAAAACCAAAAAAGTAACCCAGCTGATCAAATCAATATTACTAAAATGTAGCTTACACAAAGTTATTAGCAAAGCATTATAAATTATGTACATGCAAATGTAAACACTAACACGAAAAAGGATAACACCATTACATATACCTTCCAGGATAACAACAATAATATTAATTACAGGTATCGACTCATATTATTACAATGAACTGTTTAACAAAGCATAAATGTATGCACAATACATGCTCGATGTCTCTAGCTAATCTTAAGTACATCGTTGACGACAATCACATGGCGTATTTTTTGGTCCACTCTCTAGCAGTTTCATTGTATTTTGCCCGATCACCCTTGTACACACGAGCAATTTCTGGCACTAGAGGATCATCTGGATTTGGATCACATAATAGGCTACAAATTGAAAGTAGAAATGCACNTAAAAAGAAACACCATACGCTAAAGATATAAATTCATGAAAGTTTGCCTAGATTGTCTATGATCTGTGAATATTCAAAACTGTATGCTAGTGCAGCTATAGTCTCATTTCTGGACTCTCTTTCAACTACCGAAAATTTAAAAGGAGAGGGTCTGAGAACAAGGTTGATACATACCGTATAGCTAGAAATTTTCGAGGAATAAATTTTTTTGCGGAAAGGCGATTGCCAAACTTTTCGTGATTTAATTTTCAAGGATCGAGCAGCCTCGCCCATATATTGTAATACAGTCCCGAAAATTTCGCGAGTAAAATTTTCGCAGATCGTCAATGATCCGTGAAAACAGCGAAATTTTATACTCCTTGAAAATTTCTAGCTATACGGTAGCATTGTCATTTTACGTCAGTTACCTTTGGAGGTTTAAAAGGATAGTCCGAAGGAAAGTGTATACTTAAGAAGAAAATACCATTCGCAAAAGGACTGTCAGACTGTGTGTGTGTGTGTGTGTGTGTGTGTACATGCCATACTCCATAAGTGCATACATATCCAGCTAGTCAGTATACAAAACATATACATAAGTGATACAATATCCAGCATCATATTCAAAGCTACCCTTCTTGTAGGAGGAGCCTAAGTACAAGGCTGGTTCAAAACATGACATAGTAGAACCCAAAATATTTCTAAATAGATAACAATCATGCACACATACACACAAATCGTGCAAAACGACTTACAGGTCCGATTATAGACGCTTGCCAATGGAACACTGTGCAAATCAAAGACAAAAAAAGTTGAAAAATTACTATGGGTACAAAAACAGAACCAATAGTCAACAGACTGAAGCTAACAAGAGATTTCAAATTTCACAGCAAACTATGGTGACAGGTTAAAATCCCAACAATTAAGAGAACAAAGAGATAACAATGTGAGTTAATTTTACAGCTGAAAATCTTGCCAATCTATGAGTACAGTACCAATACATCAACGATCCATTTACTCACTATCATCTCCAACTGGACCAGCCGAACACTGTGTAGGGGGATCACGATTGAGATCACCCAATTCCTGCATGAAGAGAAGGCAGGGTCATAAATAGAGGGGGGAAAGTAAGCAAAAGGAGCTAAACAATGAAAAACCCAAGTCCACCATGATGCCACGCCCTTTGTGTGTGTATACACTGATGTGAGAGCTAGATTTGACAGTAAGTCACACACACACACACACACAATTCTTGATCAGCTACGTCAGCTCCAAAGCTAGAATTTATAATGCATAAAGCTGATGAAGAAACGTACAGATCTCCAAGTTTACAACTCATCTCGTATGTACAGTTTCTTTTTTCTCCCTACAAAAATACGTATATGTATATCTCAAGATTAGCCCGAGTCCCAGGCTTTGCCCATGGATGTGAAACAGTATCTACTTTGGTTAGAAAAGATCAACAACTGACTGACTACAAGGAGTGGCATGGTGATCAGTGGGAGAACCAAGTCTCTTGGGGTCAGGAAAGGACACAAGAATGCCAATCAAAGCTAATCAACCCATATACATACAGTGTCTATGCATGAGTTGCGATGTGCTATCGTAGAAACACTAATGCAGTCGCAGATACAGGAAATATCATATTAACAGACGCATTGACATAATGCGATGTGGTAATTATCGAGCTAGCTGTACTTAGTCATATTGACTGAACACATTGTGACCCACTTTGAAATATAATGACTTGGCATGTATAATACTATATATGTATACATATCACAACATGAAGTTTATACAATTGTGAATCATGATCTCTAAATAATGCCCATTATTTTGATAAAATAAGTCTTTGTAGAAAAAATTTTATAGATAAAAAAGTGTAAATCGGTAAGGAGTTACAAAAAGTTAGATTTGAATCAGCACTTATCACAACGAATTAGTAGTAATAAATGAGGGGAATCATATGACAACTATAACTTTAAATACACAGACAACACTATATTGACCACCACATGCAATTTACAGAATGGGACCCTCACTCTCCCAAAAGATCAGAACTGGTATACTTGCACAAAAAACTGTAGAAATGTGCAGTACTCCAAAACAATATGGAGTCATCGTAGCTACATGTCTAGCTATATAGTAAACAATCCATTACACGTCAAAAAACAACAAAATCAGGTGCAAACCAAACTGTCACAGAGAATAGAAACTGCTACTGTACACCAACTGTGTATGCATATACATTGTATAGTTATGTAGTCATTATATATTCCTGGCAAAGCTCAGATAAACTGTCGGTGCAAAAAAGCACAGTTCTTATATAATGTAGTGTACATGTGTATGGTGGGCTTTATATGGAATCACAGAAAACAATGCATATTTCAACTGCAGCAACTATGTGAACATATAACTACACATACATACACTGTAGGTATTGTACATATGATAACATACTACAGCAGACCTGAGTATAACAACTTCCTGTGTGCACATATGTACAACGTCTACTATATATAATATTATATTGAGTTTTCCACACTATTAGACACAGTAGGGTTACACACATGTACGCACTGCACATGCTGCCCAGGGAACTATCAACTGATACCAAAAAAGCGCCACAATTTATATTTCCCCTAAAAACTAATGTAAAATGCTATCCCATGCAACACACTCACACCAGGCTCTCTCCCTTCCTAACTTGACAGGAGTTAACATGTTTTCAGTGAGCTATGTATGTCATAATTTTAGCTACACTACTTGCTACAGGATAGTCTTGCTGCATGGATACAGTAAGGGACTATTTGAAGCATTACCAGGAATGCTTAGGTTTTCTAATAGAAAATCACCATATACAGTGTAGATCACTGAAATATGCTACATGTATCACACACACACACATGCATACTTGTAACACTGAGATGACTAAGCATAATAGCACAAGCCATGAATATAAACCTCGACACACGCACACATTGTGTTTAGACACAAAATAAAGGACAAAACACTTTACCACGGTGTGACAACAAACTTCATACCACAATGTTTTTTCACCAAAAATAAATAATTACTATCATACGATATAACAGGCTT
>CAXIPT010000002.1:11802425-11877425 GCA_964030475.1 Tethya wilhelma | reverse complement strand
CAATGATTCAGCTGTGCCTGAAGAGATTCGTAATGAAACTAATGAGTTTGGTCTGTGTAAAGATGAGTGGCCTGATAATGATCATTTCCCACCACAATTGTATGTACGTGAAGCAGTCAGAATGATAGGTGAAGAGGTTTTCACTCAGAATGATCATGTTAACTCCACAGTTGAAGATGGATGTACCAATGAATCAATAGCTATAAGTTCATGGAGAGTTGACATTCGTGAAATGCAACGAGTGGTAGTTAACAACACTAGAACCAATCAAAGTATGGTCTTTAATGAGGGTCTCACAAACAACATTGATGAAGAAATTGAACTATTTGAAATTCCCTACTACATTTTGTTTCCGATGAGAGATGAAATGGTCAACCTTGCTGTTCCTAACTGTCCCTCAGTATCTCACGTTGCATTTGCTGCAATTCGTAAAGAACCAACCTTATGGCAATTGGGTCAGGCTGCTGGAACTGCAGTTGGTGTAGCTCTTAGACTTCAGGAAGGAACTCCACTGCAAGATGTTCCATCAACAATGTTACAAGACTCTCTTCTTGAACAGAATACCATTGTACACTGGCCTCCGAACTGTGGAGACAATCCTTTACCTGAACACAAATTNGTGAGTTACACATATGGACGAGAAAACAAGACAGAGTACGATGAAAGTTTGGGCGGAATTTCTGCTGGTTCGATTGGACAATTTCATCAGATCATTGATCCATATTTAAATGGAACTCTTTTGAAATGGATACAAGAAGGCCCAGATCCATGGGACCACTTGGGACAAGAGGATGATAATTTAATGGCATATTCATTTCGTGTTTGTTTAACAAATGAAACCGAGAATCTAGTTCCATTTAGTGAACCGCCTGGATATGACCCAATGGATTTTGAACTTCAGCGCCGATATTTGAAAATGGAACTAGCTGCTGAGTTGGATCCAAGTCGACCGTGGAATATTCTTGAATACCGTGGTTATCCTCATAATAAGGAAATGAAGTACGATGCCTGTTGCGGAGAGTCTCCAGTCGGAATTGATGCTGTAGGATTGGCTGCTGACTACCCAGTGGCAAATAGGTCTCGGAGAAAAGAAATCTACGATGAACACAAGTACTATGTACAAGGACTCATGTGGTTTTGGGCCAATGATTCAGCTGTGCCTGAAGAGATTCGTAATGAAACTAATGAGTTTGGTCTGTGTAAAGATGAGTGGCCTGATAATGATCATTTCCCACCACAATTGTATGTACGTGAAGCAGTCAGAATGATAGGTGAAGAGGTTTTCACTCAGAATGATCATGTTAACTCCACAGTTGAAGATGGATGTACCAATGAATCAATAGCTATAAGTTCATGGAGAGTTGACATTCGTGAAATGCAACGAGTGGTAGTTAACAACACTAGAACCAATCAAAGTATGGTCTTTAATGAGGGTCTCACAAACAACATTGATGAAGAAATTGAACTATTTGAAATTCCCTACTACATTTTGTTTCCGATGAGAGATGAAATGGTCAACCTTGCTGTTCCTAACTGTCCCTCAGTATCTCACGTTGCATTTGCTGCAATTCGTAAAGAACCAACCTTATGGCAATTGGGTCAGGCTGCTGGAACTGCAGTTGGTGTAGCTCTTAGACTTCAGGAAGGAACTCCACTGCAAGATGTTCCATCAACAATGTTACAAGACTCTCTTCTTGAACAGAATACCATTGTACACTGGCCTCCGAACTGTGGAGACAATCCTTTACCTGAACACAAATTTATATGTGATGATCATTTTGTGTTGTGTGTGTGTGTGGTGAGTGCACTTGGTGTATGTGTTTGCCTGTGTCTGTGCGTGTGTCTGTGTGTGTGCGTGTATTTGTGTAAAAGGTGTGTGCGTCGTAAAAGAGTAGGGATGTACTCTGAGCTCAACTCAACATCATGATGTGTTCTCTCCTTGTATGTGAGTCAGTACACCATTTTTATATGAGTATTTTACATGACTATGTAGTAGGTCGTACTTATTTGTATTAAATTTTCAATCTGTATTATTTAGCATAATAGAGCATGAGAGAGAATATCCATTCATGGATAACATAATGGTAGACTCAGTAGGTAAACCTATGCCAGACCGATGATATTATGTACTTGTTGTTATGCATGATTGTTACATTACATGGAAAATAAACTTTGCGCAAAAAAAATATACGTGTGCATTTTGGCTGTAAAATAGCTCATAATTTTAACGCACGCAAAATGTATATTTTGTTAATGAGCTAAAATCATGACAAACTATACTGATTATAATTTAGTGGTTACACATTATTGTTTACCAATCAGATATGATAATTATAACACAACACTAACACAGCTTCATATGTGTAATAAAAATTAACTTCAAAACATACGTAAGAGTACTAGTAAGTATGACTAGTGACTGGAGGGAGGTTCATTACAACTCGTTTTTGTTGTCGGCCAGTGGATAAAGGTGCCTTGTTCTAGAAGAGCTTTTTGCAGCAAGTTCAGTGGGATATCTTGCAGTGGAATTCCCTCCTTAAGCTTAAGAGCTACACCAACTGCAGTTCCAGCAGCCTGACCCAATTGCCATAAAGCTGGTTCAACACGAATTGAACAGAATGCAACATGAGATACTGAGGGACAGTTTGGAACAGCAAGGTTGACCATTTCTTTTCTCTTAGGCAGCAATACAAAATAGGGAACTTCAAAAACGAACGTGCCTCCATTTTTTATGGACGTTAGACCTTCATTATAGACCATCATACGAACAGTTCGGTTGTCTTTAACAACCACTCGTTGCATTTCGTGAATGTCAACTCCCCAAGAAGCAAGAGCAATTGAATCATTCCTACATCCATTTTCAAGTGAAGCATTAATTCGATCATTCTGAGTGTACACCTGGTCACCAATCATTCTGGCTGCGTCACGTACATACAACTGTGGTGGGAAATGACCATTATCAGGCCATTCATCTTTACACAGACCAGTCTTGTTTATTTCATTGCGAACATTCTCAGGCACAGCTGAATCATTGGCCCAAAACCACAAGAGTCCTTGTACATAATACTTATGTTCATCGTAGATTTCTTTTCGTCGAGACCTATTTGCCACTGGGTAATCTGCAGCCAATCCTACAGCATCAATTCCTATAGGAGAATCTCCACAACAGGCATCGTACTTTGGGGCCTCTTTATAAGGATATGATCTATAGCCAAGACCACCCCAAGGATGACTAAATCTTAAATGTTCCGTTACTTCTGCTAATAAATATCGGCGCTGAAGCTCAAAATCCAATGGGTCATATCCAGGTGGTTTACTAATGGGAACTTGATTCTCGGTTACATTTGTTAAGCAAACACGAAATGAATATGCCATCAAATTATTGTCCTTTTCTCCCAAATGGTCCCATGGATCTGGGCCTNGTTCCAGCAGCCTGACCCAATTGCCATAAAGCTGGTTCAACACGAATTGAACAGAATGCAACATGAGATACTGAGGGACAGTTTGGAACAGCAAGGTTGACCATTTCTTTTCTCTTAGGCAGCAATACAAAATAGGGAACTTCAAAAACGAACGTGCCTCCATTTTTTATGGACGTTAGACCTTCATTATAGACCATCATACGAACAGTTCGGTTGTCTTTAACAACCACTCGTTGCATTTCGTGAATGTCAACTCCCCAAGAAGCAAGAGCAATTGAATCATTCCTACATCCATTTTCAAGTGAAGCATTAATTCGATCATTCTGAGTGTACACCTGGTCACCAATCATTCTGGCTGCGTCACGTACATACAACTGTGGTGGGAAATGACCATTATCAGGCCATTCATCTTTACACAGACCAGTCTTGTTTATTTCATTGCGAACATTCTCAGGCACAGCTGAATCATTGGCCCAAAACCACAAGAGTCCTTGTACATAATACTTATGTTCATCGTAGATTTCTTTTCGTCGAGACCTATTTGCCACTGGGTAATCTGCAGCCAATCCTACAGCATCAATTCCTATAGGAGAATCTCCACAACAGGCATCGTACTTTGGGGCCTCTTTATAAGGATATGATCTATAGCCAAGACCACCCCAAGGATGACTAAATCTTAAATGTTCCGTTACTTCTGCTAATAAATATCGGCGCTGAAGCTCAAAATCCAATGGGTCATATCCAGGTGGTTTACTAATGGGAACTTGATTCTCGGTTACATTTGTTAAGCAAACACGAAATGAATATGCCATCAAATTATTGTCCTTTTCTCCCAAATGGTCCCATGGATCTGGGCCTTCTTGTATCCACTTCAACAGAGTTCCATTTAAATATGGATCAATGATTTGTTGAAATTGTCCAATCGAACCAGCAGAAATTCCGCCCAAACTTTCATTGTACTGTGTCTTGCTTTCTCGTCCGTATGTGTAACTCACAGCTCCAGTTGCCATCATTACTTCCCCTTCATAGCTTGCATCTATGAAATACTTACAGTTGACTACCTCTCCTGTTTCAAGATAAAGGCCAGTTATCCTCTGAAGACCATCACTACCGACAGATGTTATCACTCCTTCAGAACCCTCAATAAAGTTTGTATTCAGTCGTAACTCAATATTGTGCTCAAAAAGCATTTCAATGAATATGCGCTCCCCCACCCAGTTGTCAGGCTGCCAGACTGGTCTGCTCAGATTATAGAATTCTGCAACTTTCATACCCCATGTGTACTGTGTAGAGTTGTTTTTTCTGATTGCCTCTTGATTACAGTCCCGTAACCCAATGCCTCCAGGAGAGGCCATTCCACCTACATAAGATGTTGGTTCTATGATCAGGACAGAGTCAGCACCACTTTCTTTTGCTGCCAAAGCTGCAGCTATTCCAGCAGGAGTAGCAGCATAGATGATAAGATCATAATCTGAATTATCACTTGCTTTAACTTTTGAAAAACTAAATCCATGATAACCACAGAATGTAGAAGGAGGCAAAACCAACAGTGCCATCACAATCAAGGTCAACTTGGTCCAAACATCATTCTTGCATTGATTTCTGTGAAGTTTTTTAGGTAATAAACACGTCATTGATAGATAGAGAACGAGATACCGCTACAGGACATGCAGATAGAACTGTGTACTACAGCCCCACCCACTCTACTATTAGCCAAACGTTTGCATGTGGCATGGCGTGCATGATGGATGTCTGGGCACGAGACTTATCTATCATGTATGATTATAATACATTTGAATCTAGTTTATAAAAATCAGCTCATAATAATAATAAAGTTCACAAAAAGTTACAACCCCCTCCCTCCCCCCCCCACTCCCCCTTTAAGCTTATAAAATATTCAATGTCAGGTATGTACATTATTACAAAAAAACTTAAACAAGGTTTCGTAAAAATTATTATGAAAATATCTATACAGTACCAGCATCAACTAGATCCAGTCACTCATATGTTGGATACATATGGCAGGTGGGTCGTGGTGGCCAATGAATAAGATTGCCTTGTTTAAGAAGTAAACTTTGTATTTGATCAGTTGATACATCTTGTAGAGCTAATCCTCCATCGTTATCAGTCATAAGAGCAACACCAACTGCAGTTCCAGCAGCCTGACCCAATTGCCACAAGGTTGGTTCCTCTCGGATTGCAGCAAACGCAACATGAGAGATTGAGGGACAGTTAGGAACAGCAAGGTTGACCATTTCCTTCTTCCTAGGCAGTAAAATGTAATAGGGAAGTTCAAACATATATGCACCTCCATCACCAGGTGATGTTAGACCTTCATTATAGACCATTTTCCTACCAGTTCTGTCGTTTTCAACAACCACTCGTTGCATTTCGTGAATATCCAATCCCCACGAGCCAATAGCAATTGAGTCTTCTCTACATCCATCTTTATGTGAGGCACTTATTCGATCATTCTGAGTGTACACCTGGTCACCTATCATTCTGGCTGCTTCACGTACATACAACTGTGGTGGGAAATTATCATTATCAGGCCATTCATCTTGACACAAACCATATTCATTGATTGCTTTACGAATATCTTCAGGCACAGCTGAATCATTGGCCCAAAACCACATGAGTCCTTGTACGTAGTATTTGTGCAGATCATAGATTTCTTTTCTTCGAGACCTATTTGCCACTGGGTAATCTGCAGCCAATCCTACAGCATCAATTCCAACTGGTGACCTTCCACAACAGGCATCGTGCTTCAATTCCTTATTATGAGGATATGATTTGTAGCCTGAAGTACCCCAAGGAGGAATCGGTTGAATCTGTTCCCCTAGTTCTGCTAATAAATATCGGCGCTGAAGCTCAAAATCCATTGGGTCATATCCAGGTGGTTTACTGAATGGAACTTTATTCTTGGTATCTGCTGTTAAGCAAGCACGAAATGAATATGCCATCAAATTGTTGTCCTTTTCTCCCAAGTGGTCCCATGGATCTGGGCCTTCCTGTATCCACTTCATAAGAGTTCCATTATGATAGTATGGATCAATTACAAGTTGAAATTGTCCAATTGAACCAGCAGAAATTCCACCTATACCTTCATTGTACTGTGTCTTGCTCTCTCGTCCGTATGTGTAACTCACAGCTCCAGTTGCCATCATTACTTCCCCTTCATAGCTTGCATCTATGAAATACTTACAGTTGACTACCTCTCCCGATTCAAGACGGAGTCCAGTTATCCTTTGAAGACCATCACTACCGACAGATGTTATCACTCCTTCAGAACCCTCAATAAAGTTTGTATTCAGTCGTAACTCAATGTCATGCTCAAAAAGCATTTCAATAAACATGAGTTCCCCAGCCCAGTTGTCAGGTTGCCAGACTGGTTCAGTCACATTATAGAATTCAGCAAGTTTCATCCCCCATCTGTACTGTGTAGAATTGATATTTTGTATTTCCTTACTATTACAGTCCCGTAACCCAATGCCTCCAGGAGAGGCCATTCCACCTACATAAGATGTTGGTTCTATGATCAGGACAGAGTCAGCACCACTTTCTTTTGCTGCCAAAGCTGCAGCAAATCCAGCAGGAGTAGCAGCATAGATGATAAGATCATAATCTGGATTATCACTTGCTTTAACTTTTGAAAAACTAAATCCATGATAACCACAGAATGAAGATGGAGGCAAAACTAACAGTACCACCACAATGAAGGTCAACCTGGTCCAGTCATTCTTACATTGATTTCTGTGAAGACTTTTAGAAGATGAACACGACATGATATTTGATAGCTAACGAGAGATAGAACGAGCTTAGGATTGCGTACAGCCCCGCCCACTGTCTGAGCAAGTGTGTACTATGTAGTATCTATGGTCTGAGTATGCACGCCAAAATACTACAATAATACCATGGATATTATACCATGATAATACATAATGCTGGAGCAGTAGAATAGTATCCATTGTCTATGATACAAGGGACCAAGAGATTATAATAATAATAATAATAATAATAAAATTAATAATAAAAACTAGATAACTTATAACTAGCATAACTTATGATACATAACTGCATTGCTTATACTTTTGAATTTTTTTTTGAATTTTAGGATTTTAACTAATTGATGTCACTGAACACGAGGCAATTTTTCCCTGCACTCATTGCATATAATAATGTAGGCAATGTTTATCTATGCTTAGTCAGTGTACTACAAGAGTTTCCTAGCCAATAAAACTACAATGATCATGATCAACATAACATAATATTATTAATAACAAAGTTAGACCTTCAGGCTAGAGAAGTGGCAGCTGGCTCGTGCTGGCCAATGAATATAGGTGCCCTGTTTAAGAAGTGAACTTTGTATATGATTTGCTGGGACATCTTGTAGAGCTACTCCTCCATTATTATCAGTCTTAAGAGCAACACCAACTGCAGTTCCAGCAGCCTGACCCAACTGCCACAAGGTTGGTTCAACACGAATTGAAGAGAATGCAACGTGAGATACTGAGGGACAGTTAGGAACAGCAAGGTTGACCATTTCCTTTTTCTTAGGCAGTAAAATGTAATAGGGAAGTTCAAAAATTAGCATTCCTGAATTTTGAAAACCTTCATTATAGACCATCATACGAACAGTTCTGTTATCTTCAACTACCACTCGCTGCATTTCGTGAATTTCAACTCCCCAAGAAACACCAATCGAATCATTCCTACATCCATTTTTAAGTGAGGCGTTTATTCTATCGTTCTGAGTGTACACCTGGTCACCTATCATTCTGACTGCTTCACGTACATACAACTGTGGTGGGAAATGACCATTATCTGGCCATTCATCTCTACACAGACCAAACTCATTAGTTTCATTACGAATTTCTTCAGGCACAGTTGAATCATTGGCCCAAAACCACATGAGTCCTTGCACATAGTACTTATGTTCATCGTAGATTTCTTTTCTCCGAGACCTATTCGCCACTGGGTAATCTGCAGCCGATCCAACTACATTGATGCCTATTGGAGATCCTGGCTTTCCACGCCAGGCATCATACTTCATTGTTTTTGTTTGTGGATAAGCTACATATGGTAGATTATACCACGGTCGAACTGGATCTAACCGTTCTCCAAGTTGTGCTAATAAATATCGGCGCTGAAGCTCAAAATCCATTGGGTCATATCCAGGTGGTTTACTAAATGGAACTAGATTACCAGTTTCATTTGTTATGCAAGCACGAAATGAATATGCCATTAAATTATTGTCCTTTTCTCCCAAATGGTCCCATGGATCTGGGCCTTCTTGTATCCACTTCAAAAGAGTTCCATTTTGATAATATGGATCAATGATTTGCTGAAATTGTCCAATTGAACCAGCAGAAATTCCGCCCAAACTTTCATTGTACTGTGTCTTGCTTTCTCGTCCGTATGTGTAACTCACAGCTCCAGTTGCCATCATTACTTCCCCTTCGTAGCTTGCATCTATGAAATACTTACAGTTGACTACCTCTCCTGATTTAAGATGGAGTCCAGTTATCCTTTTGAGACCATCACTACCGACAGATGTTATCACTCCTTCAGAACCCTCAATAAAGTTTGTATTAAGTTGCAACTCAACATTGTAATCGTCAAGCATTTCACGAAACATTAATTCTCCAACCCAGTTGTCAGGTTGCCAGACTGGCTTGGTAACATGGTAGTACTTTGCAACTTTCATGGCCCATTTATATTGAGTAGAATTGTTTCTTATTTCGTTATGGCCACAATCAATTAACCCAATGCCCCCAGGAGAGGCCATACCACCTACATAAGATGTTGGTTCAATGATCAGGACAGAGTCAACACCACTTTCTTTTGCTGCCAAAGCTGCAGCTATTCCAGCAGGAGTGGCAGCATAGATGATAAGATCATAGTCACTTGACTTTGAAAAAGTAAACCCCTGGTTTATACCACAGAATGTAGTTGGAGAGAAAATCAACAGTTGTACCATCAAAATCAGGGCAAACTTGGTCCAGTCATTCTTGGATTGATTCTGGAGTAGACCTTTGGACGATGAATACAACATTGTTGTAGCTAGATTTTTACTTAAAGTTGATCACGCGAGTATGAGTTTAATTTGCACTTTGAACTTTGGTGGTGAGGGGTTTTTATGGTGGTGTTGTGTAGAAATGAGTACAACTCCAAAATAATGATTATTGTTCTAATTCCTAGCTGAAACTAAGAGCTAGCTTGCTTAGTAATCTTCATTATAAATGAAATATTATAATTATATGACACACACACACACACACACACACACACACACACACACACACACACCAATCAAATTCTTAATAATAAATTATTGTCTTTAATTGTCTAGATCTGGTGTTGGGTGGCAACTGGGTCTTGGTGGCCAATGAATGAAGGTCCCCTGTTTAAGAAGTGAGCTCTGTATTTGATCAATTGAGACATCTTGTAGAGGAATTTTCCCATCTTTATCAGTCATAATAGCTACACCAACTGCAGTTCCAGCAGCCTGACCCATTTGCCATAATATCGGTTCTTCACGAATTGCAGCAAATGCAACGTGAGACACTGTGGGACAGTTAGGAACAGCAAGGTTGACCATTTCACTTTTCTTCGGTAGAAAAATATAATATGGCAGTTCAAATATTGCCATGCCTCCATTGTCAAAGGGTCTTAGACCTTCATTATAGACCATCTTCTGAACGGTTCTGTTGTCTTTAACTACCACTCGTTGCATTTCGTGAATGTCAAATCCCCAAGAAGCAACAGCAATTGAATCATTTTTACATCCATTCTCAAGTGAAGAGTTTATTCGGTCGTTCTGAGTGTACACCTGGTCACCTATCATTCTGACTGCTTCACGTACATACAACTGTGGTGGGAAATGACCATTATCAGGCCACTCATCTTTACACAGACCATACTCCTTAATTTCCTTACGAATCTCTTCAGGCACAGCTGAATCATTGGTCCAAAACCACATGAGTCCTTGTGTATAGTACTTGTGTTCATGGTAGAGTTCTTTTCTCCGAGACCTATTTGCCACTGGGTAGTCTGCAGCCAATCCAACAGCATCAATTCCTATTGGAGACTCTCCACAACAGGCATTATATTTCATTTTCTTGTTAGAAGGATATGCTTTGTATTTTAGATTACCCCAAGGTCGACTTGGTTGAATTTGTTTGGCTAGTTGCGCCAACAAATATCGCCGGTGAAGCTCAAAATCCATTGGGTCATATCCAGGTGGTTCACTAATGGGAACTTTGTTCTCAGTTTCATTTGTTAAGCAAACACGAAATGAATATGCCATCAAATTATTGTCCTTTTCTCCCAAATGGTCCCATGGATCTGGGCCTTCCTGTATCCACTTCAAAAGAGTTCCATTATGATAGTATGGATCAATTATTAGTTGAAATTGTCCAATTGAACCAGCAGAAATTCCACCTATACCTTCATTGTACTGTGTCTTGCTCTCTCGTCCGTATGTGTAACTCACAGCTCCAGTTGCCATCATTACTTCCCCTTCATAGCTTGCATCTATGAAATACTTACAGTTGACTACCTCTCCCGATTCAAGATGGAGTCCAGTTATCCTTTGAAGACCGTCACTACCGACAGATGTTATCACTCCTTCAGAACCCTCAATAAAGTTTGTATTCAGTCGTAACTCAATGTCGTGCTCATGAAGCATTTCAATAAACATGAGCTCCCCGGCCCAGTTGTCAGGCTGCCAGACTGGTTCAGTCACATTATAGAAATCAGCAAGTGTCATCGCCCATCTGTACTGTGTAGAATTGTTCTTTCTGATTTTCTCATAATAACAGTCACACAACCCAATGCCCCCAGGAGAGGCCATTCCACCTACATAAGATGTTGGTTCTATGAGCAAGACAGAGTCAGCACCACTTTCTTTTGCTGCCAAAGCTGCAGCAAACCCAGCAGGAGTAGCAGCATAGATGATTAGATCATACTCAGTTGTCTTTGAAAAACTGAAACCATGATTACTACAGAATATAGCTATAGGTAAAGATGAAACCAACAGTACCATCAGAGTCAACTTGGTCCAAAGATCATTCTTGCATTGATTTCTTTGGAAAATTCTGGATAACAAAAGGACCATATCCAACTTTTGAACTTTGAACTATTCATTACCTAACCATCAGCATAGACTGAACAAGAGATTAGAATCTATTGTTATCATGTGATGACAAAGCATATAATATATATATAGTGACATGTTGCACATTGACAGCTACAGGTTAGCTATTATAAATAATTTTAAGTGGAAAAAAGTATTTCGGCAAAAATGTAATCACAAGATTATACAGCATAATCTGGTGTTGTGTGGCAGCTGGGTCTTGGTGGCCAATGAATGAAGGTGCCCTGTTCAAGGAGTGAACTTTGAATCTGATCAGTTGATAAATCTTGTAGAGCCAATCTTCCATCGTTATCAGTCTTAAGAGCTACACCAACTGCAGTTCCAGCAGCCTGACCCAATTGCCACAAGGTTGGCTCTTCACGAATTGCAGCAAACGCAACATGAGAGACTGAGGGACAGTTAGGAACAGCAAGGTTGACCATTTCCTTTTTCTTAGGCAGTAAAATGTAATAGGGAAGTTCAAACATATATGTACCTCCGTCACCAGGTGATGTTAGACCTTCATTATAGACCATTTTTCTACCAGTTCTGTCGTTTTCAACAACCACTCGTTGCATTTCGTGAATATCCAATCCCCACGAGCCAATAGCAATTGAGTCTTCTCTACATCCATTTTTAAGTGAGGCACTTATCCGATCGTTCTGAGTGTACACCTGGTCACCTATCATTCTGGCTGCTTCACGTACATATAACTGTGGTGGGAAATGACCATTATGAGGCCATTCATCTTTACACAAACCATATTCATTGATTTCATTACGAATCTTTTCAGGCACAGCTGAATCATTGGCCCAAAACCACATGAGTCCTTGTACATAGTACTTGTGTTCATCGTAGATTTCTTTTCTCCGAGACCTATTCGCCACTGGATAATCTGCAGCCAATCCTACTGCATCAATTCCGACTGGTGACTTTCCACAACAGGCATCGTGCTTCATATTCTTGCTTTTCGGATATCCACTGTATGGGTAGGTATGCCATGGTTGATCTGGTTGTATCTGTTCTCCTAATTCTGCTAATAAATATCGGCGCTGAAGCTCAAAATCCATTGGGTCATATCCAGGTGGTTTACTAAATGGAACTAGATTACCAGCTTCATTTGTTATGCAAGCACGAAATGAATATGCCATCAAATTATTGTCTTTTTCTCCCAAGTGGTCCCATGGATCTGGGCCATTTTGTATCCACTTCAAAAGAGTTCCATTATGATAATATGGATCAATTATTAGTTGAAATTGTCCAATTGAACCAGTAGAAATTCCGCCCAAAATTTCATTGTACTGTGTCTTGCTCTCTCGTCCGTATGTGTAACTCACAGCTCCAGTTGCCATCATTACTTCCCCTTCGTAGCTTGCATCTATGAAATACTTACAGTTGACTACCTCTCCTGATTCAAGATGGAGTCCAGTTATCCTTTGAAGACCATCACTACTGACAGATGTTATCACTCCTTCAGAACCCTCAATAAAGTTTGTATTCAGTCGTAATTCAATGTCGTGCTCATAAAGCATTTCAATAAACATGAGTTCCCCAGCCCAGTTGTCAGGTTGCCAGACTGGTTTGGTCACATCATAGAATTCAGCGAGTCTCATCCCCCATGTGTACTGTGTAGAGTTGTTCTTTCTGATTGCCTCTTGATTACAGTCCCGTAACCCAATGCCTCCAGGAGAGGCCATTCCACCTACATAAGATGTTGGTTCTATGATCAGGACAGAGTCAACATCACTTTCTTTTGCTGCCAAAGCTGCAGCAAACCCAGCAGGAGTAGCAGCATAGATGATAAGATCATAGTCAATAATTGAATCACCAGTTTTCGACATATTATTACCATGGTTACCACAGAATGTGGATGAAACTAACAGTACCACCACAATCAGGGTAACTCTGCTGCTGGTCCAATCATTTTTACACGGATTCAGAAGCGAGTGGAACATTTTGGGCAAAGTGCAACTGCAACTCGGAATTTGGACTTTGACCCCAAACGTTGTGTCGAGGCCCTCCCCCTTATCACATGATGCTGGTATGCTTATTTCCTTATATAAGTGGACAGGATGTTGTATCAGGTGTTGAGTGTTGAACTCATAAATAAACACCATCTTGAGATCCGGGTTACAGGGTCATGTTTATGTCACATGGACCTGATCAAATCCGCTGTAACCATTCAACATGAGGTTAGGTTCACCAAAAGTGCATCATTTTGAGTCCAAAAAAATATTAGAATCTTAAATAATCATGATTTTTAATCACAGTATGATACATAAAAAAAAAGTAGTATATAATGCACATGCAGCCACGACAATATATATATATATATAGTATAAACATACAAAATGCAAGATAAGTACATGACAAAACACACACTATAAACTGTCAGGATCATAATCACCAACAGGTTTTGGGTCAGAACATCTAGCTCGTACAGGCCAATGAATAAAGGTCCCCTGTTCAAGGAGTGAACTCTGTATTAGATCAGTTGGGACCTCTTGAAGGGGAGTTTTCCCATCATTATCAGTCATAAGAGCTACACCAACTGCAGTTCCAACAGCCTGGCCCATCTGCCACAAGGTTGGTTCCTCTCGAATTGCAGCAAATGCAACGTGAGACACTGAGGGACAGTTAGGAACAGCAAGGTTGACCATTTCCTTCTTCTTAGGTAGCAATACGTAATAGGGAATTTCAAAGAGTTCAATATNTTCGTATTCAGCAGTAACTCAACATCGTAATCGTCAAGCATTTCAAGAAACATTAGCTCTCCAACCCAATTATCAGGCTGCCAGACTGGATCAGATACGTTATAGAATTCAGCATTGCGCATGGCCCACTGGTACTGAGTGGAATTGTTGATTCTTATTTCGTCACGAACACAGTCACGTAACCCAATGCCTCCAGGAGAGGCCATTCCACCTACATAAGATGTTGGCTCTATGATCAGGACGGAGTCAACACCACTTTCTTTTGCTGCCAAAGCTGCAGCTATTCCAGCAGGAGTAGCAGCATAGATGATAAGATCATACTTCTTTTGTAATGAGTCTTTCGGTATACTAAACCCACGACTACGACAGAATATGGGTGAAGCTAACGTCAACAACACTAGCGCTAACACTGACAGAGAAACTCTACGGTGTTTCACGGATAACGAAACTCTTGCCATTGGACTCCACTCACTCGAGCGTTTTCTTTCTAGAGATGGTTTTGTTGGGAAAAATTAAGAAACAATTACTAAGAGTACATATTATGTCTTACTCTTGTTACTAAGTAATGTATAATAAACTTACAGAGGCATATATAATAGACTACCCACAGCAGGCTAGATTGATCCTCCGTACGCCGTTTCTGTTTTTGTGTAATATAATTATACGTACGTGTTTGATTCAGATCTCGTATCATGTCATGTGATATTAATGGAATTCCGGAAGGCATGACGTAGGTGTGGCCGGCCACATGCATATGCCTGGGGTATACCGGTACGCGCGCCCACATACACAATGATCATAGAGATCATATTCTCCTGCTATCAGTGCTATAATATTATTATCTATGCAATGATGAATACTAAGACAGCAGTGAGGTATAAAATAAATACAAATACATAAAAACACTATAAACTAACAGGATCATAATCACCAACAGGTTTTGGGTCAAGGCAACTAGCTCGTACGGGCCAATGAACAAAGGTGCCCTGCTCTAGGAGTAAACTCTGTATTTGATCAGTTGGGACCTCTTGCAGCGGAATTTTCCCTTCTCTATCAGTCATAAGAGCAACACCAACTGCAGTTCCAGCAGCCTGACCCATCTGCCACAAGGTCGGTTCTTCTCGGATTGCAGCAAATGCAACGTGAGACACTGAGGGACAGTTAGGAACAGCAAGGTTGACCATTTCACTTTTCTTAGGCAGCAATATGTAATAAGGAAGCTCGAATGTTAATGAACCACCATTACCTGGGTAAGTGAGACCTTCATTAAAGACCATGGGCATTTTTGTTCGTTTGTCTGTAACAGCAATGCGCTGCATTTCATGAATGTCAAATGCCCACGAGCCAAGAGCAATCGAGGTATCTCTACATCCATCATCATGTGAAGAGCTTATTCGATCATTCTGAGTGTACACATGGTCACCTATCATTCTGACTGCTTCACGTACATACAACTGTGGTGGGAAATGACCATTATCAGGCCACTCATCTTTACATAGACCATACCTGTTCACGTATTTCCGAGTATTTTCAGATAGAGATGTATCATTTACCCAAAACCACATTAGTCCTTGTACATAGTACTTGTGTTCATCGTAGATTTCTTTTCTCCGAGACCTATTTGCCACTGGGTAGTCAGCAGCCAATCCAGGAGCATCAATTCCAATTGGTGAGTATCCACAACAGGCATCAAACTTCATTGACTTGTTATCCTTCTTTGGGTATCCATTATAGGGAAGTGTTTCCCAGGGAAGAATTGGACTCAATCCAGCTGCAAACTCCTCCATTAAATAGCGTCGTAACAATTCGAAATCCATTGGATCATAACCTGGTGGTGGACTAAAGGGTACCTTGTTACTCTCATTTCCTGTCAAGCAGGCACGAAATGAGTAAGCCATCACATTCTGATCACTTTCCCCCAAATGGTCCCATGGATCAGGCTTATCTTGAACCCACTTTAACAAAGTACGTGTGTGGCCATCCGAAATATATGGATTAATGATTGTTTTGAATTGAGCAATAGAGGATTCGGTGACTCCAGCATAACTTTCGTTGTACAAGTCCTTATGTTCACGCCCATATGTGTAACTCACAACCTCAGTTGCCATCATTACTTCCCCTTCGTAGCTTGCATCTATGAAATATTTACAGTGGATCTTCTCTCCTGATTCGAGATGAAGTCCAGTTATCCTTGTGTGACCATCACTACCCTTTGATACAATCACACCTTCAGAACCCTCAATAAAATTCGTATTCAGCAGTAACTCAACATCGTAATCGTCAAGCATTTCAAGAAACATTAGCTCTCCAACCCAATTATCAGGCTGCCAGACTGGATCAGATACGTTATAGAATTCAGCATTGCGCATGGCCCACTGGTACTGAGTGGAATTGTTGATTCTTATTTCGTCACGAACACAGTCCCGTAACCCAATGCCCCCAGGAGAGGCCATACCACCTACATGAGATGTTGGTTCTATGAGCAAGACAGAGTCAACACCACTTTCTTTTGCTGCCAAAGCTGCAGCAAACCCAGCAGGAGTAGCAGCATAGATGATAAGATCATACTGTCTTTGTAACGAATCTTTAGATATACTAATGGCCCCATTACGACAGAATATAGGAGAAGTTAACATCAACAAAACTAACACTAATACAGGAACAGATGATGAAACTCTTGATCTTGCCATAAGGACTTTCCTGACGGGCATTTTCTTTTTCCAGAGGAGGACTTTAAACTTAGTTCTGTAGGGAGATAATCAAGGTACATATTAACCACATTATAACCCCGTACATTCACTACTAAATAAACCTACAGTGAGTGGTCTTAACTGACTATTCTTGCTCCACATTTATCTTGTTCTTGTGTTTGGACATATAAATTTGTGAGGGCAGAGGGTATGACGTGGGTGGGTCACACGTGACTGTCTTCCGCGCACGTGCACAAAATAGCAACATCACAAATTTATTTATAAAAGAACAATGCATGGGGCATAAGACACAACTAGAGTTATACAACTTAGTCAAAATTAATAAGGGGATTAATTATGCAGCAATATTTACAGATGTGTAAAACAGCTATAAGCTAATAGAGTCTAGCACGAGGAAGCTTGGTCCAAGGCTTTAGGAGAGCACTCTCACATATCTTCAGAGCCTGGAAAACCAGAGAAGAGACTAATAGAAGTTTTTCATTTTTGAGGTCAAAAATAATAATACATACCTTGCAAACAGCTTTAGGATCAATTTCATTGTCAACAAGTTGGATAATCTGAGGAGTATACTTTTCAACGAAAGCATTGCACTATGTGTGTGTGTGTGTGTGTGTGTGTGTGTGTGTGTGTGTGTTTCAAGATTACCAAAATTATACTGTTAGCTACGTGTACTGCATGTAGTGACAATAGGTTTACCTCTGCTCTGATGGTACTTGCCATAAGACTACACACAAGTTCAAGTGCATCTTCAATAGGTTTCTAAAGTAAACAATAAGAGATCATTAATACTGTAGCACACTGTACTTGAAATTGTACACATTAAAAAAATAAAAGAACTGCCTGCCCCCCTTCCCCCTCCGCCCGTCCCTACACACACACACACACATACACACCTCATCTTCTTTGACTAAGATTTTTGCAGTGCCAATAGCAATTGTGCACGTCTCACAGCTGATTTCTAGAGGTATATATATCAAGAGATATAAACAATTATAGCTTGAAAGAAAAAAAACAAACTATCTGTACATACGTACCTGTATCCTCAACTGCAAGTACCACTGATTGCTGGGAAAAGATGCACAACTTCAACAGTGAACACACAACCTTTGGACCAGCACCATCTACAATGGCTTCGATTATCTCTTGGCTATACTTGTCGACAAATGCATTGCACTGTGAAAACAAACAAGTAGAGGTTGTGGTGACAATAAAGGAAACAGAACGTAGCAGAGGTACAATCATTTGTTCCTGTTAGGTCAGTTTTTTACTCCCCAAAAGTTTAGAGGAACACAAATTTCAATTTCCGCAGGTTACTTATTGATGGGTCTACAGTACATTATTGTTGTTGTATGAGAATGTTAACTTTGAGCCCACATAACAAGTGTCATTATTGGCATACAAGTGTCATGTTGTGCCAGCCAATTGTAACCCAAA
The DNA here is from genome assembly GCA_964030475.1 of Tethya wilhelma. NCBI lineage: Eukaryota > Metazoa > Porifera > Demospongiae > Tethyida > Tethyidae > Tethya > Tethya wilhelma. Next base: position 11,859,007 of record CAXIPT010000002.1, on the reverse strand, counting down.
TAACAAGCAAACTATTGTGCCAATTGTAACTATATACTATGTGATCAAAATAACAGTGAAATGAGTACTAGAAATGACAATAACCATTGACAAAGTGTTGTTTGAAATAAACTCACATCAGTTTGGACGGATGAAGGAAGAAGAGAACAGACTTTATCCAGAGCAGCTTTAATCTCAGCCTGTGTGAATGTCAGTAATAGTATCACCAACTACATACTTTAGATATAATATTGTATGCATGTACCTCAGTGGCATTGGTGACTAGCAGAGAATCGAGTTCTTTCATGACAAACTCACATATCAAGCAGAACACTCCACTCTTTGAAACGAAGAGAAACATGCTCAAAGTAACACCTATTTGTCAGCAATGAATACACGTACCTTAACATTAGTTTTGGGTTGCTCTTGAAGAGTATATGTTGAGTTGCTGCAAAGTTTGATCTCACTGCAAATCGTATCATCATCCTACACACACACACACACACACACACACACACACACACACAAACACACACACACACACACACACACACACGCAAAAATACAAACAGCAGTAACAACTTATTTCATGACAGCTATAAAGCTGATCAAACCACACAACACTCATAGATTGGGAAATTTTTGCCATTATAAATGACGAAAATTAAACGAGCAAAAATGTTCAGCAGTGAAAAGGTCCCAATCTAGGGTATCATTTTACATAATTCTATCCTCTGGTGGTCTAGAAGAGCCATAAATCCAGTTGCCTAGTCTCAGCAAACTCACCACATAGGACTCTAGAAGTTTCCATATCATACCAAAGTAAGTATCAACAACTGAAACACATTCATTCTTGAGTGAACCAGCCGAGTCACACAATTTCTCCAAAGCTGCCTTTGCCTCTGTCTGTATGTTATTAACAAGTGTGACATTAAAATTATTGGAGATTTGTTTCAAACAGTTAATTCATATTGGCAAATAATTATGTTAACATGTGAATTCTCCATACTTGTAAATATACATGAAGTTGTATTGTCTTGCATGTACCTCAGTTGCATTACTTTCCAAGTAATGCTTCAGAAATGGCACGACCAGTTTACACACTGAACAGAATGGAGTGTCTTCCACTTGCTGAACTAGGGCTGTCTCAGGAGCAGGAATCTGGACAGAGCAACACATGCACATCACATATATAAAGACAGGGGGGGAGAGAGAGAGAGAGAGAGAGAGAGAAAGAGAGAGAGAGAGAGAATACCTTCACCATGGCCAGTGCTGGGAAAGAAGAACAGAATCCACTGCAAGCATCCCCATTGTCCTGTACACATATAAATACACAATAAACATAGGTTGCAAGATAATACTGAAAGTAAACAACTATGATTGTGACATTTTCCTTACAATGTCTCCTCTGATATCATCCCAAATTTGTCTCACATACTTGTCAGCTTGAGCTTGGCACTACAGGTATATAAGAATTTGATAAGCACTTATATGTACACATTGTATAAACTACACATCAGCATACAATCATATTATTCTTGTGCAATACAGCTGAAGACTGCACTACTAACGTAGCCACGTAAACCAGTTATAATAAGCATAACGGAGAGGGCCTGGTTTACGAGGCTACTACTAACATACATTTGTACCTCTTTTGAATAATTGTCCGGCAAATCAGTGCAAAAGTTCTTGACAGCTTGAACAGCTTTGTCCTACACAATGAAGAACTTTCAACTAACTCACACAATCCCACACCCTTTCATTTGCATTTACCTCCGCTGTTTTATTGTCTGCAAACGGCTTGAGGTAGGAAATCAGCAGCTTGCAAATATCACAAGCAGGCCCACGAAGTTTAGGCTGAGAAGAGAATTCAACAATAACGTCACATATGGGACAAAGATGTACAATAATCATTGGAAAAATGTAAGTTATCCATTTATTAAGGATAGTTGCATCGCGTTAGCTGAGTCCATCCCTTTGTATGTTAGAACCTTGTTGACAACAAGTGTTCTATTTTTCTGTGTTTTAGTAACCATTCTTTGACAGTGAACAATGCCAATACCATAACTATAAACTGGTCTTATAGTAGATACGTAGGGCATTGTAACTGGACTACTACACACACAACAATATGTCACACTTCTTTCATGAGAAATGAGAGAGGAAGAAAGATAGTATAAAATATCTCCCGACACAACTGACTACAAGAGCACATTGTGAAACCACACAATGACATATTACAATGGTTGTCCACCTTTGAAACAGCAGCTGCTGCCTCTGTTACCACCGTTGTCAAGGATTTGTTTGCACAGGCAGTGATGTCGTAGCAGAGTTGACCAGAGTTCTAGAGAACAAACAATTACACACAATCATATAAAACCTGCTGAATACTGTATGCGGTAGCTACAGTGGACTAACAATTTCCAGCTGCATTAGTTTCCAAATTTTTGGTATGTATCCTCGCACAAAATCGATACACTGACACAAGAAAGAGGATAGAGGGCATAAGCACAGTATATACCGTAAATCGTGAAAATTTCGCACATGTAGTTGATAAACTTTCGTAGTCGCTACAGAGTACGGAATTAAACGCACGAAAAATTGCAAAATAGTGGGTGGGGCTGCATAACACGGCGATTGTACGAATCAACACGCAAGTTACACAAAAATTTCACAATTTACGGTATTCAAAGGTGAGTACAAGTACACTGACTTCACACAAGGACAGGATACCTGATTGGTGACGTTGGGAGGAAGGATTACACATATCTTTTGAAACCCACCAATAACGTCATTCTGCACACCAAGACAGAGAGAGAAAGAGAGATGAAATTTTCTAAAACAAGTGTACAGATTCTGAGACTTGCCTCATTCGTGCTGTTGTTTATAAAGCCCTTGAGGAAAGCATCACCGAGGTAGCAGAGGAAACAATATATGGAGTCATCACCAACTTCTTCCCTCAACTGCTGGTACAGTTTGCATGTAACCATAGAAACTACTACTCAAAGTTATCTCAGAGCATCATATTGAGCCAGCAAATTTTGAGACACAATTTCTATATAGCTAGCCTACACAAGACACGGAGCATGTACATGCAGGATACTGAGAAAAGTATTTCCACAAAAATATAGCACAATAGTGTAGTTTTATGGTCGCCATACATTAATTTTGCCTAAACTACTGTATAGATGGAAAAAAAAACAACTGTACTGCTAAAATTATTATCGAGCTAGAGGTACACTGTACTATGCAGGAGGTAAAACACGTGATATTGAACATTATTACAGGGGTAGTACTGGTTGGGATGGACTCTGTTTTTCTTTCTGGTGATAATTATTGATAGACACACAAACATAGATGGGGAAATTTTTGCTATTACAAAATTATTTCACCTCGTGCAAGCGGCAAAATTAAACTTGGCAAAAATACTACCATTACCTAATAGCCAGTAATGGGTCGAAATGCGAAAAACTATTGCAGCAAAAATTTCCCGATCTACAGTAGTAGATATATATTTACTCAAGCACAAACATTCGTGAGTAGAACTTATGGTCTTCAGACCTAACTCACCTTTACTGTCAATTTTGAGGAATTAGTACACAAATCCAAGTCAGTACAGAGCTTCCCACTATCCTGGAGGTAGCAAGACAATTTGGAGCCTGTAATACTGAGGGTACTGTAGCAGTGTATATACACAGGTACATGGATTACACTTACAACTTCCTTTTGCACTGATTGCCAGATATTCTTAAGATAATCGTCAGCAAAGGTCTTGCACTGAAATAGCAAATCAAACACAACTCAACATTTGAGTGTTGATGGCACAAAATGTAGCTACAGTAGCTATCAACACAGCTTAGTAGGCCTCACAGATACAACTCATTGGCCATAAAAAGAAATATTTTCCCCCACCCCACACGGGGTTGGGTAAGAATTCTTCCTATGGGCAAAATGAGGGACCCGACACGGAAAAAGAGTATTACATGCAGCATACAGAAAGAATTCTGTATCCAGTCTAACAGCCATTCCATCTTGTTTGCTTTTTTTTTTACGATTTGACCATTCCTATGTCTCATTACATTTCTAGTGTTTTTGTTAAATAATTTACATAAGCTTCTGATATATACACTATTAGGATTATACACAATACCTGATCAGAGAGACTAGAGGGAAGGAGTTTACATAAGGAATCCATTGCAGCTTGAACTTGTTGCTGTGACAAACAAGAGGTCTCAATCAACACATGGCACGAAAATATTTCTAAAACAAGCATACAATTCTGAGACTTGCCTCATTCGTGCTGTTGTTTATAAAGCCCTTGAGGAAAGCATCGCCGAGGTAGCAGAGGAAACAATATATGGAGTCATCACCAACTTCTTTTCTCAACTGCTGGTACAGTTTGCATGTAACCATAGAAACTACTACTCAAAGTTATTTCAGAGCATCATGTTGAGCCAGCAAACTTTGAGACACAATTTCTATATAGCTAGCCTACACAAGACACGGGGCATGTACATGCAGGATACTAAGAAAAGCATTTCCACAAAAATATAGCATGATAGTGTAGTTTTATGATTGCCATACATTAATTTTGCCCCAACTACTGTATAGATGGAAAAAAAACAAACTGTATTGCTAAAATTATTATTAAGCTATAGGTACACTGTACTGTGCAGGAGGTAAAACACGTGATATAGAACATTATTACAGGGGTATTACTGGTTGGGATGGACTCCATTTTTTCTGGTGATAATTATTGATAGACGCACAAACATAGATGGGGAAATTTTGCTATTACAAAATCATTTCACCTCGTGCAAGCGGCGAAATTAAACTTGGCAAAAATACTACCATTACCTAATAGCCAGTAATAGGTTGAAATGTGAAAAACTATTGCAGCAAAAATTTCCCGATCTACAGTAGTAGATATACACTTACTCAAGCACAAACATTCATGAGTAGAACTTATGGTCTTCAGACCTAACTCACCTTGACTGCCAATTTTGAGGAATTAGTACACAAATCCAAGTCAGTACAGAGCTTCCCACTATCCTGGAGGTAGCAAGACAATTTGGATAATAAATTCAGCTCTGTCAAGAAAGCCTGTAATACTGAGGGTACTGCAGCAGTGTATGTACACAGGTACATGGATTACACTTACAACTTCCTTTTGCATTGATTGCCAGATATTCTTCAGATAATCGTCAGCAAAGGTCTTGCACTGAAATAGCAAATCAAACACAACTTAATGTTTGAGTGTTGATGGCACAAAATGTAGCTACAGTAGCTATCAACACAGCTTAGTAGGCGTCACAGATACAACTCATTGGCCATAAAAAGAAATATTTCCCCCCACCCCACACGGGGTTGGGTAAGAATTCTTCCTATGGGCAAAATGAGGGACCCGACACGGAAAAAGAGTATTACATGCAGCATACAGAAAGAATTCTGTATCCAGTCTAACAGCCATTCCATCTTGTTTGCTTTTTTTTTTACGATTTGACCATTCCTATGTCTCATTACATTTCTAGTGTTTTTGTTAAATCATTTACATAAGCTTCTGATATATACACTATTAGGATTAAACACAATACCTGATCAGAGAGACTAGAGGGAAGGAGTTTACACAAGGAATCCATTGCAGCTTGAACTTGTTGCTGTGACATACAAGAGGTCTCAATCAACACATGGCACGAAAATCACACACACACACTCACCTCAGTGGCATTGTTGTCAACATATGGCTTCAGGAACTGCGCAGCAAGTTTACACAAATCGCACGCATCTGCTGTTGGTAGGGCCTTTGGTTTAGGAGCTGACACAGCAAAGGAAAGGGTGGAGTTACAGACACCCAGCTGCTTACAGATTTCACCACTGTCCTGATAGTGGACACGTTTCAAACATTCATAATTGTACACCGGTCTCAGTAAATACTAAAATCTCTACAATTTGACCTACCACTTCTTTTTTCACCAGATCCCAAATCAAGTCAAAGTTATCATCAACGAGCTTGGTACACTGAAAGATTCCATGTGTACATGCATGGGTTTGTGCATATAATATAACCAACTGATCGGCATGTGCCTTGCTTCAATATTTAAAATTTTTACACCACTGCATGCCCATTTATACACTGCTTATTTTTAATGAATTTTTCACTACTTGTTACCAGTAATGCGTTTACCTGACTAGATGAATTGCCAGGCAGAAGTCCACAAAGTCCTTCCAAAGATTTTTTCACCTCTTGCTATAAAAAAGAATAAAACCATTACCAAATTTCCTATACTTATGTAAGGTTCGAATGTTACAACCATAGTGCACACATTCTTACCTCAGTAGAGTTATTGTCAACAAAATTCTTTAGAAACGTTGCAACAAGTTTACACAAATCACACAGGTTCTGTTGTGGCATGACTTTGAGCACTGGCCTAGGAGCTAGCTGCTTCTTCTTCTTCAAGGTAGGACAGAGATTGAGATCCTTGCACACCTCATCATGATCCTGGTTTTATAGAAGAGAGGGACAAACACGGAGTGAGGGATCGAGGTGAAATGACAAGTATAAATCAGACACAAAAGAGGACACATGAAAGGACAGTCACATTCCCAGGCCTTTCTCTCGTTGAATGAAGAAGCAAGTGCACACAGAACACAAAACACAAATACAACACAGAATAGTCTCATTCCCAGGCTCCCCCCTCTCAGATAGTACGGAAGGGAAAGGGGCTCTGCTGTGCTTTTTTGCAAAAAAAGCTAAGAGAGGGGCCTGGGAACGAGGCTAATACAGATTACAATTGTGCAAGAAGGACTGTGTGATGTCATTAAAGACAAGTTGAGAGAAGTAGTAGTTAGGGGGGCTTTCCCTACAATATTGACACTAATGGGAAAAATAACAGCTGTGAGCATGAATAATAAAGTGTGCATGTGTGTGTGTGTGTGTGTGAATCTATTTATGACAAATATGTACTGTCATGTTATGCAACATGTGAACTCCATATGACACTAGGCACATGTACCAAGTGTGACCACGTACATGGCTACGCCTAAATGTACATGTGGAATGCATGTCTTTGACGGCACGTGTGTGAGAGAGAGAGAATGAAATGAGTCAACACCTCATAGGAGGACACACAGTGACACCGGGCAACAGAATACTCTTGATCTGGTACAATCATAGAGACCCTCCCCGTATTGCTCCATTTAAACAAGTGGGGAAGGCCTGATTTACTCGGCTAAGTCAATGATCATCACAACACAAATGCATGATATGTTGTACTAGGTACGTACACCAACTTGCAAACATACAATGTACACGCCCAAGATTCAAATGATAAAATCAACAGCTTCTGATCAGATGTTGGTCTACAATAAGCCTATACAAAATTAGCATACAATTCTTTTACAAGAGAAGACGTTTGAAATAGACCTGCCACCATCAGTGCACATACACATGTACCCAAACACACAAAAATACAAGCAGCTACAACATTATCTTAGCAGGTGCACTACACAACCAGCTTACGATTTCATCTTTATATCTCCTCCAGATAATGGGGACATACGTGTTCACCCAATCAGTACACTACAGACACAAGGTGACGTACACATGTCACAACGTGAAAGAGAAAGAAAAAAAATTCTTACTAGAAAGTTGACAGAAGACCAACCAAGTACTAAAATGTCTACGAGTATACTGTATACTACTAGTGAATGTATGCCTGAGCGTATAAGATGCTGCTGTAGCTGAAGAGAGAGCAGCAACCAAAATAGCAGGCAATCGAGAGGAGATGATCTAGCACCCTGCGTAGAGGTGATGGACATGTGTCAGTCACACCACCAGGAAGATGGGATGCCATTAGCCTAAGCATGCACTGGATACCCCTTTGATGTGCTTGTACAGGCTAGCTAACTGACTACAATAGCTACACATGTACTGTAGGTAACTACACTAACTATAGTTGATGGCTCACACAACAAACACACCTCTTTCACATAGTTCTTTGGTTGGCGTGGAAAGTATTCACAGATTTCACTGATAATAGTAATAAGATCACTCTAGGGGGTAAAAGATGGATTGTACAGTCATAAATACACAATTGTACTGCAACTTTTAACTTTGTCAAACACAGGTAGAGAAAAGTTAGCCGCGTTCCCAGGCTCCCTCTCCGTGAGTCCACACCCACTGGAAATTGCACACCTCCAATTCATTTCCAAAGGGGAAGCCTGGGAACAGGGCTAGAGGAAAGTTTGGTTCCTATAATGCATGCTAACACTATATAAGCTCCCAATACTCCATGGCCTCGCTACATGCCATTTGATGGCTGCATGTTACAGTACCTGGACATCATCAGAGTCTTCATCGACGGCGTATTGCAGGAAAGGGACTGTCAATTCACACAAGGCACAAGGTATGGTGGAATTGGACTTCAGCTTGGACTGAGAGTACACAAACCACATATGTACGTATGTGTGGACACATTTACACATGACTCAACACCCCAATAAAAGCAAAAAAGTGCAATAACAAACAAAAAACAGTATGTAGTGCAGTATGTCAGAACATGCACAATATGGACACAGTTTATAAACAGGTGGTTATGAATTGTATTCAAAATAATGATCACAAAACTTGCTACACAAATTTCAGATATTCACAGCATGGCACAACTGGACACAACTGGACACAACTTCTAATATTGCAGGTAACATACATATTCACACATGTATAGTGCAATATGTTCACACAAAACACTGAAGTAACAGACACACAACAGAAAAGAGAGAGGAAAGGGGGGGAAATCAGGGATCAACTCACCACTACAGCATTTAGAAACTTGGTCTGATTTTTGCACTGTGAAAAAACAGTCTCACACACTGTCTTAGGGTCCTGAGTGAGAGAGAGAGAGAGAGAGAGAGAGAGAGAGAGAGAGAGAGAGTAGTTTTTCTGAAAGAGGGCACTCAAACAACCAAAGTACTCTCTTTTCTACATAAATGCCACTCTTGTACAGATAACAAATTGGAATATCAGAACCAGAGTAGTGATAGCAACTTACTATTTCCTTTGAGAGCAAGCTCCACAAGGTGTCCCAGTTGTCATCAATCAAGGACTTGCACTGGCTAGCAAAACCACCCAAATAATTGCACACTTTTTCAACTTCAGCTTTTGCCTCCCCCTACAATGACATGTACAGGGCAATGACCAACATATCAAGAGTTGTCTTTCTAGTAAGGTACAATCTATTTGCATGTACAGTACCAAGGCAACAATGTATAATCTCCTGAAACCACCCAGGGAGCCAACAAAACTAAACATTATAGAGCACAACCATTAGACTAGAAATATTCAGTCTTACGAAACCTTCAAACTATGATACACGTGCATGTACATGTATTGGCCAATTTGAGTGGTGCAACTTAAATATCACACAAAAACAAAGACTATTCATCACGGTATATACCTCGGTGGAGTTGTTGAGAATGAGGTCCTCCAGCTCTTTCACTACCACATCACACATTTCACACTCGATTGGAAGCTTGATAGAAGCAACTTTAGACTTGCAGAGGCCAATTGCTGTACAGATGGTGTCTGGATCCTACACAAGTTTTAAAGAAAACAGTGAATTCAATGTTAACTTTGACACTAGACTATAGGGGAAGTCTTCATAAAGTCTAATTTTTTTTTGTGATCGATTTATCCATAAAAGAAAAGCTCCTCCGCAAATATAAAACAATCATGATAGACATCTGTGAAAGTTAGACTCTGCAAAACTTTCACACTATACAGCTAGTATTCGTTGGTTTCAGATGTTTAGAGGTCAACATTTCATATTAATGATACGAATCAAGCCTGGGAACAAGGCAACAAAGAGGTTCTCTAGTATGGATAATGAACAAATGGCTTGCTGATATACATACATAAAGTTAAATAAAACACTGCAGATTTTGCTTACAGCATTCTTGACCAACATATCCCAGATTTCGGGGAAGTATTTGTCCACAATCACTTTACACTCATCACCAAGAGATCCTAGCTTAGAACACACGTTATCCAGAGCTTGTTGAGCGGCATTCTAGGGAGAAGAAATAAGGAGTGAGTGGGGGAATAAAGGTTTGTAGACAAAAAAGGGGGAAAAATACCTCAGACTTGTTATTCAAGAAATCGTTTTCCACAAATTTAATGACCATCTCACACACATCACACTGTACAGACTTGATCATTGAAGTCTGGATGTGTGTGTGTGTGTGTGTGTGTGTGTGTATGTGTGTGTGTGTGTGTGTGTGTCAAAGTGTCGCAAAATATTTACTTAACACAATCACAGGGATACATGCATTGACCAAATTGTCCACATTAATATTTTATTTAAGAAGTGAACTAACTTACTTTTTGCACTGTTGCATTTTTACACAAGCCAACTGCAGTACAGATTACATCAGGGACCTGTAATTATATCGTAGATAATGATGGATCACACACACACGTGCGCACACACACACACACACACACACACGTGCACACACACACACACACATGTGCGCACACACACACACACACACACACACCACGTGCACACACACACACACACACACACACACATGTGCGCACACACACACACACACACACACACACACCATACACAAAGGTACAAGAACTGTTCGCCCCAGTACTAAACTTTATAACTGTATCGAGCTCAGCTCTACACTCTCACTTTGACTCACATCTCCATTGCTGATAGCTTTCCAAACATCAGGTAAATAATCGTCCACAAAGGTCTTACACTCATCTCCAAGCGAACCCAACTTTGAGCAAAGATCATCCAACTCTTGTTGCACCTTTTCCTGTCAAACATAAACAACCAATGCCATCACTTTAGGTGAGGCAGGTACAGTAGCATTGTCTAGCCTCGCTCTCATATTTATATTCATGCAGGAGGAGCCTAGGCTTGGGAACGAGGCTAAGCATTACCTCTGTTGCATTATTCAAGACTAAATTTTCCACTTGTTTCACCAACAGTTCGCAGACATCACACTGGACTGATCTCACATTGACTGCAAGGTTCTACAAAATGATAAAATTGCACACATGTACAATATTTTGGCTCAGAATACTACTATATAATACTTCTTTGTGTGTTTTGTAAAAAAGAAAAAACAGAAAAACCACATCTTATTGTGGACCATAAAAGAGTACAGTATCTCTAACCAATGGTGATAAAAAAGTGCTTTAAAATCTACTGTAGGTACAACCAGCTTGTACATAACTTTATTGACACTAGACCTTTGAGAAAAAAATACCCACAAAAAAATGAACAGCAGAAAAACACCATTGCATCAACAACTTTCAGATACCGTATAGCTGGAAATTTTCAAGGAATAAAATTTTCGCAGAAAAACGCTCGCCAAACATTTCGAGATTTAATTTTCGAGGATCAATCAGCCCCACCCATATATATTGCAATACGATCCCAAAAATTTCGCAGGTAAAATTTTACACTCCTCGAAAATTTCGGTAATATATTCACGCTATACATAATAATCATAAAGATAGATAGGAAAAATTAAGAGATTCATTACTTTTGGCTTGGGCTCTGTGGTAGAACTGCAGAGACCAATTAGACTGCATACAGTGTCAGGGTCCTGGAGTGATATAATGTGTGCAAGTATGTGCATGTGTGTCTGGGAGACGGACCAACTCTCTTACCGTTTCCTTCTCCAAGAGCTCCCATATTTGAGGGAAGTATTTTTCGACCAAACTTTTGCATTCGCTGCCAAACACACCAAGAGCTGAACAAAAGGATTCTATTTCTTGCTTAACTTCATCCTAGAAAGAAATGATAATTACTGTAACCACAAGTGCAATCAATTAAAAATTTACAACTAGTGCTGTATAATAATTATTATTTCAATCACCTCAGTTTTATTGTCGTCGATGTAGTCATCAATTTTTCCAACAACCAACTTACAAACACTGCATCCGACACCATCACTGACAGACAAGTCTTTTGCCTACATGTACACATATATACAAGGAGCAAAAGAAATACAGATTGAACAATTTTTCGCTAAACAAGTACTATATATACATTGACGTGGATTTTAATTTGGTCAATGTCTGAATCATCAAATTAAAGTCTTCCAATATTTTGGCTCTGTACTGTATGTGAATTTATTATGCACATACATATTATGCTCTACGGAGTAAATCGTCAAATTCACTTACAGTCTGCTTCCATCTCTTGGAGGAGCTACAGAGACCAATTTCACTGCACACCTTGTCAGGATCCTGAATGTGTGTGTGTGTGTGTGTGTGTGTGTGTGTGTGTGTGTGTGTGTGTGTGTTGTGTGTTGTGTGTGTAGCCATGTGCAGTATGTAACAGTGTGGCCATTATCTACATGGTGTATCTTACAGTTTCATCGACCAAAAGTTCCCATATTTGTGGAAAGAACTGTGTCACCAAATCAATACACTCGCTCGAAAATGGACCAAGGGCAGAACAGAGGTCTTCCAAAGCATTTTCAGCATCACTCTACACAGAAGTCAAGAGAAAACCAATTCTTTTCAAGTATAGTGTATTTGTATCCATTGACAGTTGTACAGTACCTTGGTTTTGTTACTGTCGACAACATACTTGCCCACCTCTTCAACAACAATCTTACAAATGGTGCACTCAGCACCACCACTGACAGACACTTCTTTCATCTACAATGCAAGAGTACATGTACAAAGAGCACACTTGAAGTTACACATCATTTTCAGAACTACCATAACTACCATTTTCACACAACATGTAATAAAAAATTTCGCGTTAAATAAATTTCGTACAACCATGCAACTTTACGCAGCCACACACACAATTTAAAATTTTTGTACATTTGATTTTGTACACTGCAACCCTGTACAAAAATTTCTAGATTACAGTACAGTAATACTGTCATCTTGAGATACAGTTACAATAATACACGTAAAATTTACTGACCAATTTCCAAGCCACAAAGTGCTGTTTTACTATGACAACAAATAAGCAATGTTCGTACCTTCCAGACCTTCTCCATACAGTACTTCTCTTGGCCACACTGCTGGGCTGTTGTCTTGCTCTGGCACCAGTAGGCGGGGCCCCACTCACAATCAGATGCAGCATTGCAGTAGGTTGCTATAGCAACAGGAAGTCGAGGAGAACATGCAATAAAGATTCTTTGTACAAAAACAAGGGAACACTCGTGAAGTACTACATATTGATAGTTTTACTAATAATTACTATAGTTATAACAATTTAGAGTGAAAGTAGTGGTATTCCAGCTCAGAGCTTGAATCAAAAACTTCTTTGTGTGTTTTGTAAAAAAGAAAAAACAGAAAAACCACATCTTATTGTGGACCATAAAAGAGTACAGTATCTCTAACCAATGGTGATAAAAAAGTGCTTTAAAATCTACTGTAGGTACAACCAGCTTGTACATAACTTTATTGACACTAGACCTTTGAGAAAAAAATACCCACAAAAAAATGAACAGCAGAAAAACACCATTGCATCAACAACTTTCAGATACCGTATAGCTGGAAATTTTCAAGGAATAAAATTTTCGCAGAAAAACGCTCGCCAAACATTTCGAGATTTAATTTTCGAGGATCAATCAGCCCCACCCATATATATTGCAATACGATCCCAAAAATTTCGCAGGTAAAATTTTACACTCCTCGAAAATTTCGGTAATATATTCACGCTATACATAATAATCATAAAGATAGATAGGAAAAATTAAGAGATTCATTACTTTTGGCTTGGGCTCTGTGGTAGAACTGCAGAGACCAATTAGACTGCATACAGTGTCAGGGTCCTGGAGTGATATAATGTGTGCAAGTATGTGCATGTGTGTCTGGGAGACGGACCAACTCTCTTACCGTTTCCTTCTCCAAGAGCTCCCATATTTGAGGGAAGTATTTTTCGACCAAACTTTTGCATTCGCTGCCAAACACACCAAGAGCTGAACAAAAGGATTCTATTTCTTGCTTAACTTCATCCTAGAAAGAAATGATAATTACTGTAACCACAAGTGCAATCAATTAAAAATTTACAACTAGTGCTGTATAATAATTATTATTTCAATCACCTCAGTTTTATTGTCGTCGATGTAGTCATCAATTTTTCCAACAACCAACTTACAAACACTGCATCCGACACCATCACTGACAGACAAGTCTTTTGCCTACATGTACACATATATACAAGGAGCAAAAGAAATACAGATTGAACAATTTTTCGCTAAACAAGTACTATATATACATTGACGTGGATTTTAATTTGGTCAATGTCTGAATCATCAAATTAAAGTCTTCCAATATTTTGGCTCTGTACTGTATGTGAATTTATTATGCACATACATATTATGCTCTACGGAGTAAATCGTCAAATTCACTTACAGTCTGCTTCCATCTCTTGGAGGAGCTACAGAGACCAATTTCACTGCACACCTTGTCAGGATCCTGAATGTGTGTGTGTGTGTGTGTGTGTGTGTGTGTGTGTGTGTGTGTTGTGTGTTGTGTGTGTAGCCATGTGCAGTATGTAACAGTGTGGCCATTATCTACATGGTGTATCTTACAGTTTCATCGACCAAAAGTTCCCATATTTGTGGAAAGAACTGTGTCACCAAATCAATACACTCGCTCGAAAATGGACCAAGGGCAGAACAGAGGTCTTCCAAAGCATTTTCAGCATCACTCTACACAGAAGTCAAGAGAAAACCAATTCTTTTCAAGTATAGTGTATTTGTATCCATTGACAGTTGTACAGTACCTTGGTTTTGTTACTGTCGACAACATACTTGCCCACCTCTTCAACAACAATCTTACAAATGGTGCACTCAGCACCACCACTGACAGACACTTCTTTCATCTACAATGCAAGAGTACATGTACAAAGAGCACACTTGAAGTTACACATCATTTTCAGAACTACCATAACTACCATTTTCACACAACATGTAATAAAAAATTTCGCGTTAAATAAATTTCGTACAACCATGCAACTTTACGCAGCCACACACACAATTTAAAATTTTTGTACATTTGATTTTGTACACTGCAACCCTGTACAAAAATTTCTAGATTACAGTACAGTAATACTGTCATCTTGAGATACAGTTACAATAATACACGTAAAATTTACTGACCAATTTCCAAGCCACAAAGTGCTGTTTTACTATGACAACAAATAAGCAATGTTCGTACCTTCCAGACCTTCTCCATACAGTACTTCTCTTGGCCACACTGCTGGGCTGTTGTCTTGCTCTGGCACCAGTAGGCGGGGCCCCACTCACAATCAGATGCAGCATTGCAGTAGGTTGCTATAGCAACAGGAAGTCGAGGAGAACATGCAATAAAGATTCTTTGTACAAAAACAAGGGAACACTCGTGAAGTACTACATATTGATAGTTTTACTAATAATTACTATAGTTATAACAATTTAGAGTGAAAGTAGTGGTATTCCAGCTCAGAGCTTGAATCAACCCTACTGTACATGAACTACATTACAATAAGCACACGGTATATTGCCAGAGTCACTCAAACTGTACAAAGCAGCTACACATAGATTCATACACAAGATACTACCCATGATGGTACATTATGTTGAGCATGCTACTGAGGTTTGAACGACTAGTCAAAGTTTTGAAAGTGTACCAAAAAAAAAATTCAAGGGCTAAAGGAATGAATTTCAACAACAAGATATGATGAACTTAAAAGCAATAGTGGACTTTGAATAACATTAATGCACTCCAAATGTGTGCAGTATCAGTCATCTGACCTCTAACTTGCCTTACACGGTTATCACATGATTTTTATCAAGATACCAAAGTATGTAAAAAGGTGACTAAGCAGCGTGAATCATATATCTTCACTACCTCAAGCTAGCTAAAAACCACAAGAAGCCACAAACAAATACTACCGCCTACAATATCACTTGGGGTTCCATTCAGTAGGCAGTGCATTTACTACACACAGACACATACATAATACACACAAGTGTCCAGCTACCCACCAAGTGCAGCTATCCACTTATAGTCAACTGGTCTTTTGGTCAGAAGTGTAGTTGATAGAAGGCATAAGAGCCATCCTAGTGGAGACTATGTAACAAACACTACTGTATACATGCACAATGTATGTAAAGCTCAAAAGATAAAGAAATTGGGAAAACTTGGCTAGTTCCAAAACAAATTTCCTTACTAAAGCATTTCTTGGACAAATAGAAATGAGGCAAAGTTTTTATTGGAGTATCCTCCCACTGTAGAAAGATTCCCACTTCTTTGAGGAAGCATAACCACTGAAGTTCACCCAAACATTGGACATGATTATAACATAACGTACGAACCAACGCAGGTATAAAGACCACACACACATTACTGGCTACATAAAGTGACAAAACAGTTACAATAGCAACAGTTGCTTTTTTTTTGTCATGTGACTGCCTATAAATGTTCCAATACACAAGGACACATGTCGGGTGAAGGTACACACCGTGAAGCCAAGAAATTCAATGATCTAAACTACATCAAAAATTAGCGTCAACACCGGAGTCCATTAACTCAATTGAGTGCTAAGTTACTAAGGCAACAGCATTCACATGACGGTTTGAAATCACTGCACGTACTATACGCACACATGCACACCTCTTTCATGTATATCATACCATTCTCTAGCTCTCTAGAGAACTAAACAAAAATGATTTTTATGTTGTTGTAATATCTCTCCCACAACAGAATATAATATTACAACACATATTATGTACATTGTATATCATTGATCACACGAAAGTATCAACAACACATAGAGTTTCTACACGTACAACTGAAACTATACTGGTGAAGTTTACTGCACCTGTACATGTGATTGCCAAACTATATCCAAAGTATATTTACACTTGTATGTGATACAGAGCACTAATGTGTAGGAAGTGAGTGGAGAGTATTAGTACACATGCTGAAATGAACGTATAGGAAACACGAACTGGGAGTTTGTTGGCATTTTTCAAACACACACAACCATTATGTACACATGGTTCATTACACACAACTCCATCACATGATACATACAAAAACATGTGTACGCACACACACACACACACACACACTACAATTGCCAGCTAAAACCATTTATTTGGCACTCTTTCCTTGTGTAATGCTCTCCTGTAACTCTTAATCTCCAACAATCTTACTACCGTATACCGCTTAATTTTCGAGGTTACTTAATTTTCCCGGATTGCGCTATTGCGCTATTGCAGATTTTCGTTGAATAAGTTTCACGGATTGATATCATTCCTGTGCGCACGCATATGAGCACGCAATTTTTCTTTGAACAATTTTCGCAGATAACGTTCGATCCGCGAAAACTGCGAAAGTTAAGTACCACGAAAATTAAGCGGTATACGGTATTCAAATTCTACTGATAGACTTTCAAGCACTACCACCACTCAAAAATTTGTGGCAAAAAAATGCATAGGTAAAGGTACAAAACAATGCAGAAAGCTAGGACTACAGTATATCTGCCAAGAGCACATGCTGGTATCATAAGCTGGCTTTGATAACAGCATAAATTTTGGGGAAAACATTATACACATGTCATTGTTTGAACATGAGACACATTGTTTTTAAAAAGTTTCACTCTTGCAGTCTGATTGTTGAAGTCTGAAACTAGCAACCACAATTAGACCATTATTTGTGGGTTTTTACATGAAATCAGTGGCTGTATAATAAAATAGTGATGACACACAAATAGGCATTTTGGGTCACATGTCCTGTTGAAGAATAACCACCACAAACAACAAACAACAGCACACACTGGCCACACTAGCACACTTTGCTTCAAGTTCCTTACAGTAGCATTCACACCGAGTTAAAGTACAGTACACCAACATAGTAGACAACTGCCAACAATTTGAAGGCAAATAATTCACAAACAGACACTTACCCAACACTATCACAGTGAAAGCTGCAATTAGCTTCATGTTTGGGTTAGTCTTGGCGAGTATTTATTCTTGTCCGACCAGTTGAAAGCTTCTGAAGACTGAAAATACAGTGAAATGGTTGCAGTTGGTATATTCACGCGGCAAAGGCAAAGTGATCGTACTATGTGATCATGTGACATGACAGGAAACACACACAAAAAAAAATTAAATGATGTCATGAATAACATTAATAATTATTTTGCATAACTTAGAACATTATCTGAACAACAACACAAAACACACTGTGCCTGCCTTATAAGATATATCTAATGCTAAATGCATACTGCAGTTGCAGGGTATATATACAGTGAGCTATCTATGCAGCTAGCTAGGTCTTGGGTGGCTGCCATGATTCAATCTTCGGTCGTGTGGTGCTGTAAGGAACATACTCTCTATCAGTTCCTGAAAGGTTCTCTGTGTGTTCTGAGAGAAACTTCTTCTCTTCTAGAGGATGAGTGACTGGGTTGTGCTGTCCAATATTGTGTAGCCAACGATGCCTGCATGAAAGATGATCAAAGAGTGAATGCTGTGGCCATTAGATGAAATGAGACAGCTAGATGGATTTTGTACCCAGGCTCTGTCTGGCTGCTCCATATAGCCAATTGACAATGCTCCCAGACATGGCAAAAACAAAACCCTGTCAGTTAGATATGGATGAGGCTAGAATTCTGAGTGAACTAGACCATTTCAGCTACTTTTAATGATAAATGACATCTAAAGTCCATCTGGTTCGAGAATGCAGGTAGAAAAAATTGAATAACTTTCTAAATATCCAACTGATTTCAAAATTTCAAGCACCATTGGAAAGCACTCATTCTCCCTATTCGTTTGGTTGCTTTTCCAGCTTCCTATGAAGAGTTAGCTACTTTACCCCATATAAAAAGTATTGCATGAATCTCATTATTTCACTTCCGACGGTATTCTCAAACCAGATGGACTTTAGTGTAAAGGGATCCAAGAGTCTAGTTCAAAATGCTAGACAAATACTGCACACATATTAACCATGATTGTGTTCTGGTCTCACCATTCTGGGGGGATTTGGGTGGCATCATGGTCCCTTCTTGCCAAATAGACCCACCGATTGCGAGCTGCATTACAACACACAGATAAGGTATGAATTCCAAAGTGTTCAGTAATGCACTTCTCTTTGTATCTAGCTGGCATATGTAAACTAATAGAAGATGCATATAGTACTGCATGTACGCTATATTCACTCATTGAGCAAGACAAAACACAGGCTAGAAATACGAATACAATGGGTAAAATTGTCTTTGGGTCTGCTTACGAAAGAAGTGATCATTGTTCTCGTAATACTTGTTTCCAAATTGGTCAGTTCCCACTAACGTACCGGCTCGAAGGTCCCTCAGTCTAAACGAAATACAAACATAAAAAATTTTAAAAGACACTGATGAGTTTAACAATTATGCTAGCAAACTGGCAGTGATGGTATGTAGAGGAAGGTTTTTTTTTATGAAAAGTCTTATGATTTTTTCTTAAAAACCAAACACATACAACATACTTCAATAGGTCCCAAAAAGCTTTCCTGACACCGCCAACAGCACTGATTCTTCTCCAAAGAAACGCCATCTCACTGAGGTGTGCTCTATTTAGAAAAGGCCAGAGGTCAAAGGACAAACATACCCACTGCACCAGCCCCTCCCTCTATATAGTTAAGTGAAGTATAAAGCGAAAAGAGGCAATGGCCAGCGAAAAATCTCCAAAAGATCTAGCCTTCAGAGGTAAAGGTGTTGCCACGCTACATGTTTATGGCCACGAGCACTGGAAAACGTTTCTCAAACTGGACAACAAGGAGATTCCATACGAACTTACCTCCAACATCGAGTATGCAGCAGACTTGGATAACTTCAACGTAGAGGGCGAAATTCTAGTGGAATGGCCTAATGTAACTGTAGTGTTTAACATGGATAAATTTGTAGGTGAGTACTAGATCTCTGGTGACTAGCTAGCTGTTTAAAAAAACTATTTTATTGAGGGGAGGGACTGCATGTGATTGTGTGGGGCGTTGTCAATAATCTCTGGTGTATACATGTAAATACCATAATATCTATCTTGATATGTATGTTTATAATAGGTAAAGATGGGGCAGAGGACAAGGAGCCACTCATTCTCTCTGCAACAGAAAGCTTTTTGGCTCTTATTCGTCCCTTCAAAGTGGACAAGGAATGGTGTAGGGGGCTGGAAAATAAGGACACAAAGAAAATCAATGGGTAATACAAAATGTGCACTACTGGTCATGCAAGCCTATATCAGATTCAGTTTCTGACTTGATATGACCATTTATCATAGATATGAGTGGGCATTTGAGCAAGATGCCAGCACCTTCAAGTATGCAGGACACATAAGAAGAGGAAAAGAATACTTCATCACATTCAGTTTCACCCCAGATAGAAGCTACCACTTGTTTGGATACAAATAACACATCATGAATTTAACCAATACAACTACACATCATGCATATTGTACCTACAAGTCATACTGCACACACTCAAACCAAAATGCAACTAAAAATGCTGACTATATGATGCTAACATACTTTCAAACTAAAGGATGAAAACAATAATAATGATGATGGTAATAACAATGGTGATGATGATTGCTTGAAATGATCACACAGAATTAAGTCTTGCAAACATTAAAAAAAAGAGTAAAAAAAAACAAAAAAAACAACAATGAAACCACATAGTTTAGTTATATTCATCACTTGAAGCATTTGTATCTTCTGGATCCATCAAATGATCATATTTCCCTTCATCATTGTCTCTCTTGGAAAGATGGTCGTAACCTTCTCCTCCTCCATTCTGAGTGGCACCACTGAGAGCTGAGAAGTCAAGGTAACCTGCCACTCCTTCAAGGAGGATGTTGATCAATACAACAAGATCACCAAATGAAGGTCTCTCATCAGGATCCTGATTCCAACACTTCAATAAGACTTCATAGCTGAAATTGAAAACATTTGATCACTCAGTATACTATAAATCCTTTACAAATCAAAATTACTCACACATCATCCGAGCAAGCAGCATTAGAGGGTTTGTCCAGCCTTCCTCCTGATTCCAAGTGTTTGATCAAAGTGAAAGGGTCCACAGCAGGGTATGGGGTACGACCAAGACTGAACACCTCCCAACAAGTCACTCCATAGGACCACTGAGAAAGCAACAACCAAGTAAGATTATTATGTCCATTGTGCTATAAACACTGAGCCGTGTTAGTGACACTTAAACCTACCACATCTGTTTTCTCAGTGAAGATGCCATCTGTGAGGCTCTCAATGGCCATCCATCTTATTGGTAGCTTCACATCACTGTCATCCTTTAGTTTGCCTTGTTTGAAGTAGTTCCTGGCATAGATGTCTTCAGAGAGGCCAAAATCAGCCACTTTGATAACAAAACCACTGTCAATCCTAAAATTGTAGGAGGAGGGGATAACAACAATACTATGTAATGATAACATAATAATTATTATAACACA
Source organism: Tethya wilhelma (assembly GCA_964030475.1). Lineage (NCBI taxonomy): Eukaryota > Metazoa > Porifera > Demospongiae > Tethyida > Tethyidae > Tethya > Tethya wilhelma. The sequence continues at coordinate 11,837,551 of CAXIPT010000002.1, read as the reverse complement.
CACATAATATGTTCACATAATCAAACAAATATGTGTGCAATTTACACCAATAATAAGGAATTTCAAAACATGCTGTAGTCTAATAGACCATCTGATTCCTTACATGCAATTTCTTGCTGCAAGATCTCTGTGGACAAATTTCTTAGAAGCCAAGTACTCCATTCCCTTGGCAATCTGTAGACACATTGAGAGCAGCTTCTTCTTGGCTACTACAGCCTACAAAGTAAGTAAAGTACTTTACTCCCAGATGAACCAACCCATAATCCAAATACACATGCAGCTGGTTTATCTTGCACAATTAGGTAGGTCACATTTAAGAGAATTCTAGTGCAATATGAAACAAGTCCCACAATCTTCACTTCCTATTTAGAGCCTGGAAACAAGGCTATAATAGCACTATACTTGACACTCACCACATCCTCACTGGCCTCCCCTGCAATGGTCAGGTTAGGTTTCTCCTTTCTGAGATAGTTGAGGAGACTACCAGTTGCCATGTATGGCATCACTATGTAAGGAGCTTCCCCAGCATCAATACACACACCAATCAGGTTGAGGACATTGAGATGACTGAAAGCCTTCATTTTAAGACCCTCCTCCATTAAATCTTCAATGTCTTTCATGGAAAATACAGCTGCATTATTTTAAAACAAGTATAAAACAATTAATATTCCTACAAAATCCAGAGTGCAATTAATTTCCTTGAATCACACCTCATCATGCATAGGAGAAACAGTCTAAACTATGTATAGTTAGAAGCTCAAAATTTTACTAGTAGTTAGCATTTCTAATAAAGCTTACATTTCAAAGTCTTGACTGCAACTAGCTCAGGAGTTGTCCGTCCTTCCCATCCTGTCAAATGACCTCGATACACCACACCAAATTCACCTTAATGCATGGCATAACAATAAAAAGTTCTATCATTCAGCATGCATGGTGCCATTCAGCATGCATGGTAGAACAATGCAGTTTTTAGAATTAGCCTCAATAAGGCAACATGATCAATCATACTGGTAATACTGGTACCTTTTCCAACACAGTCTAGAAGGTTGATGTGTCTCCCTGGTATTAGGAGGTTCTCACTGTCCATTTGTCTTATATATGTTGATGCCACTCTCGTCCCAGTGCTGCTAGGTTGCATACCAGAGGGTATTGGACCAAGAGATAATTGACTCTCATTAGAAAGCAACTGGAAGGGGTTGTTAACTGCATCGAAATTAATGTTACAGTTACGTATCATAATGATAATAATAATAAAAGAGTATGTGTCACTTTCAAATAAATAATGATGTACGGTATTATGTATACCTAAGTAGCGAGGGGTTGTTGGTGTGGCCACTGTGCCACTGTGATCTGATACGCTATATGAGTCAAAATTACGTCAGCAATTAAAATGAGAACACATATGTTTAATTCAAGTACAAACACACACACACACACACGTACACACACACACACACACACACACACACACACACACACACACACAGAGCTATACTTAAACTTAGGCAGAGCGGTATTTTCCCTCTTCAGTGGAAGGGCAGTGTTGTCCCTAGAAACTTGTTGAATGACTTTAGATGTTGATCTCTTCACACAGACAACTGCTACTATCAGAATGGTGACTAGTATTGCCAGGAGCGTGACAGCTGCTACAATAGAAGATGGAATGATGGCAGTAAGGCCAGAGGTTCTGGGAGAAGGAGCAGTAGTGCTTTCTGGAACTTTGTGATTGTGTGGGTACAAAATTTACGTGATACAGTCATACCAGCACCATTCTTTGTAATAGCAAGAAAACAAGAATGACATGAAAAAGCCATAAATGTAACAGTAGTAAGATAAACTGTAAACAAGTTTATGAGAAATTAAAAGCGTAGTACTAACTGCTGCAGGGGAGTTTGTAATTGTAGCTAACATAATAATATTTCAAACTGTGACTCACAAAATTTAATTCCTGCATTTGAACAACAGTGTGGCAGTGCTGGATCAAATATTGAACCAGGGTTTGTGCAATTGATGCCTGGAATGTTAAAATCACGTATTGAATTGACAATTGCCGGTATTTCAACATATTCCTGAGTAATTTCCCACACATCTGCACAGAGAGAGTCAGTTAAGTAGCGACATTGCTCCTGGCAAACCGAATTTGGTGGCAAGAAATGAGTAGAATTGCCACAAGGAGGATAGAAATAGTAACAGATGAGATGTAGTGATGGGGTTCTGAATAAATATCAGCATTCAAATCTATGTAATAATTGTTATGATCAACAAAAGTAATAATTGAAGTCTTACTTGCATGGTTCTTGAATATTGCGAACTATCACTTCTGCTTGTTTAACAAAACTGTTTAAAGTGTCAATATCATTCTTAGCTCTTCCATTTGGTATGAACACCATATCATGTCCAATGTTATAGAACATATCACAGGAATTGCCACCAGTATACAGCGTACATTGACCATACCTAAGTAAGTTAGTATTTTATTGCATGATCGATATTTAAAACACTCTAATTTACAATGACTTGCATCAGTCTCATGATCTATTAAAATGATAACTGGCTTACTTTTCTGATTCAGTTTCATTGATTGTAGCAACATCAATATTGGTGAAGTTACAATTAATGGTGTCATTGTAGTTCAAAGCGCCTGCAAAAAAATATAATTATAATTATATTATATTATTATGAGTGTTTCCACATGCAATCATGAATGCCATGTTATAGATTCTGAGCCAACATACCACATTGTGTCGTTATTAGCATAATAATGAAGAAAAGAATCTTAATCCACTTTTGTATAACACCATTGGACATCATGCATGCGCAGAAAACTCACTGATTGGTTATGGTCATGCATAAGAGCTCGAGCTTATAAGTAGAACTACGCGCACGGCCTGGGCATGCAGAATAACGTCCTTTACCACAAAAACAAACAACCCCCCCCCCCCCCCCCCCCCCCNTTAATTCCATAGTTGTACAAGGAATCATGTGGTTATCTGCTAGTATCATAACAGACATAAAATTAGCTAATAGCCTTATTTTATAGAGAGATAAACACAAAATCAAAGCTAGTTTACAGGAATTTTAATTATAAATTATGCAGGAGTGCAATTACTAAAACCACAGAGGGTATTACAAAACCACAGAAAGTAATACTAATTAAAAATCATGTTCAGTTACATGACTAGTACAATTGCAGTTAGTATAATACGGAAGTTTGTACAGAAATTAAGTTTGATCATTTGTATCCTCCATCAAATGATCATATCTCCCTTCATCATTGTCTCTCTTGGAAAGATGGTCATAACCTTCTCCTCCTCCATTCTGAGTGGCACCACTGAGAGCTGAGAAGTCAAGGTAACCTGCCACTCCTTCAAGGAGGATGTTGATCGATACAACAAGATCACCAAATGAAGGTCTTTCATCAGGAACCTGATTCCAACACTTCAATAAGAATTCATAACTGCAATAAAAAAACAATCACTCAGTATTTTCATTAATCTTATAATCAGTCTGTTAAGAATCACTTATATAGTCTTACATATCATCTGAGCAAGCAGCATTAGAGGGTTTGTCCAGCCTTTCTCCTGATTCAAGGTGTTTGATTAAAGTGAAAGGGTCCACAGCAGGGTATGGGGTACGACCAAGACTGAACACCTCCCAACAAGTCACTCCATAGGACCACTGAGAAAACAACAACAATCTACAAAGATTATTATGTCCATTGTGCTTTAATATCATAGATAGCAGTGATACTTACGAACTTACCACATCTGTTTTCTCAGTGAAGATGCCATCTGTGAGGCTCTCAATGGCCATCCATCTTATTGGTAGCTTCACATCACTGTCATCCTTTAGTTTGCCCTGTTTAAAGTAATTTTTGGCATAGATGTCTTCAGAGAGACCAAAATCAGCCACTTTGATAACAAAACCACTGTCAATCCTAAAATTGGATGAGAGGAAAACATGTAGTTTAGTTATTGTACACATGTGCACATAAACACGTGTATACCCACCCCGTACACAGGAATTAACACTGCAAAAATTGCTTCTTACATGCAGTTCCTTGCAGCAAGATCTCTGTGGACAAATTTCTTAGAAGCCAAGTACTCCATTCCCTTGGCAATCTGTAGACACATTGAGAGCAGCTTCTTCTTTGCTACGACAGCCTACAAAGCAAAACTATAATCAATCGAGGACTGTCAGACAGTAACATAAATATACACCAGACTCAAAGGGTATTGTATGACACTGCATGATCAAACTCTGAGCAACAAATAATCCAAACTCAATCAGTACTGCACTTCACAGTATAATTGTAGAAACAATCCTTACTAGTTCTTTGCCACACTCACCACATCCTCACTGGCCTCTCCTGCAATGGTCAGGTTAGGTCTCTCCTTCCTGAGATAGTTGAGGAGACTACCAGTTGCCATGTATGGCATCACTATGTAGGGAGCTTCCCCAGCATCAATACACACACCAATCAGGTTGAGGACATTGGAATGACTGAAGGCCTTCATCTTAAGACTCTCCTCCATTATATCTTCAATGTCTCTTATGGAGAACACAGCTGTATTTTAAATATTATAAATTTTTAATAATACTGAGCTAACCACATGATTCAAGGAAATGTCAATTGCATATCTTTTCAATAGTACAAGAGACTCTATGAAGCATGTTAATAATAACAGTTATAGGTTTCCACCCACCCCACAACTACTTACATTTCAATGTCTTGACAGCAACTAGCTCAGGAGTTGTCCGTCCTTCCCATCCTGTCAAATGACCTCGATACACCACACCAAATTCACCTTAATAAATTTATAATAATGAAGACTTATAGCCTAGGTGACTGCAACAATAATAATACCATTTCCGACACAGTCTAGAAGGTTGATGTGCCTCCCTGGTATTAGTAGGTTCTCACTGTCCATTTGTCTTATATATGTTGATGCCACTCTTGTCCCAGTGCTGCTAGGTTGCATACCAGAGGGTACTGGACCAAGAGATAACTGACTCTCATTAGAAAGCAACTGGAAGGGGTTGTTCACTGCATCAAATAATATTATAGTTATCCGAGCATAATGAAAGACTTCATGTTACTTTAAAATTCAATCATGCCTGTGCATTAATCATGTGACTGTATACCTACCTATGTAGCGAGGGGTTGTTGCTGTAGGCGTGCCCACTGTGCCACTGTGGTCTGATATGCTACACGAGTGATAAGGGTTAATTTCTTGTACACAAACATACATGCACACATGCACACACAAACACACGCGCACACTCACATGCATGTGCATGGGCACAGACACTCACACACACACACACACACACACACACACACACACACACACACACACACACACATAGTGACACACACACTGACATTGACACAAAACATACTTAAATTCAGGTATTGTATTTTCCCTCTTTGAACTCAAAGTTCTTCTCAACGGTAGATCAATGTTGTCCCCAGAGACTTGTAGAATGACTTTAGAAGTTGATCTCTTCACACAGACAACTGCTACTATCAGAATAGTGACTAGTATTGCTAGGAATACAACAACTGCTACAATAGAAGATGGAATAATGGCAGCAAGGTTTGGGCCTTGAGGGTCGCCAACTGACTGAGTGGTGGTTGGAAGTGGAGCAGTAGAGCTAGCAGTGGTACTTTCTTGTGTGAGTGTGCATGTGTGAGTGCATACGTCACTGTGAGTGTGTAGCAAGGTAAATTGTAAACAAGTTATGTTGACAGAAATTGAACTCTATATTTAGATAGCATAACCCTTTCATCCTGGGTCTAACAGCTGCATGTGGTGATATCATGTAGTAAAGCCATAAAGAGCTGACATAGTAACAGTGTTACAACAACATGCATGCAGTGCATTGCATCTTGTATACTTTCAAGTTCTTAAGAGCATTATTTGTAGAACTTGACTCACCAAATTTAATTCCAGCATCTGAACAACAGTGTGGCAGTGCTGGATCAAATATTGAACCAGGGTTTGTGCAATTGATGAATGGAAGATTAAAAATGTGTATTGTCTCAGCAACAGCAGGTACTTCAAGATAATCAAGAACAATTTCCCACACATCTGAGCAGAGAGATTCAGATATGTAGCGACATTGCTCCTCACAAATTGAGTTCGGTGGCAAAAAATGAGTAGAATTTCCACAAGGTGGATAGAAAAAATAACATAGAAGATGTATTGCTGGGGTTCTGAAAAAATGTAGTGTTCAGTTATAAATATTATTCATTATTATGATCCATACATCAAATCTTACTTGCACGGTTCTTGAACGTTTTTAACTATCACTTCTGCTTGCTCGGCAAAACTGTTTATAATGTAAATATCATCCCTGGCTCTTCCCCTCGGTATGAATACTGTATCAACTCCAATGTTGTAGAACACATCACAGGAATTGCCACCAGCATAAGGTACACATTGACCGTACCTAGTACAAATTATGCCATACATATAGCTGGGATAGCAATATGAGGTTTCAGAAGCCAGGCCCTTTTGAAGGGAAGTAGAATCTAGCCATCTGCATGCCAGTAACTTACTTTTCTGCTTCGACTTCATTGACTGGAGCAACATTGGTATCAGTGAAATTACAGGTAATGATTTCATTGTATTTCCCAGCAGCTGCATAATTATATAAAAATCGAAAGCCTGTATCTATGTTACACCAAATAACATTGATAGACATACCACACACTGACAGTGCTAGCAGAATAATAAAGCAAAAAATCATCCACTTCATCTTGTGAAATATAGATCGATCGTCCAGGTCGCTGATCACGTGAATGCGTGTCATTAAATATTGAATTGCGCAATTGCGTGCGCGTGAAGCTAGTCTCGTCCCCAGACCCCACCCCTTCTCCTTGGAGAATGGGTGGAGTCTGGGAACGAGGCTAGCATGAAGCTGGCATGGTCGGTTACTGCGCGCTTAACCTCGTTCCCAGGGCCGGGGCTAGGGAGCTACTCATAGTACTGCACGCTGTACCAACTATATATAGCGCTAGCGCGCGCCTGCGCATGCGCACGCGATACACGGTGTGACGACCTTTACCAAAATATTCATAAACAGGAAATTACATGATTTGCACAGCATGTGAACAACAAAAATATTCATGAAATTTGATTATTAGCTCAAATGATCATATCTCCCTTCATCATTGTCTCTCTTGGAAAGATGGTCATAACCTTCTCCTCCTCCATTCTGAGTGGCACCACTGAGAGCTGAGAAGTCAAGGTAACCCGCCACTCCTTCAAGGAGGATGTTGATCAAAACAACAAGATCACCAAATGAAGGCCTCTCATCAGGATCCTGACTCCAACACTTCAATAAGAATTCATAACTGCAATAAAAAATATTCACTCAGTACTCCATGGCTATTTTCATTTTAATCAGTCGGCTAAGAATCACTTACACATCATCTGAGCAAGCAGCATTAGAGGGTTTGTCCAGCCTTCCTCCTGTTTCCAGGTGTTTGATCAAAGTGAAAGGGTCCACAGCAGGGTATGGGGTATGACCAAGACTGAATACCTCCCAACAAGTCACTCCATATGACCACTGAAAAAGCAACAATATTATGTCAACTGTGTATTCAGGTAACTTAATAGTTAATACCATGTAGACAGTGGTGTTGTTACAAACTTACTACATCTGTTTTCTCAGTGAAGATGCCATCTGTGAGGCTCTCAATGGCCATCCATCTTATTGGTAGCTTCACGTCACTGTCATCCTTTAGTTTGCCTTGTTTGAAGTAGTTCCTGGCATAGATGTCTTCAGAGAGACCAAAATCAGCCACTTTGATAACAAAACCACTGTCAATCCTAATTGTAGGAGGGGTAAAATGAAAATGAACACACACATGCACATAATTACCTGGTATTATAAATAAACCAATACGCTACATTACCTCACACACACGATTTCAAAAGGTTCGTACATGCAGTATAGTTTACTATTTCTTACATGCAATTTCTTGCTGCAAGATCTCTGTGGACAAATTTCTTTGAAGCCAAGTACTCCATTCCTTTGGCAATCTGTAGACACATTGAGAGCAGCTTCTTCTTTGCTAATACAGCCTACAAAAGAATCAATAACAAGCATAAAAAACATCAGAACTGCAATAAGAACATGCCATTACTATGCATACCCAGTACTACCGTACTGGGAATATAATTTAAAAAAAAAACACTCAATTTGTATTTTGTTTACAAACATGAGTCAGTGCAAGATGACACTGAATTATATTTCAACCTTCCAACCTATAACCCAAACTGCGTCGCAGCTAACTCACGTTGCACATGGCAAGTTAAATTAATTTTGAAAGTACACAGAGCCATCACATGTATAGCTCAATTTAAACCATACTTGACACTCACCACATCCTCACTGGCCTCTCCTGCAATGGTCAGGTTAGGTCTCTCCTTCCTGAGATAGTTGAGGAGACTACCAGTTGCCATGTACGGCATCACTATGTAGGGAGCTTCTCCAGCATCAATACACACACCAATCAGGTTGAGGACATTGGGATGACTGAAGGCCTTCATCTTAAGACTCTCCTCCATTATATCTTCAATATTCTTTATTGAGAATACAGCTGCACAATCAATTCATTTTTACTCTATCATAATGGTATAGTTTGGCAAAATTTTGTGTACAATAATTTACCAATAACCTAAACATTTTCATGATGCGTGTATCATACATCTAACACTACCCTAATCAAGATCAAGTTAAAGAGATAAAAGTGAGGGTTTTCTCCCTCACATTTCAATGTCTTGACAGCAACTAGCTCAGAAGTTGTCCGTCCTTCCCATCCTGTCAAATGACCTCGATACACCACACCAAATTCACCTACAGGTGGGAAAAGTGGACATAATAATTATTTGCTATCAATAGACTCCTATACCTTTCCCCACACAGCCCAAGAGGGTGAGATGTCTGCCTGGAATGACGAGTTTGTCTCGGTCCATTNACACACACACACACACACACACACACACACAATACACACCTCAATATAGGCGGTAAAGTGCTCCCTGGGCCTGACTTGAAACTAGAACCTTTCATCGACTGATGGTCCAGATCAATGTTGTCCCCAGAGACTTGTAGAATGACTTTAGATGCCGATCTCTTTACACAGACAACAGCTACTATCAGAATGGTGACTAGTATTACCAGGAGCACAACAGCTGCTACAATAGAAGATGGAATGATGGCAGCAAGGTTTGGGCCTTGAGGATTGCCAACTGACTGAGAGGTGGTTGGAGGAGGAGCAGTAGTGGTGTTTTCTAGAACTGGGTGAGTGTGTAAGGGGGAGATAGAGACCTGAGCCACATATAGCATCCAATGGGATCTATTGTGGGTAATGCAGTGAGTAGAAAGTAGCATTGCCACTTCCTGTTTATAGGCCAACACTTTGATGGGATAGTTCCTTTGGCAACTGTACTGCTATCAATAAGCATGTATCAAGCTAAGCTCTGTCAGGGGTAAAAAAAAGGGCCTAGCTCACAGACAAAAATCCATACTTTCACATTTATCTAATACTCACTTTTAAAACTAGCTAAGTTTTTTGCTGAAGACATAATACTGAAGGCTTTCACCAGACACACCCATGCATACTATGTGTCTACACGACTATTTAAGTCACTGAGTAGACAGTGTATTACTTTTCATACATGCATAGCATATCTTGAGACAAATTGATACATGGATAACACTGTGAAATGGCGTGCACATACTCGTTTCTATTCCAGCATTGGAACAACACTGTGGGAGTCCGTTGAATGGAGCACTGGGATTGGTACAATTGACAAAGTGTAGATTGTATTGTTCAACATTCTCAATGATTCCAGGTAGCTCGAGGAACTCCAGCACACGGACCCACTGATCAGGGCAGAGTGTCACTGTGACAAAGTCACAAGTGTCCTCACAGATTGCGTTGGGAGGAAGAAAATGTGTTGAGTTTCCACAAGGAGGGTAGTAGTAATAACAGAGAAGACGCCTTGCTTCTTCCCTGAGGGATTGAAGAGAGGTGGGAGTGAGTAATGATAACTTTTTATCTAACTGGCAAATTCCACACAAGATAGGCTAAACTTCAATAATTATTAGCAAAAAAGAGCATGAAGCCCAGATTGAGTGTACAAGACAGCTGTTGCAGTCATGCATAGTGGTATACCTGCAGAGTTCTGGTATAGTATCCACGATAAGCTCTGCCTGTGCTGCAAAAAGGTTCAATTGACTCAAGCTGTTTGCAGCTCTTCCAAATGGTAGAAATACCCTGTCTTCATTGGCATTGAAAAACATATCACAGGGTAACCCACCAGGATATGGAATACATTGGCCAAACCTGCAAACAAGACAAAGACAAACAGAATCATAATTAAATTTTTATCACTGAGCCAAAGTCCTACTGAACACACACAGAATGAGTCTGCTAGCTATCAGTGGCAACTCAGTATTTAAAACAGTAAAGCAAATGTTACTGAGTGACCTGAGAGCTTCATGTTCTGAAATGTTCATGCCACCATTGGAATCTGTGCAGATGATGGTCTCTGTGAAATTCAGGCCATCTGCAAAGAAACAAATATCAGGCACATATCTCAACCAAAACTGATTAGAGTCAAAATCAGTTTTGCACAAGAGTAGCCTACCACTTGATCCTGCAGCGAGAAGAACACAGAGAATAGTGGAAACCCACTGGTGCAACCGACCACGAATCATGTTTACAGGGGTAAGGTCACTCATTCGTGAACTTTGACCCAACGTATACGCGCATCGTACAGCGAGCGTCTACGCATGCGCATTAGATTTGTTCGCGCACTATAGCTATATAGGAAGCGAGTCACGGAGATTTATCTACGTCTGGATTGGGGATCGAATAAAGAAAAGTAATGGCAATCTTTACAGTGCTATTTTTGTGCATCTTATTTCATCAAGAACGCTACTGTGTGGAGGCTAAATCTGGCTATGTATTGGATAAGGAAGGAGAAGAGGAACGTAAGTTATCTTGAGACTTGAAGTAGCTAACAGGCCTAGGATAGATAGAATATAAATGAGTGTATGGTGTATCATCACATGTGTGTAGTTCTGGAGCCATACTTTGATGAGAAATACGGATTCAATCTGATGAAAAACAGAGAACTGGATGACGAACCACTCTTTGAATTTGAAGACATCAATGAAGACGCAGCAACTCTTCCTCACATCTACTCCTCCAATGGAGACCTGAGACTGGTCTCCAACAATCCCTACGACACCGTTAGAACCAATGGCCGACTAGAGGTCTACAAGGAGGCACTCTACACACAGGGAAGTGGCTATGACACAGAAGGCACATGGGGCACAGTTTGTGGAGACAGGTTCTCATTGAGAGAGGCTCACGTAGCATGTCGACAGATGGGGTTTGATGGAGCTCAAAGATGGGACTATGCAGCCAACACTGAGTGAGTATAATACTAGACTATGTGTGAGAGAGAGAGGGGGGATTGCTGGCAAATAAGTGATAATAAAACAACCCACACTGTACATGCCATACAAGATCACAGTAGAAGAGTTTAGCCAAAATAATGGTTGACCCTTGCATGTGATCATCTGACTTTAGGTTTGGGACAGCCAACTCTACTACTCCTATTACTCTGGCAGGAGTGAGATGTGCCAAGTCCTCAGGACAGCACTTACTTCGCTGCAAACACAACATTGAAGACACAGCCGCTTCTGGATACAATGATGGTTGTGACCATTCAATGGACGTGGCTATATTCTGCAGTAAGGATAATGATTACAAAGGCTTGTTTTGAATAATGCAATATCATGGTCTCTGAAATAGAACCTTAGTTAGTGCAAATGACTTACTATCAAACATTCCTGTAATGTGAACATGACTTTATATGCATCAATCTGATTTGCTCATCAATATAATGGGTTACATACACAGCATATGATTTCACTTCTATTATGTATTTCTATTATATCTCTCATTGAGTGATTGGTGTAGACACCAAGTGTGCACCATCATGCTTTCAATGGCACAGAACAAGCAGCTAAAGCTGATTGCATTGTGTCAAAATATCACGAGCGTCATATGCTTACACTTCAATGAAAGAGAGCATCTGCTATAGCTGAATATCATACATTTACTCACACACACACACACACACACACACACACACACACATTATTCAGATTCCAACAAGCGCTGGGATAAACCATACAGAGGTCAAGTTCGCCTCGTTTCCAACAGTTCTGCAACCATATCCTACGGACGTGTTGAAGTGTATCAGAGTGGCCAATGGGGTACAGTGTGCAACCGAAACTTTAACCAACATGCTGCGGATTCAGTCTGCAGGCAATTGGGATACACTGGAGCAGTTGAAATATCTGACGCACTGTGAGCATACGATGGCACAATCACAGCTAAATATAGTCCTTATCAATTGTTATTGTTTGTTTATTTGTTTGTTCATTTGTTTGTTTGTTTGTCTGTTTGTTTGTTTACAGGCCTGGCACTGGTTTGGTGTGGGTTGACGAGGTGGCATGCACTTCCTCGAGGCCTTGCTTCACCCACTGTTTCACTCACCACAAGTGGACCCACGAGTGCAACCACACCCAGGACGTTGCAATACAATGCAGTAAGCAATTGAACTAATCATGAGCGACTTGGTGGGCAGCTAGTAGATTTGTGACATTATCAGACATAAAAGTGCATTAAGATTAACTATCATTGAATTTCAGCATTTGATGCAAGCCAAGCTTCAGTAATGACGTCTGGAGACAGCTCCAAATGCAAGATAAGATGTAAGATATTTTTAACAATTTGAAAAGAAAAAAACAACAAAACCATAACATAACCTCCATTTATCTCTACTGTGACAGTTTTCCCAGTGTCACTGATCATCACATGTGTCTGTTTGGGACTGTCCACGATCACGCTGTGTGCTTGCATCTGTATTCTCTGTTTTACGATGACACGTTGCTGCAAGACGAGGTGTTATAGATCTCGAAAGGTTCATCGATACGACATTCTAAGCTAGTCACTACAGCAAGCAATAATCTCTTTGTAATTTGTCATATATTTTTGTTACTATAGTAACCATCATTGTGCATGCAAGACATTTTGTTTTTTTTATGCTCAGTTGTGTTTGTATTATTGTTATAACTATATGCAATGGTTGCCTTCCTGTATGAACTGTTTTAAAAGACAACTTTTAAAAATTTATATGTACATACGTATGGTAAAGATCAAGATTTGCAGCAAGAAAAAGATTTTGTCATGTTTATAAGAAAAGTTTAACAAGATAAAGACTCCATTTAGGATCGCTATCAACAGATCAACATTATCAAGAATATATGTATGGCATGCAGGATTGTGTGTGTGTCACTGTGTGTGTGAATGTTGTACATACTATGACAATGATTCATGGTTTCCAGAGTCTGAGTTGACAGTCCTCTCCAAACGTAGCCAGCAAGTTCTGGTGGGGATGGTGAGCAGTCCCAATCACATCCTTTTCATGGACCTACAGTGGCAGGGGAAAAGGGGGGGGGGGGTATTGTGATTAAAGTGAACCATAACATAGTGGGAAAAAATTCTCAAGACTTTATTTTTTGTAGCAAAGAAGCATTATAACATACCGTATAGCGGGAAATTTTCGTATGGTGGAAATTTTCGTATTTTTCGTATGCCGTTCAAATATATGAAAATTAAAACTGCGAAAATATAAAATCCGCATTTACTTNTGGCATTATTAATTGAAGTTTGTGTTCAACTTCTAAATTGTATCTAGTAGTGCATTGGTGCTTTTGATTGCAAAACTCTAATGTGAAGTGACATTAATCAGTATACACAAGTGTCTGTATGAAAGCCTGAAATGTATTCTTTTGCATCTACATGATTGTCCAAATCTTGGCTAGCTATCAGAGCCCCTAGCCTCGTTCCCAGGCTCTCTCCCAGTGAATATTTATGCATGCACGCACGCAAAAATAGGAAGGGAGAGAGCCTGGTATGCGAAATCACGTGAATGATGAGAGACCGTAGAGAGAGTTTGTATGGTTTCTCTACTACAGCATACTAGTTTTTCTGTGCGCTATGTCATTCACGTGATTTCGTGTACCAGGCTCTCTCCCTTCCTATTTTTCAGCGTGTAATATTTTGGGAGAGAGCCTGGGAACGAGGCTACAGAGCCTCCCCCCCTCCCCAACACTAAGATTCAGTTTCCTCTTCTAGAGTCAGTTTTTATCTTTGAAATATCCAAAACCGGTTGTGGAAAGCTAGGAGCTATGCTGTTGCTAGAAGAGAGATGTGACTAGAAGTGGGCCAACCTCTTCAATGCAAAAAAAATCTTGTACCAAACTCTGCAATTATGAATCATACGATTACTTGTTTGCATACAGAACCCAACTCAAGGAGAAAGGCATTTCAAGAAGGGACATCGCTCTTAAGTACACCATTAATCAGACTTAGGTTAGGAATCTGAGCCCCCAAATTATTGACGTCAACCTCTTTTGATATGACCAGCTCACTAAATTATGGCCAATTATGTGTAATTTTATACCAACTGAAGGAGCTCATGGCAATGAAAATGCGTGGGCCATTTCTACGGTCCAATGAATCCTAGCTGGTAGATACATCAGTATGTTGACAGAAAACACCACAAAATGAAACTCTTTTGATCACTTCAATTGCAAAAAACAACATATGTAAACGATCTACAATAAGTGTCATTTACCATTCTTAAAACGCTATCTTTCATTTTCATGAAATGTGAGCACAAACATCTCATTCATTCACATTAATGATCTAAATGACTATCTTACCACAAACAATGGCAACTTCATCTAGTCCTGGTCTACAATGGCTGGCACTCTCGGAGGAGCAGGAGAGGAGATGTTCCTCGTCCCCCCGGCAAGAGCTGACGGAGTAGAAAGTCTCACCAACGTCAGGGAAGGTCCGCCCACGATAACTGATGTGTGTGTGTATGTGTGTGTGTGTGTGTGTGTGGGTGTGTGTGTGTGTGTGTGTGTGTGTGTGTGTGTAAGTGTACGTGATTCACCAACCAACTTGGATATTAACAAGTGTCTTTTTGAAAGCATTTAACACATAAACAAAACTACACGACTACAGCATATTCAACGCTATATAGGGAACATTAGCATGAAACAAAGATCTGGAATTTGAACACTGTGGAACTTACTATGCATTTGGTCTGACAGACACTGCTCTGGTGTAGCCCAGCTGATGACATGCCACGGTAGCTTCCTCAAGACCAAAGTTGTGATCACACACTGGATTATATTGCTCTCCAGTAAAGACATAGAGAGCTCCTTCAGCACCTTGGCCTGAGCGGATGGCTAGAGCTCCATAAGGAGGGAGGTTGAGACTACCTGTGTGTGTGTGTGTGTGTGTGTGTGTGTGTGTGCGTGTATGTGTGTGTGTGTGTGTGTGTGTGTGTGAGAGAGAGAGAGAGAGAGAGAGATCTCACATGTTACATCAACATCATGTTCGTGGGAGCAGTCCTCACTCCTCTCGATGGTACAGCTGCTGAGAGTCATCTCCAGTCCAGAGCACGTCACTCTCAACACCTCACCACTACCATCACCAGCACTGGGGGAACACACAAACAAACAAACAAACAAATTGATGATAAACAATGAAATAACAAAATCAACCACAGTTCAATTGATGAACTTTTACTGAACAAATGTAGGTAGAATGTCAATTGTTAGTAAATTGCCTAGAAAGACAAATTATTAAACAATAATTTATCAGGCAACATAAGTGACAGTTTCCCAAAGTACAGATGAACTGGTGCCATGAAAACAGTCAACCAATTCGCAAAAGGAGAAAAACTTATTGTACCCCTCGTAACAATCACACACAACATTGTCGATTACTTTACACAGCAATAAGTAGAAGTGTCGTGACATTACAATCCAGTGGAAATCTTCCATCAGACCTTATATACATACATACATACATACATACATAGATACATACATACATACATACATGAGACTCACTAACATGGTTTAATAATACATTAAATATTTTGGGAAGGAGTGAATGAATTGGTCCACATTTCATGCAAGGGGGAATGGTTCCATTCATCACTTGGTACAACAGAGACAATCAAACAAGTTAAACAACCCAGTCCTTGCTCAAAAATGTCTTATGTAAGAAGAGATATTACATTTCCACGAAAAATGGTAGACAAGAAACACAATATGACAAAGTAGCCGGAGTATTACTATCATCTAGATTAGGACAAGCCAGTAAAATTAATATGGAAAGAGGTCAAAATCAGATACTAAATCAGGTATCAGCTTTCATGGTTACCATACCATTCAAACATATAGGGACATTAGACATTAGATACAGCTGTGTAGACTACATACCAAACCAATACACACAATTAGATCAACAATTATTCTCATTTACTCAAACATGCACAAACAAGGGAAAAATTTCGGGGGTGATACCTATCTACTAACTTACGAATATCTCGGTCCACTGTAACTAAGAGCAGAAGGAAAACCCAGACTCTTGCAAACCACATCCGCCTCTTTGTAAAGAAATGATTTGTCACACACTGTGCCCCACGAGCCTTCAAAGAAGACCTCCACTCTTCCTCTGGGGCTGACAGCTGTGGACTGAGAGGGGGAGGAGTCATTCAAGAACACAGCTCCGTTTTGAGTTGTTTGGAGTGATCTTTGGCAAATTGACCTGTTCCCAGAAGGATGGGTAGCAAGATTGGCTAGGGATAAAGCTAAAGACAGAGAGAGAGAGAGAGAGAGAGAGAGAGAGAGAGAGAGAGAGAGAGAGAGAGAGAGAGAGGACAGTACATAGCAATGTGTTTAATCACTACCAATGTAGCCTGCTATTAAATGACCTGAGAATGACATGTGTACAATATGTACTTTCAAAGTTGTGCCAGCTAGCATACCTCAATGAAATCTATACATGCTCAAATCACCAAGCAAACTAGCAATGAATAACCTCATACCCAGGTTTTCTCCTTTGACCTTTCAGGCAGGAAGGACTTGGGTACAAGCTAAGTAATGAATATACAAAAAGTTCACTATATACAACTATGGGGAAATTTATAGTCTTTATAGTTGTTCTAGGCCAGCAACAGCAGACTATACAGTAGGTTGTCTGGAGGAAGGCACAAAAGATTCAGTTTTAAACTACAAACTGACCACACACACACACACACACACACACACACACANACACACACACACACACACACACACACACACACACACACACAAACACACAAACATGTACAATAGAACAGCTGCATGGCACCATAACATATGTACATATGCACCACTTACAACAGGACACCTCAACAGGAGTGCAGCTGCTGCCTACAGGCTCCAACTCTAAGGGCAGCTGCTCCAAACATTCTGTGAAACACAAAGGATTTGCAACACTACTACAGTCCACCATATTGATGCTCCATCTTGGTCCAGAGTAACTTGTAGCTTCTCTGAAGTAAAATATAAAACCAGAAAGAAACAATATGACTAGTAGCAGTACACCTACACATAATGTATCACCCAGGCTCTCTTTTTGACCTTTTCTTTTTTTTTTTCAAAGAGGAGGGGCCTGGGTATGAGACTTAGTAATGTAAAATGCATTTTGCTATATTGTACTTTCACCAATCACATTAGAGATTGCACGTTTGTGAATACTTAATATGCAGATGACATGCTGAAGCAGGTATAAGGAAAAAAAATAACACTTTTAAAACTAAGTCAAGAATCATGGAAACTGGTGATTTTTACCCAGTACAGTTAGCCTCATATCTAGGCTCTCCCTTTGACCTGGGATGTAGCATTTGAAGCTGGTTGCTAGAAGCTCAAAAAGAAGGAAAATTCTTTTCATCAACTTAAAAAGCAACACAAGTAACGATTGAAATAAGAAAATATGCACAGGAGAGGGCCTAGGATATCTCTCTGTGGCACACATACATGTGCTTGTAGGTGGGTACAAATAGTGATCTATATAGTTAGTAACTTGATACTGCAAATAAGATTTATCCCAGAATGATTGGTATGGGATTCACACAGCCTTCAACCTGACTTACATGTACCTACATTTGGCTCCATAGTGATGCCATGGTTACCAGTAGACTAGTGGAGTAGCTATAGGTGTTCTGAGACAGGTCAGTCAGGTGGTTCTACAACACACCAGTTTTTTGTTTGTAGGTCAGGCTTCTTCCAACTGGTGAAGAGCGAGTGTTTACCAGTTTACTACAGACACCTAACACTATTACTAGTGCCTTCCAACTCCACATACCCTTGTGATTGTGCTCCTGTAAAGCCCAGCTGCCTACAAACTGTATTGGCTGCAGACATAGTGAAATCTGATGCACACACTGCCCCCCACTGTTGGTTAGAGTAGAGCTGTAGGACACCGGTCGACTGAGAGAAGGAAGGGCTGTCACGAGATAGCTTGATTTGTCCGTTGTATGGAGCAGTCATATTAGCTGCAATGTGTGTATGCATGATCAATATAAGAGACACTTGTAGTGTTTTCGTAGCTTGATGAAAAGAAGTGAAAATAAGAATGATCAGTTTTAGCGGGAGCTCATGAGCAATGCAGGCTATTGAATATATATCGAAGAATTATTGAGTATAGTAGCTATTGAAGCATTACACTGTTAGTTTCAGTTTCACAAATAATATACTATAAACAGAAGCATAACACAGTCAAAAATGATGCTGAACTCTTGGTACAAGTGCAATAGCCACATACAGCTTCTGCCTTGATTCGCACGCTGTCTTACATCATGTTAAACCTTGCTAAGGGACACGCATCATTCTCAATGGGGTTCCTTCAGCAGTTTACTTTCTCAAAGGATGTATGATGAGTCATTCATGCCTCGGGTAAATACCTACAGCCACTCTATTTGTTCATTATGCTTAATTTTTTGGATGCAGACTTCCTTAGTTTTGTGTAAGCAGATAAACAAGTCAACAAAAAATGATAAGTTTTGAATTCCTACCCGTGAGAAACTTTGAGGCACTACATGAAATACTAGGTTGGGGGGTCTAGCTGTCTCACATGTAAGGACAACAATCTTATAACTTACAAAGACATTAATGTTATTGTACTTATTGGCTAATACATTAGGAATGTGCTGTGTTTGTGATGCTAAATGGAGAACCCCATTCCTCATTGCTATTCTCTTGAGACCAAAACCCACCTAGAGAATAAATGCTAAAAGCCCCCATAAACCATGCTACTCAATACACAATCCCAACCACTTCCACCTGATGCTGAATCATGTAAACAAATATTTCTGTGCAAGAGACTGTACTGCCACAACTGTGTACTGAGTACTTGAAGCTTCTTCTTCGATATTTGTACCACAGATTAGGCTGGTAGTGCTCACGTGGACACTTCATGGAAACAGTACTCGTGCAGGAGAACACAAACATCTTTGAAGTGTACGGACTATACTAGCTATAAGAGTAGAATATAGATCGGGGGAAGGGGGGAGAGGGGGGGAAAGAGAGGGTACCTAAAAACACTCTAAATAGAGCACACCTGCTTTACACAATGCATGCATCATACACAAGTTGTACAACAAGAACTTAGACTTCTGCTCACAACAAGTGATAGAGATGGTAGAATCAGAGTCACACTCTGACGAAGGATTTCCAAGATTGCCAGTGCTGCAACGAAGGAGATGAGGCTCGTGACCCTTGCACTGGACGTTGTCCAAGAGAGGTACCACATCGAAGGAGGTACCAAAACGATGTCTGTGTGTGTGTGTGTGTGTGTGTGTGTTTGTGTGTGTGTCAGTATACGGGTGTACATCTGAATGGAAAAAGATAATATAGAGTGATGGAATATGTACCTCAAGTCAAGTTACAGTACAATGTACACCCCACTAACCTTTCAGAGTGAAGGAAGTATGGAGTGTAATACTCCACAGCCCAACCAAGACCCAGTTGCCTACAAGCCACTGTCGCAGCTTGGAAATTGAACTGTGAAAGCTGTGATCCTGATGGCCGTGCACAAACCGTTCCCCACACTCCATTGTAATAGATTTCTAGTCGTCCAGCTAGACGGCTGGAACCGAATCCAGCAAGTCGTAGATCCCCATTAGTATACTGGTGGTTGGCTGTGTGTGTGTGTGTGTGTGTGTGTGTGTGTGTGTGTGTGTGTATAAAGAATCACTATAAATTAAGCAGTACTATTAGTATAAATCATACTATTTATTTTAATTCAGTACCATACATATGCATTCTTTTACTCACTTGAAGACACCAGTGGAATTGCCAGATACAGCATAAACACAATCACCAGCACATTCGTCACAGATATTGTCATTGTATTGTATTTTGTATCTAGAGTCAATTGTTTATAGTTGGACATCACACATCAGAGACACTCAGTGCCAGGTCTTAGTAGTATAAGATGTGAAACTCAAGAGAGTGGTACCTTCTTGGCTGCGAGAACACTGTTTAGTTTTCAGACAATGGACTGTCTACCGTAGCATGGAATCAATGACGGACGATAAATGTCTTCTCAAATCGTGAATCATCCTTTTGTACTGTTCATGCTAAAAAATGCTGACGAAGCAAACCGTTGTGACCTTTGACCTTAATCGTCCACGTGTGAGTATCGGGACGAGGCTAGGTGATCATATCCTTTGGTCAGCGAGTTGCAAGTGAAGCAGAATGACACGATTGAGCCACAAAGACTCGCTATAAATGTAAGATTCCAAGTACATAGACAAATACACTAGCATATACCATATGGAAACTAAATATGATGGTAACTAAAGTTTAGTTAAGTATTATTATAATTATGCGCATGCGCGCGCTGCTATTATCGAGGAGCCGCATAAATTAATTCCAGTTCTGCAGCGTGTTTTACATGGTGTTCCTTGCTTAGTTAGGCTAGATGGCTTCAGCTATGCACCGTGGCCGTTTTAAAAACAACAGAACACCTTCAGTCCAGCACAAAAGTCACAGTTCAGTCCTCTGTGCAGAGCTCAGCAAGTCTTTCTCTGTGACTCATCCACTGGCTCTAAGACAATTGTAACTGAGCCAAGCAATATAGTTTTCAAACCCAGTGAAACAAGCCTCCTTCCACCACTGATTCAAGATGAGTGGAGGATTCAAGGTTTTGAAGTGCCTAAGCATGGTTTTGATGCTCGTAGGCTATTCCAGCTGTCAGACTCAGCTGCCTGAATTTCCAACTGATCCTCGAGATTTTGATATTTGTACAATGGCACCTGCCAATTTTGATGTGAATCCTGGTGAATCGTATTCAGACAATTTTGGCTGTCTCGTTAGTGGTACTTTAACATGCTTTCAAGCTTCCCAACTTTGTAACGGAGCGAATTTCTGTTCTAATGGTGAAGACGAGGGGGTTAGTGTCAACTCATTAGAATGTAAGTATTATGCATAGGCCAAACAATAATTAAGTTTTGCATAACTACTGTAATGCTTTTTTATCATAACTATAAACTTTCAATGATTTATTTTCAAACCCATTTCAGTATAGATAGCCTTACCCACAAGATATTATTGCTATAATCTGTAGTTGTGAGGCAGTTCAATGGTATATAGTCGATCATATATTAGTTGATGTTGATTTCAGTAACTTTATGATTACTACCATGCATTTTTCTCTCTTTCCTCACTGCAGGCAATACTGCTAATCCAGCTTCAAGCACATATTCATGCAATCCAGGATTGAGTGTTACTGCTAGCGATCTTTGTAATGGGGTTAATGATTGTCAGGTTGGTGATGATGAGTCAACAGGTGGGGACGATGAAACAGCACCATTCTGTGCCAGTGAGTTTATGCAATTTTGGGTGGGGGGAGTCTGATTCAAAAGGGGAGTTCTAATTGTAATAACAATAGCAATTCAAAACAGGAGTAATGACAACACAGAACAGAGAGTGATACAATTGCCGAGTGCAAATGTTATAACCAAACGGATTTGATGGGGTCAATGATAGCCTCAATCCTAGGCCCCTCCCTTAGCTTTTTTTTTTTTGCAAAAAAGCACATCTTCCCTTTCGTACTATCTAAGAGAGGGGAGCCTGGGAACGAGGTTAGGGCAATGGTTATGATGTCCAATTAATTGTCAAATTTAAATCTGCCAGTATTTTGGCTGCCAAATAATTTAATATGTGTACTGAGTGCACACATAAATCATCAAATTTAGTATTAATTTTTAATTTTATATTCTGTGGAGCAAACCGTCAATATTTCCTGCTGTATACAGTAATTAAATGAGTATGTGGGCCTAAGTGTCAATCATTAACACTATAATAATGGTCATGCAGGCAAATTAGGACACATTAATTCTTGCAATGCCTTCACTTTTGCAAACTTTGGACTAGAAAATGCCCAATCTCTACTGTGGCTTGTCAGAGATTCAACCAGTGGCTACTCTTAATTTTGTAAACAATAACTGGTTCTAAATAGCATAATATAAAAACAGTCTAGAATAAATAATTATTATACTACATAGCTAAATCTTTAATATCACAAAAAATCAAAACTGTGTTTGTTTGGTACACATATTGTTGCAATTCAATGTTCAAAGGGTAAATTTCTTACATGCATGCCATACACATTTTCATGATCAGTGCAATAATTATAGACATTTACCCCTCATGGTACTAGTATTTATGTATTCCAATCATTCTCATCAGACAAATGTTTGGCCCCATATGGTGGAGGATGCACCAGGCTAAACAGACTTTGTGAAAATTCAGCCTTTGATGTTAACTGTGGAGAATGCCTTGATGGGTATTTTGAGAATGCCCAGTTTAATTGTGTTGAAGAAGGTAAATAAAATTTAATGTGCTCCCACTGATTCCCCATGCATACAACACACACACACATGTACATGCACACACACACACACACACACNATAGGTAAGGGTCGTCACAAATTCTTGCTACAAACAGTCACACACACACACACACACACACACACACACACACACACATATACACACACACACACATACACACACAGACACACATATACACACATAACACAACACGCACACACACACATAGTGACACACACATGCACTCTCTCTCTCTCATACACACACATACTTTCAGTTGGCTTTCAGCTTGATCTCTATGTGACAACCGAGGGTGCTTCTCAACTTGTGTGTCTTGAAATTAGTACACAACCAACTAATCCATCTAGGACTGTGACCATCAATGTAGAATCAGCAGAAACAAGTCCTGTCGAGGCACAATGTAAGCTTGATTAGTATGTAAAACATGCATATCATTCATATACAGTGCGTAAATTAAGGCATTGAATTGTGTGGTTATATCCATGTGTATGTTGCTCACAGCTTTCCCCACAATAGTATATGCTATATTTTTTTTATTTGTTTGTGTTGCTGTTAATTTTATGTGAAAATATTAGTTGTTCGCTATTTATTTGTGATCATTGCAATGAATTGATATATATGCATATCTACAGCTGGAGTTGATTTTGTTGCATTCTCCGGATCTGTGGACTTTACACCAACATCGAGCACCGTACAGTGTATTACAGTTCAGGCTATCACTGATAGTATACCTGAAATTACAGAATGTTTCCAGCTTATTGCAGAAGTTGATGCTGGTGGACCTGTGATTTTGGATCCACCGACAACATTGGTCTGTATCAATGATGTTGAACCTGGTAAGCTATAGCATAATTATTGTACGTAACTATAATTTTACTAATTTTAGGGCATAAAACAATATATAGTAGTGTATAGAGGGATGAGCAGTACTGTATAGTAGATCTGGTCAAGATTCTGCTAGCCTGGCTTTACAGAAGTTTTTTTTTTGGGGGGGCTACCATAATATTATTATCGATTTGTTAGTAGGCCCCTGTGCCATCCCATAGCATCAAAAGTTCAGTAATAAATATGCTCTTGATAGAGGGTAGCATTTTGTGGTTGCACTGTTTGCTGTTGTGTAATTTGACACAGGACACCATTTTGACAAAAAAAAATGCACAATTTGAAATAAATTTTGTGCAAATTCTCAAAATGCCCAGAACATGTAAAGGACACACAGACATGCATCTATAGGTACAAACATTGTCAATCCACACACACACACACACACACACACACACACACACATATCATATAGTGCAATTCCAATTGGATATACCAGAGACTAATGTTATGGAAGGAACAGATGACGACATTGAAATTTGTGTGGAACTAATCTCAGGAGCACTTCCAAACCTCGAAACCGTAACTTTAACCTTAGGAGGTGGTGACAGTACTGCAGTAGGTATGTGCATGATTAAAAGTCACGTGACCCAGGGACAATGTAACAGGATATGTGCAATACATACTACAAAATTTCTTTTACTGTGCACTTTATTTGCAAAATATATAGCTAGCAGGTGAAACTGCTACCTTCATGAAATGATTTATCATGATATACTATTTTTGCATGCTGAGAAGCTATTATACACCATAATAATTATAATATGACATTAACAATTATTATTATAGATGATGAAGATTATGACAGTTCAGAAGCAAGCTCGGGCCTTTCGCTTTTTTTCCAAGCTAACACCGCAGCTGGCACTGCAGCAGCACGACAGTGTACCAACGTTCCCCTCATTAATGATGTGCGAGCAGAGCTGGCTGAAACATTACTTGTGACAGCTGGACCAAACACCCTTACCTTCATTGGAGGAAATCAGGCTATTGTCAATATTGGANATGCATGCTAGCTATAATTGTAGTATTTCTCTTGACTTTACATTATATGTGAGCTTGTTTTTAAAAAGCTGATGATGGTCTAAGAATGATAATCATTACCTTATATGTATAAACTTATTATCATATCAATAATAGAAGTTGATAGAAGGCTTTAGAATGAGGCTGTTAGCCTTGGATTCGCCACACCCCCCTCAGTTTATCAATGAATTCTGGTTTAAGATCAAGGCTTGTGAGGCATTATTAACCCTCAGTGCAGGTGCATAGCATATGCTGTGATCGAACAACAGTAGCTCCATAGTCAAAATGGAAGGCATCATTCTATATACATTGAGCCTGTTTGAGAACTCAGACCATCTCTAACCAAGGTTGCCAGAGATTTATATATAATTATACTGATTGTCTTTTTTTCTGGCCACAACTATCCTAGCACACATAGGTTAAGTTCATGCACCTGTAACAACTAAAGCATATAGGATGATATGGCTAATTAACCCCTGATGTTAGTGGATTGTTATAATTATGTTAATCATGAGTGCATTGCATAGTTTCCATGCATTTGGATGTATACAGAAAATATTGGATACATATTATACCTGATTATAATAACTATTATAGATAACGAAGACTACAGTGATTCAGTGAACCTCAACTTAAATTTTCCTGCTGGTGCTGCACCAAATGGAGCAGGTGCACAACAGTGTACCAATGTTCTAATTATTGATGATGAACGAGCAGAGCAAACAGAAAGTTTCACTGTATCAGCTGGTCCTAATACCCTGAACTTTGTTTCTGGAAGTTCAGCTACTATCCAAATCGTGGATGATGATGGTATGTGCATGAACAGATGTTTCTTACTTATTTAACTTTGATATCTATTACCAAGATACATATTAAAGTTAAATAAGTTAGGGCTATAATATGGAAGCAAGAAGTCCTATGATGCAACACTAGTAATTTTTATGCATGGGTAGGGCTGTGGACAAAAATGATTCAGTTGATCATAGGCTCCCCATTCTGGTTGCATGCACTTTATTTAGCTCTGTACAATCATACATATGTCACATGATTTGGTGCACACACATATACACCTGTAGAAGTAGT
Organism: Tethya wilhelma; assembly: GCA_964030475.1. Taxonomy (NCBI): domain Eukaryota; kingdom Metazoa; phylum Porifera; class Demospongiae; order Tethyida; family Tethyidae; genus Tethya; species Tethya wilhelma. The sequence goes on along the minus strand of CAXIPT010000002.1, from coordinate 11,811,694 downwards.
ATTCCAGTTCTCGGAGACCTCTTACCAGGGAGTAGAAGGAGATTCTCTTACCCCAGTTGTTCAACAAATCAGTGGAATTGCCACCTTTCCAATTACTGTTCAAGTTATCACCAACAATGTGGCAGGGGCAAATGCTGCTACTGGTATGTACTAGACTGTAATGACTGCCTGTGTGCATGCAGTCGCATGGACACTTAATATACTTCATTGTATAGCCTCGTACTCAGGCTCTCTCCTTTGAAGAGGGAGGGAGGGCCTGGGTACGAGGCTACGAGTTATATAATTATACACTAAATAATCTTTATCATTTTCAGGTGGAATTGATTATATCCAACTATTTGCTGGTCAGGAGATTCTTACATTCTCTTCTGGATCTGCTCCTGGAGCATCTCAACCAATATCAATCCCTGTGGATCTTGATGATGATTTGTTTGTAGAAGGCACAGAGACTTTCGAATTCATGGGCTCTATCCTACAAGGCGCTACTGTAGCTGATTTCACACCAGAAACAGCCGATGGGATCATAATTGACAATGATGGTAATGATATAACCTGTATGAAGCACACTAGAATAAGACTTAATGCATGCATGCATGGAAATTAAGCCGGCGAGTTGACTTATGTCATTATTATTATTATAGTATGTGAAGTGGAGTTTGAACAATCTATGTACAATGCTGGTCAAGAAGGAAATTCCCAGGTAGTATGTCTGGTCAAGGCCAACAATGCAATCCTTCAGAATAATGTGATGGTAGATGTCCAAACTCTTGCCGCCACTGGAATAGGAATAAAAACAGGTATTAAATTTTATACACGACTCTTAATAATCTTGTATAAGGATTCTAATCTGGATCATAATATTTTTCTCACCGCAGCTAATTTGGACTATACTCCACTCAATGATCAGGTAACATTTGGACCAGGTTTGGGTGCTACTCAGTGTGTGATACTAGAAACGTTAGACGATGAAATAGATGAAGATCCTGAAGTTGAGTGTGTTACTATCACTGCTTCACCTTCTGCTGGTGCTGCTGGGTCTATTCTAGTTGTTGGTGGCTCGACTCAAGTATGCTGTAATGACAATGATGGTAAGCTACTTTATACACTTGTAATTTTGTGTACATCTTTTCACATTTTCACTATACAAAAAATTAATTCTCTGCAGATTTTTTATTGCATGCACATATGCTACTCTATGTATATTTTTATGTGATGTACAAAATGTCATGCATGCACAAACAATTTATTTGTTGATCCAATACAGTCAGTGTTTTTCAATTTGTGGATCTAATGGCTACTGTAACTGAGGGTGGTCCACAAGTAGAATGCTGTATTGAGCTGGTAATGGGACAGTTGGGCAGTCTAGCGATTATTGAAGTGGAAGCAATATCTTCACTTATACCATCTGCACAAAGTAAGCCATGGAACTAATAATCTATATGCACACATGCCTGCTGCTATACAAGTAAGAGTATATATATTTACTACATCTTTTGTATATATTTCTCTGTAATCATGGCATGACAATATATATGATTATATCTATCAGTTGGAGCAGGGTTTGATGTAGCCCCAAGTCTAGACTCACTGTTCTTTGCTGCTGGTACTCAGCCTGGTACACCTCAAGCTACCCAGTGTGTTACAACAACCGTTCTCAATGACAATCAAGTAGAGGACACTGAGAGCTATCGTCTGTCAGCTTCATCCAATGACCCTGTACAGTTTGTGTTTACTCCTGGAAGAAATATGAAGACTGTTAATATTATGGAGGATCCATTAGACAGTGAGACGTCCATAAGCTAAAACTATAAATTCAAAGAGGATTGCCTATATATGTTAATGTTTCCATTATATGATACATATTGGCATATTCATTCATAGACACTATAGTCAACTTCCAAACTAGATCTCAAATAAGTAGCTCAGTGGTAAGAGCATTAACTAAAATTCTAAAGACCTGGGTTCAAATCCCAGCTAGATCTCAAGATGTTTTCCAATGAACTTTCATGTATATTCAGAGATAAGGATTTGCTCAATCATAACGCGTATTTTGTTTTTGATTAACAGCTGTCAGCATTTGTTTGGAACCTCCAAGTACTGACACTGTGCCAGAAGGTGATAGTCCACATCAGGAGTGTGTTCAGATCACTGGTCTCCCAGACAGACTGGAAAAGAGTGTCTCTCTGATGCTCAGTACCAGCAATGGCCCATCAGCTCAAACAGATGCTCAAGGTGAGTAGTTTACTAAACTTTAACTATCAATGATATATGCATTGATAGAATAATTGCGACAATGATATTAACACTTCGTCACTTCTCATATATCTATATCTAAACAGATCCAATGGATTATTTGGGTTTAACTAATCAGTTAATCTCTTTCACGGTCGCAAACCAGAATGATCCACAATGTGTGGACATACCAATTATTGATGATCAACTTTGTGAATTTGATGAATCCTTCACTGTCAATCTGATGTCTAATGATCCCTGTGTCACTATTAACCAAGCCCTTTGTACTGGAACTGTGATCATACAGGACAATGATGGTAAGCACCTTCTACTTGTATACCCAGTGGACTGTAGCTATAGATTAGGATAATGTCATTGGACATCATCAACTTTCTTTAGTGGCTACTGTACAGTTGACTGATCTAAGCTATTCAGTGATGGAAGGAGAGACCTTGGAGATTGAAATTGAACTCGTTGGTCAGAAAGGACCTGGTCGTGAGTGTGTTGTCACTGTAACCACAATGGATGGCACAGCTCTTTGTAAGCACTTCAATATGATGTCTTAATAACTACTCTGTATCATAAATGCTTCCCATCTTCAATCATCCAGCCACTGTTGCCTGGAGAGACTACTTTGCACTTCCTCCAACAACATTCACCTTTGACAGTTCCAACACCTTGGAGAGTGTCTTCATCAATGTCTGTGATGACTCTAAATGTGAAGGTGATGAGGAGTTTGAAGTCATTCTCATGACAAACAGCGATGGTTGTGAAGTGGCCAATTCTCCCATCCCTGTTACCATCATTGATGATGAGGTTGACACAAACGGGCTGGGAGACGATCCTCACTTCAGCATTGCTCTGCCGAGTGGAGAACTCCTCTGCTACACTGTCCAGGGAGAACATGGCTTCTCCTTCAACCTCATCAGCAACCAGAAGATGGCCATGAATGCCAAGTTTGTGCCTGATGCTCGCAGACAGGAAGTGACCTGGTTGGGCTCCATTGGAATCATTGTACAGAACACCAACTATATGGGATCCAACGAAACAAAGCTGAGGTTTGACGTGGACACCAAGAGCATCTACATTGGAGACAAGGTCCAACTGGAAGCAAGGAACATTGAAAAGCTCACTTTCAGTAACGGAAAGCTAACCATCTCTGAAACCCCACCAAAAGAGGGATTCCACTATCCATCAGTTTATGTGAATCTGGAAGACGTCCAACTTCAGTTCACCATCAAATACACCAACCAGCATCTTGATATCTACTGGCACAGTACTGGAGGAAGGCTCTCCAACTCTCATGGACTCATTGGTAAGAAACAAATCACCATAATGCAAGCACATAATGTCAATATTCTTGTTGAATGCTCTACAGGTCAGTTCTTCCGCAAGGGAGTTGAGATTGACGAAGTCCGTAAGATCCTGATCATGCCCAACAAAGAGCCTATCCCAGTGATGCGTCGTCCTGTGTGGAGTTTCATGGAGAGAGAGATGCCCGATGAACAGCTCTGCTGGACTGCCATGAACCCAGGCTACCAGGGAGAGGGACTCATTGATGGCACCTACTTTGACTACCTCGTGGATGATGTCCTCTCCACTGATTTCAAGTTTGAAGAGCAGTAACTTTGACTATAATATTATGAATACTGTAATATTATTTCAGTTAGCAATTTCAACAGCATAATTATACTAGTTAGCATTAATTTTTACAGCCGGACACGATGTAAGTCAACAGAGAGTAAGGTTTGATCATACAGACTACTGTATAGCTATAGCATACATTTCATGTACAATGTTATATGATTTTTATGCGTGATGATTGTAATAATAATTATATCAGATGTGTTTGTGATTAGAAAAATGCTGTCCAGGACACAAGGTGCGCATATTTATGCGCATGCGCATTTGTAAACGTAATCATGCAGCTAGCTCGGGCGCGGCGCGCTTGACGACCTTTACCTACACCAAGGATGTATCTCCTATGTGTTTGGTTTATTGAAGGCTCTAGCTATCTTTCTCCGAGAAGAACCAGATGTATGATTTGTAAGTACACACACATACACAGCAAACATGGTTTTGTATCAGACAGCTGAGTTGCCTATTATATTCTTGTGCATAATATCATCATGCAGTGCATGTATGGTAGCTCATGATCAGCCATGGCCGCAGACTGCCAGTCTACCATGCACTGTGTTCTGTCAATGAGGTGAGTCGTTCTCTTGAATTAGGGGTACACGTGATGCAAAAACCTAGCTGAGTCTCAGCGCTCCTGTAGAGCCCCTTTCACGCACGGCTGCTTGCCTGTCAAAATCGAAAGGATCGGATCGTCAATTTAGGAAACTACTTTTAGGTTTGCCATGCGCCAGAACTGCCATTTCGCGCATAGCAATGGAATTTTGGAATCCGTCGTTAAAGTCGCTCCAGGCCAGAGACTCTTTGAGCCAAACACAGCAATAAAATCTGCTTACTTTGTGTCGACACCACCACCACTAGCTACATTACCACCATTTGCATAACTTACCGTATAGCGGGAAATTTTCGGGGGTGTAAATTTTCGTGAAAAGCCTAGACCGCGCTTCAGAAGAAAATATTCGTGGTTTTAATTTTCGTGACTCAAGTATCACCAACTTACAGTGCTTGAAGGTGTTGTGACAGTTTATCTGCTTTGGTATACATGTAGAATACTATTCTAGCTAGATACTAGCTATTTAGACTGCAAACTTCTTGAAAAGACGGGCAAGAGACAGAGAACTAAAGTCTTTGACAGCGTGCGCGTGGCGAGTATCGTGACCTTTGACCTCAGAAAAAATTTTCGTGGGGGGAAAATTTCGTGACTCAGGGGTTAGTCACGAAAATAACGAAAATTTGCACCCCACGGAAATTTCCCGCTATACGGTATTTTCCGCAATCCTAGCCTTGCTTCGATCGGAATAAGGTATTTTATTTTTCATATTCGTGGTACAGTAGGGGTATATACAAAATAGCTACACATGCTTCAATGATCAACCAAATCTCCTTTATGTTGACCAAGAGAGACTGAGTGACTTGTAGCCTCGTCCCTCGGCAGCTCACTTACCTTTGACCTTAACACGGAAAGGAAAAAGAGTAAGAGGTCAAAGGGGAGCCTGGGGACAAGATTAGGTGGCTTGTACAACTACAAGTAGTAAAAATTTCAAAAAAATAAATAGTGTAGGAATGGGCAGTACGTTAAAAAGTATTGGAACAAGGCATGTCTCAATTTCGGCACATGACTACTTCATTTTAATTTATTTTTGATCCCTCATGCATATTATTATGGATCCTCAGTGTCATAAATCCAATGATGCATGTGCGACAATAGTATCACAGCTTATTTTTGCATTGGTTCAAATTCCTACTAATTAGTTGGCTATGCTGTGGAGTAAACTAAATTATTATAAAACAAACAGGTAACTTAAACTGGACTGCCAGCCAAGAGTTGGGTATAAAAATGAAGTAGTCATGTGCTGAAATTGAGACATGCCTTGTTCCAATACTTTTTAACGCACTGCCCATTCCTACACTATTTATTTTTTTGAAATTTTTACTATTTGTTCATTCACTTTTTTCAACACTACAGTATGGAGACTATTAGAGACTGGTTAGTCCCTACAAAAAGTTTGAGTAGAGGCCATGAAGGCTAGCAGAGACTCTCTGAAAAAAGCAAGAGGGCTTCCAGGAACATTGAATGCGTATGCGCATTATATGAGTGCAATGCGCAAACCACGTGGTATATTGACGACCCTTACCTACATAAAATGGCTACATTAGTAATTTTTATAGGAGAATTTCAAAGCTGCCTAAATTTTGTTTGTTAGCTTTTATAGGCAGCAAACGAGTATCAAAGAACGTACTTCAGAAGAAATAAAGTTACTGTGTACAGTCAAAGTTGGCTCAATGCCTTTTGTTTATCTGGAAATTGCGTTCAAGTAAGTCAGTTAGGAAGCCTGGAGAAAACAAAATTGCACTGTTGTGGCTTCTCGCCAGCGTTCTCTCCAGAGAGCTCTTGGAAGCTTCAGTAAGTTTTGTTAGTGCATGCAGTTAGAAAACTACCTTAGGGAGGCATCTATACATGTTTGAAGGTTTAACTATCTTTCTCTGAGAGTTTATAAGCATTAACATTTTGTATTGTGTCAATGGGGCAGTCGGCCCATTCCTACTATATGTAGTACTGTACGTATGATAGAAAAGTTAAAGTTTATCTGCACATGATCAGGGAAGCAATAATTATTGTCAGCATAACTCAGTACACATCTATGGCAGCAAGAAATGTGTTCAAGAGAGGCTTTGCGATGGCTCTCCATGGTATGTGTGTTTGTGTCGGATATATGACTAACTACCAGTAGACTCCTGAAGAATTTCTTGATCATATGAATCATATAATTGAGTTAGGGAAGCACCTATAATAGGCCTTATCCAAAACAGCAATTTATTATGCAATTCCAGACACTTAGTGATATTATGAGGAGCCATACTTGAAGTACATGGAGTGTCATAGTATACCTCATGTGTACATTTTATATAGAGGTACATTGAAGGATAGCAGGAATTAAATCATAGACATTAGCTATACCAGCAACAGGCTGATAAAGGGTATCAATATAAACAGTGCAGGCTAGTGCATATCTATCACCAAAATGCTGTTAGGCTCTGGACACTATAAGCTTTGAGAAATCACCTTGATCCATGTCAAGAGGATTTGGGCTTAAAGATAATAATATTGTATACACATACAGAGGTCTAGGTCATGATCACTGGTCCAAATATTCAGTCCTTTTGGTACCTTTTTGTAACTCACACACACACACACACACACACACACACACACACACACACACACACACACACACACACACACACACACACACACACANACACACACACACACACATACAGAGATTAACTCCCTGATACCACAAAAACAACCGGAATAGAAAAAAAAAATCAAGTGAATTAAATGCCTCATGCAATACCTACAAATTGGATGCCATGGTTATATTTGATTCTCTCACGATCATTCACTTAGTATAAGTGATCTGTCAACATTGGACAAAACTTCAAGTCTTGAATGTAAGTCTGTAGTTATAGCATTAATTATTATAATTATTGGCATCCCATGCAGGCGAGAATTCAATTTGATGATGGGTAACAAAAATAGATCTAGACACCATATAATGGCAGCAAAAAATGAATGTGAGCAATGGTAGAGACACCACGATATCGGCAGCAAATCCTGTATACATGTGTCATATGTATTCAGAGTCAAATGACATGTGGATCATAATATATTCTAGTGATATTGTGATCATGAGCTGGTGTACCTTTCCAACATATAATAACATGGAGCTGGAGGCCGGCCGGATCATGTGATTGATCAGCAGCCATCATTAATTTTATGATCAAACAGTAAATGGCATTGGTTTTAGTTATACTAGTTCACTGAATGCATGGCATAGCTTTTGGCATACAGTAGAGTTTACTTGCCTGGAGAAGCCAAGCACTGTATATAGCTCTGAGTTACATAGCTATGGGAGTGGAATTTAATATTTACCATCATTGTCAGATAACTACATGGGGTGATGCTTTTTAATGTCTAGACCAGAATCACTAATATAGATACATGCAATGGCCTCTTGCAGCTATGCCTGCAGCAGCAGGCTATTAAAGAGAGCAAATGCCTTCAGATTTTCACAAGTCACAGTTCGTATCACGGAATTGATTCGTTGCAATTAAGTTATAGCTGTTGTATGCAGTCGTCTGTATAATTGTTTGTATCCCAGCAATTATATAGTTCTTAAACCCAGTGCATAGCCAGCCTCCATTCAATTGAGATGATGAGTGGAGGATTCAAGATTTTGAAGTGCCTAAGCCTGGTTTTGATGCTCGTAGGCTATTCCAGCTGTCAGCTGCCTGACTTTCCAGATGATCCTCGGAATTTTGACATTTGTACAATGTCACCTGCCAATTTTCCTGTGAATGCTGGTGAATCATATTCAGACAATTTTGGTTGTCTCGTTAATGGTGTTTTGACATGCTTTCAAGAATCTGATCTGTGCAATACAAATGGTGCTGAATTCTGTACTAATGGTGAAGATGAGGGTGGAGATGCTCTCAATTCGTTAGAATGTAAGTAAGGCCAAAAAGTATTATTACGCCCATGAATAGGTACATAGTTGATGATGTACGTATCCTTTATGTATGTCATTGTGCAAGTTTATAAAGAATCTCTTTTTTTTAATTTCCTCTACTTATATCACAGGTGATAGAACCAATCAAGCTGCAAGCACATTTGTGTGCAATCCAGGAAATTCTATTAGTATGAGCCAGCTTTGTGATGGGGTGAATGACTGTGAAGTAGGTAACAATCCAGCAACTGGTGGTGATGATGAAACTGCAGCAATCTGTGCCAGTAAGACAATGTCATTATATTATTGCTATTATTAATATTATTATTATTGCAAAGTATCTAGGTTTGCACACACACGTGCATTGCAATGCTACTTATTATCAGTACAGGATTATATATAGATGAATTTAAATTTGATAATTTATGCATGCGCATATATACATGCATATTATGGTGGCCAATATATTGGCTTGACGATTTGGACTTTGATCGTCAAACCGTTAAATTAAAATCCCTGTCAATATTTCCAGCTATATGGTATTAGTTAGATCTACATAATAATTATTATCTATAAGGTATTTTGTATTCAATCACTCTTCAACCCTGACAATAATTTTTAAATTTAACTCCAGACAAATGTTTGGCCCCATATGGTGGAGGATGCACCAGGCTAAACAGACTTTGTATAAATTCAGCCTTTGATGTCAACTGTGGAGAATGCCTTGATGGGTTTGTTGAGAATGCCCAGTTTGAATGTGTTTTAGAAGGTAAATGAAATTAGCTCACACTGATTCCCTCTGCATACACCACACACACACACACACACACACATGCACACACACACACACACACACACACACACACACACACACACACACACACACACACA
>CAXIPT010000002.1:11698462-11802409 GCA_964030475.1 Tethya wilhelma | reverse complement strand
TTCAAACTTGAAATCAGTGGAGAGGACATCATCCACGAGGTAGTCAAAGTAGGTGCCATCAATGAGTCCCTCTCCCTGGTAGCCTGGGTTCATGGCAGTCCAGCAGAGCTGTTCATCGGGCATCTCTCTCTCCATGAAACTCCACACAGGACGACGCATCACTGGGACAGGCTCTTTGTTGGGCATGATCAGAATCTTACGGATTTCGTCAATCTCAACTCCTTTGCGGAAGAACTGACCTGTAGAGTATTCAACAAGAATATTGACATTACTTGCTTGCATTATATGTAGTAATTTGTTTCTTACCAATGAGTCCATGAGAGTTGGAGAGCCTTCCTCCAGTACTGTGCCAGTAGATATCAAGATGCTGGTTGGTGTATTTGATGGTAAACTGAAGTTGGACGTCTTCCAGATTCACATAAACTGATGGATAGTGGAATCCCTCTTTTGGTGGGGCTTCAGAGATGGTTAGCTTTCCATTACTGAAAGTGAGCTTTTCAATGTTCCTTGCTTCCAGTTGGACTTTGTCTCCAATGTAGATGCTCTTTGTGTCCACGTCAAACCTCAACTTTGTTTCGTTGGATCCCATATAGTTGGTGTTCTGTACAATGATTCCAATGGAGCCCAACCAGGTCACTTCCTGTCTGCGAGCATCAGGCACAAACTTGGCATTCATGGCCATCTTCTGGTTGCTGATGAGGTTGAAGGAGAAGCCATGTTCTCCCTGGACAGTGTAACAGAGGAGCTCTCCACTCGGCAGTGCAATGCTGAAGTGAGGATCGTCTCCCAGCCCGTGTGTGTCAACTTCGTCATCAATGATGGTAACAGGGATGGGAGAATTGGCCACTTCACAATCATCGCTGTTTGTCATGAGAATGACTTCAAACTCCTCATCACCTTCACATTTAGAGTCATCACAGACATTGATGTAGACACTGTCCAAGGTGTTGGAACTGTCAAAGGTGAATGTTGTTGGAGGAAGTGCAAAGTAGTCTCTCCAGGCAACAGTGGCTGGATGATTGAAGGTGGGAAGCATTTATGATACAGAGTAGTTATTAAGACATCATAATATAAGTGCTTACAAAGAGCTGTGCCATCCATTGTGGTTACAGTGACAACACACTCACGACCAGGTCCTTTCTGACCAATGAGCTCAATGTCAATATGTACAGTTTCTCCCTCCATCACAGAATAGCTATTTTCAGTAGACTGTATGGTAGCCACTGGAGAAATAAGTAATATAAAAAAAATTATACAACAAGTGACCCCAATTTTTAATTTTTCGATCTCTAGCCAGTCTGCTTGCTATGTATTTGGTGGTACTTACCATCATTGTCCTGTATGATCACAGTTCCAGTACAAAGGAATTGGTTAATAGTGACACAGTCATCATCAGATATCAGATTGACAGTGAAGGATTCATCAAATTCACAGAGTTGATCGTCAATAATTGGTATGTTCACACATTGTGGATCATTTTGGTTGAATGGATTAAATGTGATAAACTGATCTATGCCTGAATAATCCATTGGATCTGTAAGTGTACAGATATGAAGGGGGGAAATACATAGATAGTAATATTAACACCAGAAGCTAAAATTAACTATACACACAATGTCATACATTACATACTATGTGCTTTACCTTGAGCATCTGTTTGAGCTGATGGGCCATTGCTGGTACTGAGCGTTAAAGAGACACTCTTCTCCAGTCTGTCTGGGAGACCAGTGATCTGAACACACTCCTGATGTAGACCAACATCTTCTGGCACAGTGTCAGTACTTGGTGGTTCCAAACAAATGCTGACAGCTATAAATTAACCAAAACAAAGTGTTCATCAGGTGCATGGTACAGTTGCAAGATGGCTTTTACAACATATTATCTTACTGTCTAATGGATCCTCTTCGATATTAACAGTCTTTATATTTCTTCCAGGAGTAAACACATCAAATGGATTGGGGTCCTGGAATGAAGCTGACAGACGGTAACTCTCAGTGTCCTCTACTTGATTGTCATTGAGAACATCTGTCTGAAAGCACTGGGTAGCTTGAGGTGTACCAGGGTCAGTTCCAGCAGGAAAGAATAGTATCTCTACACCAGGGTCTACATCAAGGCCTACTCCAACTGTCATGTTTGATATACACACATTAATATTAGTGAAAACAGAGAAGGGGGGATAATTAAACTTAAATATAGTGAGAAAGTTTCACTGAGTCTAACTATTTTCTCTGTATTATATATGGGCGCCAGTTAGCTCATCTGCATGATTGTGAAAGTTAAATTTCAAAAATGTTTGATGAGAGACATCCTCAAAAGATAGACTAATCAAAACTTTCCCACATCAATAGGATAATAAATTATAGTTTCCTTACTTTCTGCAGATGGTATAATTGAAGGTATTGGTTCCACTTCAATTAATATTCCCCCCGCTTGGCTTATTGGTCCCTCTACCAGTTCAATACAACATTGGGCTTGTACACCACCCTCTGTGACAGTAACCACTAGATCCACAAATTCAAACGTATGTCCTGACAGTGTATGATTGTGTGTGTGTGCATATGACATTGTATACTGATGTATAATATAGAGTGACAACAGATGGCTAGCAAGTTAAAATTAATTCTCCAACCTAGTAGAATACGTAACTGTTTCAATTATTATATAATAACCAACACACATGCAGTGTAGCTGAAGCATAATCTGCATACTCTGCATACTATTATATTAGATTATTTTAATACTAATCTACTCATAGACTATTATTAGAGATGAGACTACTACATGATTGTGCACATAGTATACACTGAACAAAGATAAAACCCACTCACCATCATCGTCTAAACAGCATACTTGAGTTGGACCACCAATAACTTGAATCTGACCCGCATCACCGGCAGAAGGTGTAGCTGTGAGTGTAACACACTCTTCATCAGGTTGTTCATCAATATTATCATTTATTGTTTGTAGTGTCACACACTGAGTAGAAGCCAAACCTGGTCCAAATACTACCTGTTCAGCAAGTGGAACATAGTCGTCACCAGCTGCAGCGAAAAAAAATTATTACAATCATTAATCCATACCACGTGAGGCATTGTACCAACACATCTTAACCAAACTCTATAGAGCCTATAATTTTATACTGATGACATTATATGCATAATATTCAGATGGTTACTCGCACACATATTAACTGCTAGATATCTTGATCTGCAGGAGGATGGCATGCAAGCAAATTTTTATTCCCTGGGGTAGCAACTGACTATAAAAATATTGCATCACATCAATACCTGTTTTTATTCCTACTCCAGTGGCGGCAATAGTTTGGACATCTACCATCACATTATTCTGAAGGATTGCATTGTTGGCCTTGACCAGACATACTACCTGGGAACTTCCCTCAATGCCGGCATCGTATACAGATTGTGCAAATTGCACCTGACACACTATATGATGATAACAATATGCACAATATATGTGATCCTGTCAATATTATTCTCATTCTATTGTATTGAAGAATTCAAACATCACTTGAGTTGTGACTTGTCACTATAATTATGTATAGTGATGATACACATGAGGATACTGCATGTGATTCATGCCAACCAATTCTTCCATGCATGCATAGACTATTATTAGCTACTAACAATGCCAATTCAATTGTTACCATCATTGTCTAGGATGATTCCAAGGGCCGTGGTTGGTGTGAATAGAGCTGCATTAGGGGTAAGTACAGAGCCAACAAATTGGAAAGACTCTGTGCCTTCTACAAATGAATCATCAACAAGGCTGACAGAATTTGATATTGGTTGAGATGCTCCAGGGCCAGATCCAGCAGGGAATACAAGAACCTCCTGATTATCAAACAACTGTTCATAATCGGTAAGAGCTGAAATTGGATAAAATCACATTATTAAGCATTAATATTAATTTACACAGTACTTACATGCAGCATTAGCCCCTGCTGACAATTATAAAATAGTTATAAGCTATAGCAATTTTAAACAGCAACAATAAAATTAGTAGAAATTATTTCATGATAATGATTGTTTATAACTATTAAGGTACATGCAGTATAGAGACAATGAATTCTTTTTTTTTTTTTTTTTGACATAATTATAATCCAGCAGGATTCCATTCATTTTTATAACAATTATCATTCAGCATCTGTGATCTTAGTTTAATTATCATTGAGTCAAAAAGTTCTACAATGATATCATCATACATGATCAACCAACAAAACAGTGTCACTGTATTATTAGACAGGAAATTAAAAATATCAAACATGACCAGAAACCTTACAATTAAAGCATAATATTATAATAGATATTATCAGATTCTATAAAGCGAACAGCTGACTACATAATTACGCGAGTGGCAACAAATGCTCATACGTACACGGAGCAAGTATGCAAACACGTGCATGTACAATTCCTGGCCCAAAGCTTAAGATATTATGGTTATGATTATGTCCTCCTTAGCAACCAATGTCTTGGAAAACATGTGAATGCATGCACTAGTTCGATCTATTGCTAATAATCAAACGAAAGTTGATCAATCACTTAACATGACTGTATTTAGCTAGTATAATAAATTTAAAATAACAATTGACACCATTAGCCTCATTCCCATGCCTGGATGGAGGTAATAATTCTTATTATTGTCTCCAGACATTTAAACTAAACTATACAGGAAAAGCTACATGGGATACAAGGCTAACTACCTATAGTCTTCTATATTATATATAACTATTGACTTAATTGTACAATGTACAGTTGTACATGTAAATAAGTCGACACTTAATTGAGACCTATTATAATAGGATGTCTAAATTGTCATTCTGCATGGTTGTATTGCTACATGACATTTAGTACAGTAACCAGTTAATCCAGTCTGTCTGCTCCACAGTTTCTAGTGCATACTATGTGTTGATTTCTTGCATCAGAGGAATTATAGACCAGAAAAATTTAATTGTCATCAATTTTGTAGGGAGAAGCACAATGCATACACATAATTTATAAGAAATGAAGTCAGTATACAAAGTGAACGAAAGGTAACAAATAGAATGTCAGCCTCTCAAAGGCTATGCACTAACGCCTTCAATCACAATAACAACAATATAGAGACATGACTGTAAAGTACACATCGCATAAACTTTGTACATACAAATTATTATGCTTGTCTATCTGTTACGTAAAAGACACTAAAGCTAATCAGTTGACATTGGTTCTGAAGAATCGGTTGGTGTAAGAGTTGCGTATCTTGTGCGTTTGTGCCCTCTATAATCTTCTTCGTACGATCGCGATAAAGGTTCGGATTTTTTGGAAGCAGCATCTTGGGGTTGGTTGCTAGGGGAGAGAGTTTTCCCTAGCAACCAATCAGAACACCGAGTCATGTCGTCTTGTGTGGTATGCGATCCAAGCCATTTTGAATGCCACTTTTGAAACTTGGAATGTTTAATAGCAAATACACGATCGTTCACCTATATTATAATAATAGAGTGCAGTATAATATTATTCAAGTGTGAAGATGTAGAACTTTTTATAGGAAAATTAAATTAACGGTTGTTTGTCCTAGTACAAGGCTTCAGGGCATACCAAGGAAACACTTCCAATATTGTACAACCCAGAGCAATCGCTGAAAATGCTAGAGTTGTTTGAAGATGAGGAAATAGTTTGTTCACAACATCAAGGCTACGATGGGACAATTTACAAGCCAAACTTTTGAGTGGTCGTGTTTACAAAATAAAATACCAACTTTTAATTCCTGGTTGCATAAGCAAGTTATAAGTGAAGACGTACAAAGCAGTACTATATCATACCATTGCCTTAATAGTGTATTTTAACACATTATACTGCAGTGGTTAACATATGCACATGTATGTAATCTTGTGGCACCATGAGCATGAGTAAGCATGTGTGCACATGCATTGCGTTGTCAGACACACAAATATGACTGTACATTTTATGTACTGTATGTACATAAAAAGCAATGGGTATTCCTTTGAGAAATCTCTCTCTCTCTCTCTCTCTCTCTCTCTCTCTCTCTCTCTCTCTCATACACATACACAAACACAAGTTAGGTTACCTCAAGTGCTTGTGGTCAGCATGATGACTGCACTTGAGGTAATGCAACTAATTTGTTGGACGTTTCATTTTTGTAAAGTATGGCACTAAGTAAACAATAGACTAGAATACTTCCCACCAGTATATAGTACAAATGCTTACTTGAACTACTACTATTGCTTAGTAACTTCTAACACACACACACACACACACACACACACACACACACACACACCTCTTCAAGACAACAGGTACAGCCACACTAGGACTCTTCATGAGCCCATCAATAATGTCGTGTGCCTTATCGCCATAGATACGGTGGATGGCCTTTCGTTGGAGCACCTCTGAGCTGCCACCAAGAGTGATGTTATGGGTATACACAGCCAACTCCTCTGGTGACATTCTGAGTGAATTTCAAACATGCATGTATTAAAAGTAAAAATGAAAGCACAATTTAAACGATTAAATGACTATGGTAAGTTAGCAAAAGGAGTGAGATGACTGTATCGACTGACTTTGCCATTTTTTTCTGAAGGGCTTCAAGATACTTGATGGTGGAGAGATTGGTTTCCAAGACGACGTCCAGTTCAAATCGCTCATCCTCACATCTGAATACAAGCACACAACACCATCACCAACACAGCACCAAACCTTACCGGCACAAGCAAAACCAATTTTACTATGTTATATTAACCCTGTTACCCAGGGTCTCCTCTTTGACCTTTCATTCACGGAAAGGAAAGGAAGAACTAGGATACAAGACTAACTTTTAATAGTTGTGTAACTGCATACACTCTATATACCTGAAGATGTACTCTTCAAACTGTGTCTTTCTTGTGCCCTCAAACGTGGAGTCCTCAGACCACATGGGAAAGGAGACCCATGTGTCATTGAGCACCTCCTTGCAGAGCAGGGAACGACCAGAACACTTTGGTTGGACGTAGGTCTTTGGTAGAGCACGGTAGCTTGCACCATGGCGCATTAGACTCTTGTAGTCTGGAGGTGAATGAATAATGGTAAATACATGCAATGTAAAGTCTATCTGAGTGTCAGAAATATCTCAAGTGATTCTCCAAACAGTCTTACCTATATGTATACTTTATTGATATTTCTCTCAAGCATTAATCTCTTACAAACACTGGCAAAGCTGTTCCATGCATATGCACACAGATATCATGTACCAAACTATGTGTTCACTTGTGTAAAGGAATAGTTTACGTTATGTAAGTTTAAGGATCAGACAAGCTAGTTAGACAGGAACTGGAGCAAACCTATTTCGGCTGCGAATTCAGTGACTCTCTCCTTGTGAGGGAATGGAGGAGTGGGGCTGGTTGTGGGCAGCTGCTCAGGGAGACCAGGCTCCTTGAAGCCAAGCAGAGTCTTGAAGGAGGTGAACAAATCGGGGTATTTACTAGAGGAGGGGAGAAAAAGCTTTTTTCGTAACTGGAATTCCAATTAAAGCACATCATATCACCAACCTGAGGAATGGTGTCACAAGCTGGACAAGTTCGTTTCTTGATATCAACTCCTCGTTGAATAAAACTAAACAACGAAGAAAGTTGTTGTACACTTCTTGGTTTCTGAACGACTTTTGCATCTAAAGAAAGAAAAAGGGAACAATTGAAGCACTGTGATACATAAACCTCAGTGTGTGTGTGTGTGTGTGTGTGTGTGTATAAAACGTAAATCAAAAATACAGAAAGTACCAAGCTCCTCCCAACTCAGATATTTTGAAGTCATTTATACATTCATACAACACTGTGTACCTTATCGAAAAGTGCCAGCTCAGCATAATTAGTGTGTTTCCCAGCTTCAGCAAGAACGTCTTTAGCTGAGCTCTTTGGCTTCTTGGCTGGCCCACCGCTAGAAGTGGCACTGCTCTGGGACCCCTTCCGACCATGAGCAGGCTTGGAGTTCTTGCCGGAGGACGAGCTGAGAGCTTGCTTCTTGAGAGGAGGGGGTCCGATGGGAAGAGCCGACAGCTGGGCAGTGGCATCGGGGAGGAACTGTCCGAACTCTGACAAAAGATCCTCTTGGTTTTGAAACAAACCTGAGACCTGAGTGCATTGAACCGAGGATTGAATCAGAATGGTGAACATATATTAAAGTGGTAAAGTTTTAGAGAGTCTAACTTTAGTGGATCATGATTCATCTGCAAAAGCTATTATTCACTAAATTCTTTAGTGTTGCACAACTCATCTGGGTAAGTTAAAATTCAGAAAAATCTGCAAAAGCAAACTTTCCCACTAAACAGTATACACTCATAGAATTACTGTATTGTGTGACGGGGGTATAGATAAAATTACACTATTTGATCTCTCCCACCCATATATATAGGTGGGATATAGTGTGGGGGGTACGCTAAATCCCTCCTATATATATGGGCGGGCAGGGCAAAATCTTGGCGTACCCCACGCTAAATATCCCACCCATATATATAGGAGGGATTTAGCGTAGGGGTACGCTATTTTCCTCCAATATATATGGGAGTGATTTAGCGTAGGGGTACACTAT
The DNA here is from genome assembly GCA_964030475.1 of Tethya wilhelma. NCBI lineage: Eukaryota > Metazoa > Porifera > Demospongiae > Tethyida > Tethyidae > Tethya > Tethya wilhelma. The sequence continues at coordinate 11,793,833 of CAXIPT010000002.1, read as the reverse complement.
TTTCCTCCTATATATATAGGAAGGATATAGCGTAGGGGTACGCTATTTTCCTCCTATATTTTAATATAAAGTACTGGGATTTAGTGTAAGTGCATAATACCATAATATGTTCCTTATTAGTTCCATCAGATGATTGAAATTCCCTTAACTGAAATGTGCATGCACACGTTAATCTAGTAATTTACCGTACGCTTTTCTTTTCATACAACTATTAGTAATATCCACGTAAGTTGTCTTTGTAAGTCCAAGTGTATTTCTAGAAGTAAAGCCATTTTAAACTTTAGCCTCGTTCCCAGGCTCCCTCTCTGGAAATGAAATGGAAGTGCGCAAAGAAAGAGGGAGCCTGGTATCTAAAATCACGTGTATGACGTCAATTGTTGCTAAAGAATAAATGCGTGGGTGCAGCGGTTAGAATAATGACGTCAAACTCTTGGTTCTGCGCACAGAAGCAATATTCGCAATCGCTTAGCGCTACAAGCAGCTAAAATTTGTAAAGAAAGCTAGTCGCTAGTAGTATATTGTCTATCAATAGTCTATGGTTATAGTGTATAACTTACTGATCCTCTACACTATCAATACTTGGTAGTAAATCAGCTTGCGATCACGCGAGCATTCAAGTTGCCAGGTCGGCTAATTTTGGACAGTTTGATGCAGACTCAAGTCATAGACAGCCTAATAATACTCTTTCTAACATCGTTTGCTGTTTCTGTTACAAATACACAATCTACTGTTTGTTTTCCACTGTTGAACTCAGTTGAACTCCAATTTAAAGCGTGGGCAGGCTAAGATATCAATCGCTATGCCCACGCACACTAATCACCCTTCTACCCCACGTGATTTTAGATACCAGGCTCCCTCTTTCCTTTTCTCTCTCGCTTAATTTCTGGTGCTAATGTGCACTTACTAAATCCCAGTACTTTATATTAAAACATAGGAGAAAAATAGCGTACCCCTACGCTAAATCACTCCCATATATATGGGTGGGATATTTAGCGTGGGGTACGCCAAGATTTTGCCCTGCCCGCCCATAAATATAGGAGGGATTTAGCGTACCCCCCACACTATATCCCACCTATATATATGGGTGGGAGAGATCAAATAGTGTAATTTTGTACAAACCCATGTGACAGGCAAGTTTTGTGGCGTCTAACTTTCAGGGATGTAAGATTTTTGCGTTTTAACTTTCGTGCATGAGCTGTGCAACACACATACATATGTATCTTATGGAGAATTTTGCGGATAAAAACTTTTGCAAATGGATCATAATCCACGAAAAATGCCAAAGTTAAACCCCATGAAACTTTCCCGCTATACGATATAGGATATTTGCTAGCCTATTGTTGTGCTAACCTGACTGTAGACCTCCGTTTCGCTCAGCGGTGTGGACTGAGGTGTTCCCCCTTCCTTAATGATTCTCTGCTCCTTCTGATACTTGTGCAAGATCTCAAGAAAGGCTTTGTAGATGTCGGGGTGCTGTTGGAATCGGTTCTGAAACAAACGATAAGTTGTGTCACAGCAGGTAGGATCATTAGTCAGACAGGATGAATTAGATAGTGCACGTGGAATGGCTTAATGGACATTAGCAACACAATATTTCCATGAATTTCGTTATTGGGCCATAAATGTATTCACGATATAGCACAAACCATGGATGGTAATATTATTATCCACACACAAACATTTTCTCCGAAAAATTTTAGAGATTGTGATTCACGAAAATTTGTTTCAAACAGCAAAGACAGGCATTTTACAAACTTACGGTATGTACATGTAGTTTGCAAGCGTCTTACTTTGATTTTATTGACGTAATTGATGGCGTGGTTGAACTCCACTGGTTGGTGGGGGCTCTGGAAGGAGCCCGAAGAAGACTGGTCACCAGAGGAGGCATGGCTACCCTGAGCAGAGGCTCCAGTAGTAGAGGAAGAAGAGTCTTTAGAGGCACCATAGTTGCTAGCCTAGAAGGAGGGATAGTCAGACAGACAGACAGACAGATAGACAGACAGAAGACAGGCAGACAGTCAGGGAGACAGACAGTGAGCAATAGGTGTATAGCTTTACAAATGAGTAGGTCTAATGATAATTGTTAATTTGTTAGCAATGTATGTTTTCAAGATTGAATTACAACTTCATGCAACTTGTAACTTTATCCCACAATAATGGGCCACCAGCACCACCAGCACCACCAGGTGGTCTACAATGACAGGCATTGAGCAGTTGCAGATAGGGAAGAAGGAGAAATGCCAAAACACTACAGTAAAAACACTACAGTACTGTAAGAATACATGAAAGTTCACACAAACAATCCTAAACCTAAAGGAACCCTTCCAATGCCTGCTCAGGCAAGTATCTAGTAAATTGATATGTTTACTTCCATCAGCAACCAGCCATGGAATATTCTGTAACTACTGAGCTTAATAAAAGGACCAATCTCCAAAACAAAAACTATCCTTCACAAACAAAGATGCCACTCATCGATAATGGACTCACAGCAGTGCTACTGTTGTGGGCCTGAGCGATCTTGGCCAGTGTGTGAGAGTGCTGGGCTGGTCCGCTGATGTTGATCTCGTTGTGATGGACCTCGATCTTGAACCCAGGAGGGAGGAACGTGTTGAACCCCACGATGAGGTCGGGATGACCCTTGAAGAGATTCGACACACGACTGATCACCCCAGGAGTGTCGATACTGGAGGGGGAGGGGGTAGGATGAAAAAAGATTTGGGAGGGAGGGAACAAATTCTGACTAGGAGGTATTACTTATTGAGTATCGATTGCTTTACTGCAGTTTGTACTGATAATGGGAGCTACTTGTGAGGCTATTTTTGTTTAAGGATAAATACGTACAGAGAGAGATAACATACAGATATAAGCTTCAGGCATTGAACATAGGCAAATGTTACAAACCTCAGTCACATACAACCTTCCAAGACTCTGTTAACCTTCAGATAACTAGTCTATATCCAAGCTAGCATTGAACTTTCTAAGGAATATCAATTCTAGTAAGGACAGTACATCATTGTGAGTGAGAACCAACACACACCTCTGAGACTTGAACTCCTTCATGATGTCCAAGAAGTCATTATAGACCTGGGGTTGGTTGCCAAACTGTAGCTTGACCTGGTCCAAGTAAGAGAGAGCGTCTTCAACTTTCAGCTTCTGGAACTGACTCGAAGCTGATGAACTGGACGAAGAGTTGTTCACACCAGCACCACCAGTGTTCTGTATGTGTATGTGTGTGTGTGTGTGTGTGTGTGTGTGTATGAGTGCAAGTGTGTGTGTGTGAGTGTGTGTGTGAGTGTGTGTGTAAAATGTATATTAAAACATTACATTTAGTAGCTACATATATAGCTTGTAAAATACTGTTGTAAGGCAGACTGAACAGATTGATAAAAAGCAAACATAATCGCATCAATGGCAAGTTTAGAAGGTATTGTCAATAATTGCATTCAATCACATGACCATGGGTGCAAATATGCTGAGTCAGCAAAACCTAGCCTCGTTCCCAGGCCTTCTCCATAAGATATGAGCAAAGAGAATATTTGGCAAACCCACGTACACACCATACGAATCTTATCACCGTCAGAACTTATACAAGTCTGACAGCCACTAAACACACATACACACACACACATACCGTGCTCTGTGAAGCTAGTCCAGCACCATTTGCAGCAGATGCCATTTGACTCACATTCATCATGGTGGTAGCAGCTGCCTGCTGCTGAGAGGTGGTTGATGTTGGCAGAGACTGAGTAAAAACAGAGATGGTGAATGAGTGGGTGTGCTTTAATTAGAATGTCACTTTCAAACTCCTCTCAGTGTGGGTTGTGTGAATTTTTATGTAAAGAACACTCACCATTATTTCCTGTAAAGGTAGGCTTGCTGCACTGTTCCTGGAGGATGAATAGGTGTACAACAAAAGGGAATTTATAAGAGCAAACTCTTATCATTTTGATCATATTACTATTCAAATATGGTCAGACACACCAGCTAATTTTTTTTTTTCAAATTTCAAATTTGTTGCTTGTCTTCAACCGGGGACTTTCATATACAATCTTGCTGCAACAACTGCTAAGCTTTTGTCACAACAACAAAACAACCAACCTTATCACACTTCTTTGTGAGCTGGTTTCCTTTTGGCTTTGCTCACATACAGGTAGAGAAAGGGTTCTGCTCGAGTCGCCACCAATTCCCGCTGAAAGGAGCGCTGCTGTAGCCGCCACTCGAGAAGCTAGCTCTGTATTACCACCAAGCCAAGGTTCGGGAAAGACACTCCTTCCAGGAAGTCCTGTAGTAGCTGGGTAGGCAGGGCTTTCCTCACTCTGCATGCTGTTCCTTTGTGGGTGCTGCACACACACAAACACACGCTGTTTGCACGACACTACAAAGCGCAATTAAATTTCAATTGTTGGTGATAAGGGGAAATCCCTAACCATAAAGCGGGCAACTGAATGTATCGACCATTACCAACAGTGATAATTGACATGTGAGAGAATGAACACTGACAACAAAGATTGGATCAACTATGCAATTTCTTCTTCTTTTGTGTACCAGCTGAATTTGTTTGATGTTTTCTTTTCTTGGCTTTTCTTCCATTCTCTAGGCTGTCTCTAACTTGGCTTGCAGCACAGTCTTTCTTGTCGCTGGGACTGTCGTGTGACAATACAGTAGAGCTCTCCTCTTGCTGTTCTATCCGCTTTAACTTTCCACTCAATAACATCCCATGCCTCGCTGCTCTGTACAACCAACGAACAAAATTTAAACACCAATAGAAGAAACTCCACAAAGCACTATAAGTCTTACTTGTGTGCTGTTCTCCCTTTGCATGCTCGCAGCAACTCTTCATCAGTGACACTGTGTCGCTTTTCAGCAGATTCAATGTCAACTGTGATGTCTTTTTCTCTGCTACACTTGTCACCTGTTCTACAGTGTTCCAAATGCTCATCCTTATGAGGATGGTAAGTTTTCGTGGAATCCAAAAATCCACCATAACGTAACGTCCTCCTATGGTGATTGTAATGTCTTCTTCTCAAAGAAGAGGAAGTCTCATCTGAATCTCTTTGTAGAGAAATAGACACCTTGTCCTAAAAGGGAACAGAAACTCATAAAAAGAGGAACAATTACATACAGAGCATTTGCAAAAAGTTCTTTAGCTAATTTTCTAGCTCATTGTGTTAGAGAGCATAGCTGCTTATTTATCTAAGATCAGCACACAGATATGTAACTGTTTTCTTAGAGTGAAGGTGTGTTGCATGCCAAGAAAACTAGGGGTCCAGGAAATAGAATAAGTTAAAACATTTCAATACACTACAACAGCTTTCAGTGAAGGTGGCGAATAGAACATACATACTTGTTCAGAGTCACAGCAAACTGAGATGTTTTTGGCCGCTTTGTTGAAGACAGTACTCCACCAATGATCAGAGAACTCCTCACCTGGAGTGAGCCCAACCTAATGGTTGGGAACCACACAAATCATTTCTCTCTGTCCTATAAAGATACAAAGTTATGGTTGAGTATGCTTACACCACCATTATCCCTTTTGATGGAAACTTTGATTGGGTTGATGATGCCATTCTCCTCTTTGCCGAGGCCTTGTCCTAGCAAGAACAACACATATTGAATCTGAAATCAACTGCTACAAGCACTCATCATTCATGTCGCTGTGCCTACCTTCAATCCAGCCATACTTGAGCAACTGCTTCTTTGCAAATTCCATCATGATTCTGCACGTGGTGGTACAATGACATCATGATTTAATCTATTTATAGACGTCGTACCGTAACTTTTCTGCCTAGGTCATCAAGATTTCACGTGACATCCTTTGTAAACTGTGTGTCGTGTTCTAGCTGATCGACTGAGCTCACCTTTGAACAGCAAGCAGCAGATACCGAAGTCACCAGCGAGCAAACAATCTCGCCCACCCACTACACATCTCTGAAAACCTCTGAGCAAGCTAGGACGGCTAGAGAGCCGTGCACCTGAGAACCTTGAAGGTCGTTTCAAAAGGGTGTGGTACTAACAAATAAATACATGAACTGCTACATAGTTTCTCAAGACTGAGTGTCTCCTCCTTCATACAAGACAAAGTAGTTGACTTTTTAAATCTTTTAGCACCGACTGACAGTTACTCAAAGATGGCCAAGACGTACGATTTTCTCTTCAAGTTGTTGTTAATTGGGGACAGTGGAGTTGGCAAGACGTGTATTCTTGTTCGTTTTTCAGAAGATGCATTCAACTCCACGTTTATTTCAACCATTGGTGAGTGACGTGACTGGTCATAAAGTGATAGTGACCTGGTCCTGTACCTATATTTAGTGATTGTGGATACTAACACACATTACTCTAAGCTGTGGTTGTGGAGAGTCACACTTCCAAGCTTAGAAGCATTCAAGAAGGCTAGTATTTCACTAGGGTGGTATTGGGGCTACAAAGCTAAATGTGTGTATAAAATATTGTTGGGTTGTAGGCAAGGCACAAAGCTAATCATCTTGATATAGATGTGTGTACAATAATTGTCTTGGACTTTGTTTCACAATGTGCATACACACACAGATACACACAAACACACACACACACACACAGATGCTTGCAGCATGCATGTGCACACATTTTACTGTATATATATATACGTGCACGAAAAAACACACAAGTCATGTACATTTACTACTGTGATCATGAACAAAGCTCTTTGTGGGTAACATTAATTTTGTAGCGTCCCATCAGTTCCATCTGGTTGAACATCATGTTAGCTTAAACCACGGGACACTTAAGTGTACGTGTGTGTTGAGAACTCTTATAGTCCTCTCAGCCTATTCAGATATTGTGTTGAAGGAGTTCCAATAGAGCATCATATACCTTGCACTGCAGCTCTGGTTTATCGAGGAAATACATGTATCTGATAGTGAAACTCTACTGTAGTGTTAGCTGGACAGATATATACCGTCCAGTTATGTTTTAAACTGTAGACAACCTTTGCACATGTCATTGCCCTTATGTGACACTTGTCTTTGTACATCTGTGCATACTTGTAGCTAGCCTACCGTGGAGTGTAACTCATGCAGCGTAACTAACTAATGACCTTTGTATGTGTAATACTTTGCATCTTCAGTGTACAGCATCATCATTCAGTATACACCCAACTGAATTCCCAAAGTGTACATTAAAAGCACCATAATGCATTGATGCTTTGCTACATGTTTACACAGTACTTATAGGGAAATGACAACTTTTGTGTCATTGTACACCAAGGTAATGGTTGTAATCAGCTGGTTCTACACACATCTGCACCTAGTTGCTCACAAGTATGTATGTAGCTATTGCATAGGCATTCTAGTTTACTGGTGCTTTTAATGTACACTTTGGGAATTCAGTTGGGTGTATACTGAATGATGATGCTGTACACTGAAGATGCAAAGTATTACGCATACAAAGGTCATTAGTTAGTTACGCTGCACGAGTTACACTCCATGGTAGGCTAGCTACAAGTATGCACAGATGTACAAAGACAAGTGTCACATAAGGGCAATGACATGTGCAAAGGTTGTCTACAGTTTAAAACATAACTGGACGGTATATATCTGACAAGCTAACACTACAGTAGAGTTTCACTATCAGACACTTGTATTTCCTCAATGAACCAGAGCTGCAGTGCATGGCATATGATGCTCTATTGGAACTCCTTCGACACAATATCTGAAGTAGGCTTAGAGGACTATAAGAGTTCTCAACACACACATACACTTAAGCGTCCCGTGGTTTAAGCTAACATGATGTTCAACCAGATGGAACTGATGGAACGCTACAAAATTAATGTTACCCACAAAGAGCTTTGTTCAAGATCACAGTAGTAAATGTACATGACTTGTGTGTTTTTTCGTGCATGCATACATATACAGTAAAATGTGCGCACATGCATGCTGCAAGCATCTGTGTGTGTGTGTTTGTGTGTGTGTGTGTGTGTGTGTGTGTGTCTGCGTGTGTATGTGCATTGTGAAACAAAGTCCAAGACAATTATTGTACACACATCTATATCAAGATGATTAGCTTTGTGCCTTGCCTACAACCCAACAATATTTTATACACACACTTAGCTTTGTAGCCCCAATACCACCCCAACGAAATACTAGCCTTCTTGAATGCTTCTAAGCTTGGAAGTGTGTGACTCTCCACAACCACAGCTTAGAGTAATGTGTGTTAGTATCCACAACCACTAAATATAGGTACAGGTCACTATCACTCACCAATGGTTGAGATAAACGTGGAGTTGAATGCATCTTCTGAAAACCGAACAAGAATACACGTCTTGCCAACTCCACTGTCCCCAATTAACAACAACTTGAAGAGAAAATCGTACGTCTTGGCCATCTTTGAGTAGCTGTAAGTCGGTGCTAAAAGATTTAAAAACTCAACTACTTTGTCTTGTATGAAGGAGGAGACACTCAGTCTTGAGAAACTATGTAGCAGTTCATGTATTTATTTGTTAGTACCACACCCTTTTGAAACGACCTTCAAGGTTCTCGGGTGCACGGCTCTTTAGCCGTCCTAGCTTGCTCAGAGGTTTTCAGAGATGTGTAGTGGGTGGGCGAGATTGTTTGCTCGCTGGTGACTTCGGTATCTGCTGCTTGCTGTTCAAAGGTGAGCTCAGTCGATCAGCTAGAACACGACACACAGTTTACAAAGGATGTCACGTGAAATCTTGATGACCTAGGCAGAAAAGTTACGACGTCTATAAATAGATTAGATCATGATGTCATTGTACCGCCACGTGCAGAATCATGATGGAATTTGCAAAGAAGCAGTTGCTCAAGTATGGCTGGATTGAAGGTAGGCACAGCGACATGAATGATGAATGCTTGTAGCAGTTGGTTTCAGATTCAATCTGTGTTGTTCTTGCTAGGACAAGGCCTCGGCAAAGAGGAGAATGGCATCATCAACCCAATCAAAGTTTCCATCAAAAGGGATAATGGTGGTGTAAGTTACTACAGTCTACATACTCAACCATAACTTTGTATCTTTATAGGACAGAGAGAAATGATTTGTGTTGTTCCCAACCATTAGGTTGGGCTCACTCCAGGTGAGGAGTTCTCTGATCGTTGGTGGAGTACTGTCTTCAACAAAGCGGCCAAAAACATCTCAGTTTGCTGTGACTCTGAACAAGTATGTATGTTCTATTCTCCACCTTCACTGAAAGCTGTTGTAGTGTATTGAAATGTTTTAACTTATTCTATTTCCTGGACCCCTAGTTTTCTTGGCATGCAGCATACCTTCACTCTAAGAAAACAGTTACATATCTGTGTGCTGATCATAGATAAATAAGCAGTACACGTGCATTATCTATGCTCTCTAGCACAATGAGCTAAAAAATTAGCTAAAGAACTTTTTGCAAATGTTCTGTATGTAATTGTTCCTCTTTTTATGAGTTCTGTTCCCTTTCAGGACAAGGTGTCTATTTCTCTACAAAGAGATTCAGATGAGACTTCCTCTTCTTTGAGAAGAAGACATTACAATCACCATAGGAAGACATTACATTATGGTGGATTTTTGGATTCCACGAAAACTTACCATCCTGATAAGAATGAGCATTTGGAACACTGTAGAACAGGCGACAAGTGTAGCAGAAAAAAAGACATCGCAGTTAAATTTGAGTCTGCTGAAAAGCGACACAGTGTCACTGATGAAGAGTTGCTACGAGCTTGCAAAGGAAGAACAGCACACAAGTAAGACTTAGTGCATTGTGGAGTTTCTTCTATTGGTGTTTAAATTTTGTTTGTTGGTTGTACAGAGCAGCAAGGCATGGGATGTTATTGAGTGGAAAGTTAAAGCGGATAGAGCAGCAAGAGGAGAGCTCTACTGTATTGTCACACAATAGTCCCAGTGACAAGAAAGACTGTGCTTCAAGCCAAGTTAGAGACAGCCTAGAGAATAGTAGAAAAGCCAAGAAAAGAAAACATCAAGCAAATTCAGCTGGTACAAAAAAGAAGAAATTGCATAGTTGATCCAATCTTTGTTCTAATTGCAATTGTCTGTTCATTCTCTCACATGTCAATTATCACTGTTGGTAATGGTCGATACATTCAGTTGCCCGCTTTATGGTTAGGGATTTCCCCTTATCACCAACAATTGAAATTTAATTGCGCTTTGTAGTGTCGTGCAAACAGCGTGTGTTTGTGTGTGCAGCACCCACAAAGGAACAGCATGCAGAGTGAGGAAAGCCCTGCCTACCCAGCTACTACAGGACTTCCTGGAAGGAGTGTCTTTCCCGAACCTTGGCTTGGTGGTAATACAGAGCTAGCTTCTCGAGTGGCGGCTACAGCAGCGCTCCTATCAGCGGGAATTGGTGGCGACTCGAGCAGAACCCTTTCTCTACCTGTATGTGAGCAAAGCCAAAAGGAAACCAGCTCACAAAGAAGTGTGATAAGGTTGGTTGTTTTGTTGTTGACAAAAGCTTAGCAGTTGTTGCAGCAAGATTGTATATGAAAGTCCCCGGTTGAAGACAAGTAACAAATTTGAAATTTTGAAAAAAAAAATTAACTGCCAGGTGTGCCTGAACATAATTATTTGAATAGTAATATGATCAAAATGATAAGAGTCTGCTCTTATAAATTCCCTTTTGTTGTACACCTATTCATCCTCCAGGAACAGTGCAGCAAGCCTACCTTTACAGGAAATAATGGTGAGTGTTCTTTATGTAAAAATTCACACAGCCACACTGAGAGGAGTGTGAAAGTGACATTCTAATTAAAGCACACCCACTCATTCACTATCTCTGTTTATACTCAGTCTCTGCCAACATCAACCACCTCTCAGCAGCAAGCAGCTGCCACCACTATGATGAATGTGAGTCAAATGGCGTCTGCTGCAAATGGTGCTGGACTAGCTTCACAGAGCACGGTATATGTGTGTGTGTATGTGTGTTTAGTGGCTGTCAGACTTGTATAAGTTCTGACGGTGATAAGATTCGTATGGTGTGTACGTGGGTNCTCTCTCTCACACACACACACACACACACACACCACACACCACCCATCACTCTTGCAGGAATTGATTTTAAGATTCGAACAGTTGAAATTGAAGGCAAGAAGATCAAGCTACAGATCTGGGACACAGCCGGCCAAGAGAGATTCAGGACCATCACCACTGCCTACTACAGAGGAGCTATGGTAAGTTGTGCTCATTTTAGAGCACAATGCTTTTTTCCCTAAGTACATGTGTATTGTAATTTGTACGTTGTTATTCCGGTCGTAGTGTTACATATGTATATAGCGTTTAAGTGTGTTAATTTTGGGAGGAATTTGCATACAAATCGTGGTGTTGGAGTTTTCCTTCTAGAGTTCTGGTTTGGTTACTTAGCTTGTATTCAAGCATGACATGTGAACACATAGTGTTCAAACCCTCGGCATGCCCATGTCAAAGTTCCGATGTTATTGCAACGCATTGTGAGCATGAGTCATTTTATTGATCTGCCAGGCCATGTGGTTTTCTGAGCATGCTCAGTAAAAATTTTGGTGGGTGTGTACCTTTTTCAAGATGGCTGCCACAAGTGGAAGCCATTGTCATATCTCAGCAATTAACTAAGAATATCCCTAGCCTCACAATTCGTTGGTTCTTTATTGTGTTCTAAGGCTCAAGACATAATTCCCAAGAAATGCTTGCAACTTCAGATTAACTAGGCATAAGTTTGGCCCAAACTAAAGTACTGAAAGAGCAGATCAAAAGCCCAGATAGTTTCAGAGTTTCCAGAGAGAGTTCAGATCTGCCAATGAGTACAATAACCCTCCTGCATTCCATGCCTCAGGTTAATAATGAGTAGTGTACAGACGTACAAACAATAATAGCATTACACGCACATACACACACACACACACACACACACACACACACACACACACACACATCAAAGGGTATCATGCTTGTGTACGATGTCACAAATGAAAAATCCTTCGAGAACATCAGAAATTGGATAAGAAACATCGAAGAGGTACAAACATAGCACACAGCTCTGTAAACTTTGTATTTGACTATCCCCCTCATCTTTGACCTTTAGAATGCTTCGGCAGATGTGGAGAAAATGATCCTAGGGAACAAGTGCGACCTTCAAGAGTCGAGGGTAGTCAGTATAGAGAGAGGAAGAGTGGTAAGCCATTGCCCACTGTGCATCGTGTTGGGTGTACTGTGTGTGTATGTGGATGGTGTGAATTGGTGCTTGAAACTACATCCGTGTTTTCAGCTTGCAGAAGAACATGGAGTGAAATTTATGGAGACTAGCGCAAAGTCAGGATTGAATGTAGAAACAGTAAGAATTATTATTGTTTATTTAGTTGTTTGTTTGTTTGACTATATTATTCGTTCAAGATGTTTATACATGTATGTATAAGTTTAAAGTTACATGTTGATCAAGGTATTCTGTTTCCTCTGCTGTAGGCATTCTTGGCACTTGCTAAAGACATTAAGAACAAGATGGATAGGAAGAATGTAAGCCTTACAGTACTGTAGCTCATCTGGTTTGAGAATACGGGTAGAAAAAATTGAATAACTTTCTTATTATCCAACCAATTTCAAATTTTCAAATTCCATTGGAATGTGCTTGGTTGCTTTCCAGGTTCCTATGCCTTACCAGTCAAAAGATAGCTGTATGTCCCGTAAGAAAAGTATTGACCATAAGATAGAATTGACGGATATGTATTATCAATGCCATGAATCTAATTATCAACCACACACGTGTTTAACTTCCGGCGGCATTCTCAAACCAGATCAGCGTTATTAGTAAAGTTGTTGCAATCTCTGGTTTCCAATTGAAGTGCAGTGTGTTCCAATTAAAGCACACCCTTGCTCAGAATGCATGGCCTCTGTGTATATGTAGTCATATGGTATCATGTCATCTTAATGGAAATGCCCCTTCAATTATAATTATAGGTGAGTGATGCCCCTGCTCCGTATTCTGGGGGTGTTAAAGTTGGTGACCAATCAGGTCAGGAGTCCAAGAAATCAGGGTGCTGTTGAAGTGTCTAGTGTACTTTGTTTTGTGTATATATACCCACTTGTCCTTATTACCTTCACTATGTAGCTTAAAAATATATAGTATTTGGTGCATGCACACACTGCTATTATTATATACATGTATGGACCTGTACGTACTGTGTACACATACGTTTGTGTGTATTTCTGACAAACTTTTTTTTTTTCGTATCCAATAATTTGTGATGTTCTTGCTTATGTACATCCACGTAGACAAACAATTATTGTGCTAGTTTTTTTATTATGTATGTTTTGACAACTTTTAATAATATTAATTTTAATAAAATCTTATAAACAACTCAAGTTAAAAAAAAATTTAAAAAAGGGTTGGATTTATATATTATAGCAATAAAAAAATGTATAATGTGGTTATTTTTATCATGATCAAGCATGCATGAATGCAATGACTATGGATAGCTTGAGGATAATATGTATGACCAATAGTACTAATATGTTCAATTCATGAGTTATGTATATATATTATATTATATACTTCTACATTTATAATGATACACTGACTAAAAACTATAGAAAAATACAGTCTGCTAGCTGTTCAATTCATAAAATTGCTACAACTATTGTTTTTCAAACTTGAAATCAGTGGAGAGGACATCATCCACGAGGTAGTCAAAGTAGGTGCCATCAATGAGCCCCTCTCCCTGGTAGCCTGGGTTCATGGCAGTCCAGCAGAGCTGTTCATCGGGCATCTCTCTCTCCATGAAACTCCACACAGGACGACGCATCACTGGGATAGGCTCTTTGTTGGGCATGATCAGGATCTTACGGACTTCGTCAATCTCAACTCCCTTGCGGAAGAACTGACCTGTAGAGCATTTAACAAGAATATTGACATTACGTGCTTGCATTATGATAATTTGTTTCTTACCAATGAGTCCATGAGAGTTGGAGAGCCTTCCTCCAGTACTGTGCCAGTAGATATCAAGATGCTGGTTGGTATATTTGATGGTAAATTGAAGTTGAACGTCTTCCAGATTCACATAAACTGATGGATAGTGGAATCCTTCTTTTGGTGGGGCTTCAGAGATGGTTAGCTTTCCATTACTGAAAGTGAGCTTTTCAATGTTCCTTGCTTCCAGTTGGACCTTGTCTCCAATGTAGATGCTCTTGGTGTCCACGTCAAACCTCAGCTTTGTTTCGTTGGATCCCTTGTAGTTGGTGTTCTGTACAATGATTCCAATGGAGCCCAACCAGGTCACTTCCTGTCTGCGAGCATCAGGCACAAACTTGGCATTCATGGCCATCTTCTGGTTGCTGATGAGGTTGAAGGAGAAGCCGTGTTCTCCCTGGACAGTGTAGCAGAGGAGCTCTCCACTCGGCAGAGCAATGCTGAAGTGAGGATCATCTCCCAGCCCATGTGTGTCAATCTCATCATCAATGATGGTAACAGGGATGGGAGAATTGGCCACTACACAACCAGGGCTGTTTGTCATGAGAATGACTTCAAACTCCTCATCACCTTCACATTTAGAGTCATCACAGACATTGATGAAGACACTGTCCCTGGTGTTGGAACTGTCAAAGATTAATGTTGTTGGAGGAAGTGCAAAGTAGTCTCTCCAGGCAACAGTGGCTGGATGATTGAAGGTGGGAAGCATTTATGATACAGAGTAGTTATTAAAACATCATAATTATTGAAGTGCTTACAAAGAGCTGTGCCATCCATTGTGGTTACAGTGACAACACACTCACGACCAGGTCCTTTCTGACCAACGAGTTCAATTTCAATCTCCAAGGTCTCTCCTTCCATCACTGAATAGCTTAGATCAGTCGACTGTACAGTAGCCACTAAAGAAATTGATGATGTACAATGATTTGACTGACCCCTACAGCTGGTTCACTGGCTACACAAATAGAAGGTGCTTACCATCATTGTCAAGTATGGTCACAGTTCCAGTACAAAGGGCTTGGTTAATAGTGACACAGGGATCATTAGACATCAGATTGACAGTGAAGGATTCATCAAATTCACAAAGTTGATCATCAACGATTTGTATGTTCACACATTGAGGATCATTTTGGTTGGCAGGCGTGAAAGGGATTACCTGATTGACACCCAAATAATCCATTGGATCTGCAGATGTAAAGAAGATAATGATTTTCAATGCAAATTGATATATTTTTTTAATGCTTGATGTTCACCTTGAGCATCTGTTTGAGCTGATGGGCCATTGCTGGTACTGAGCATCAAAGAGACACTCTTCTCCAGTCTGTCTGGGAGACCAGTGATCTGAACACACTCCTCATGTGAACCACCATCTTCTGGCACAGTGTCAGCATTTGGAGGTTGCAAACAAATGTTGACAGCTGTAGTACACGGAATGAAAATTTGCATACGAATGAAAGCAATATCTATAAAGATACTTGAATGTATGCCTCAAATTTGCATAATAGTGTTTAAGTCTCTAACATCATTAGGATCTTTGGATCAATGATAATTATTTTTTTTACTATTTGTACTCTAAGTCTTACTATCATTTGGATCTTCAATGACGTTAACTCTCTTTGTCTCTCTTCCTGAAATAAACGTTACAGATGGATCAGTGGCGGTGAGTACGAGAGTATAGAACTCTGGTCCTTCAACTTGGTTATCATTCAAAACAGAAGTGTCCAGACACCTCCTAGTTCCTGGGCCAGAGGTGGCAGGGAAGATAAGAGGAGCAAAAGGACCTGGGATAAAATCTTGTCCACCTGCAAGAAAACAGATATTGAAATTTGATGTGGAGATTCAAACATTGAGAGATCGATATTGCATGAATGAGATGCATGCATGCATAAATCATCAGGTGGTGAACTTTACCAATTGCCGAGTTATCTTGAGTAGTCACAGTGATTGTCAGGGGTCTAGTTAGCGTTCCGGCTTCAAGAATGACACAGCACTCTTCTTGTGGACCTTGTTCTGGCACATCAACGAATGGATCCTCAAAACCAAACATATTGGCTGTAAAAAAGGAATTGGGAGTTCAAACATCAAATTCTAGTAGGTAAAGAGAATACAATACTTCTCTGCTAGAGGTATATTATTCATGCATATTGATGAGAAGAGTTATAGTTCATTCTTGCACTTTGCAACACTGTTTAAATGGGGCATAGTTACAATACCACAAAGTGTCCTTATTAATTTTGATCAGTTTTATTTAATAAAATTCTCAGTAAAACAGCTATCGTAAACTAAGGAAAATGTCCCATTAGAATTTCTTTGTGGTGTTTTATATAAGTACACTCCATTTCTATAGTTTCAAGAGTATTTCTTACCATCATCATCGATACAACAGACAAGAGCATCAGGACTGTTTGTGTTGGGAACATTTGCTACGACCAGTGAACTACTCTGGCTGTTAGCTCTGACGATCAGACATTCATCTTCATCATCAATGTCGTCATCCAACAACTGGAGGGTAACACATGCTCTAGTTTGTCCAGGTTGGAATTCAACCGTTCCAGAAAATGCAACATAATCCTGACCAGCTGAAAAGTAAGATTGAATGAGCATTATTATCACACTATGACAAAGGAAATCAAGGGACAACTTTTGAACATTAAACAGAAGTAAATGATTTATGAGGATTACCTGTTTTCTCTCTGTCGGCAGTAGAAACAAGCACTTGCACTGGACCAGCTAGATTCACGGTGTTGAGTTTGACGAGACACACTTCTTGGGTCATGTCTCCAGGTCCTTCAATCACATCGTACCGAGGTTGCTCAAATGCAACAGTACAAACTGGAGAATATGCCAAGGGTACATAATCAATTTTAGACAGATATAGCGTGCTCAAAAGACTTCACTATCTGAAACTTTAGTATCATTGCATGCATGATCATCCACGAAAAACTTACTATCATCATCAATGATGTTTCCTACAGTATTGCCAAGACCAATTGAGATGGAAGGTGCACTGGTAGAGGCCATGATTTGAAACGACTCTGTTGGTTCGACATTCAGATCATTATTCAGGATGATGTCAACATCCTGGGTGGATCCGGAGGCTGAGTTGGCTGGAAATATAACTTGTGCATTGTTGAGCATTGTGTAATCCAATCCAGCTGCATTAATTGAAGGAATATCCCCATATACATGCATGAATAATTGTTGCATAATAGCATGTGTTACAAAGAGTTCAGAAAAGAGTCTAAGTCACACTTACCTTGGGCTGAAATGGGATTAGTGTTCTGTGTGCTCACCAAAACAAGAGCAGGAGAAGTCAGTGTGCAGCCGATCAGTTGGAGAGTAGCAGTGAGCGGGCTGTTGTTCTCAAGCTCAGAGTAAGAAGGAGCAGTCCAACTAATGATACCATCTTGGGGGGGGGGGAACATACAATAATCTTGCATATATGTATTAATACTAACTGCACTACTCGCCTCAAACTAGACCTTCCTGGCTTTGCTTAAAGCACCCAGGGAGATCAGAGCCTGGTTTACGAGGCTAAACTTAATGATATAACATCTTGAAACTATAGACTCACCATCATTGTCAATGAGTGGGATGGAAGTGCTAACCATGGTTCCAGCCGGTTGACCGTTCAACTCGACATCAGGATCACTGTCAACGGTGATACCAATTGACTCTTGAGGCTCACAGAGCAGATCATCAGTAATGGGAATATTGACACACATCTGAGCTCCAGTAGTTTGACCAGCAGCAAATACTACACTGTCAGCAGTACTGGTGAAGTCCGCACCAGCTAAAAGGGAAAAAAGGTTTGATATAATGGTATAGGAAAAATAAAACTGAATATTGTAAGTTAGTAATTAAGATTTAACTTTAGGAGTTTACCGGTAGCAGTGCCAAAGCCAGTGGTTGCAACACCAACTGTCACTGATCTGGGCAAGATTGCAGCTGTGAGCTGAATACAAACCATTGAAATACCATCTCCCTCCGTTGCATCCATGGTTATTACATCAAATGAAATCACTGTTTGAGGAAAGACAACATACTAAAATCAACACTGATGCACGTCATATAATTTTATATAGTGGAAGCAAATGTAAACATTATGTAAATTAATGCAATACTTACAATCATTGTCAGCAATGCACACCATGCTTTGTGATTCTCCACTCTCTATCATGACAATGTCTGTATTGGTTGATGCAGCATTCACAAGGAAGCACTCCTGACCCTCTGGGTTATCATCATCAATGATTCCAATATTAACACACTCCTGAGTTTCTCCAACAGTGAAGGTGACAGGGCCAGAGAAAGGATTGTAATCCATACCAGCTGAATTGGAAGAAGAATATATAATAATCCCTTTCAGTACTGAGACTATATTTACACTAGCTGGAATGTACTTACCTATAGCCATCCCATTAGCAGTGAAGATATTAACAACTGCCTCTGTTGAGAGGTCCAATTGGGCAGCATTTCTTACAACAAGACACACTTGTTGAGTAGGGACACCTTCATTTGTGTTGTACACTGGGAACTCAAACCCAACACTCAAAACTGCAACAATTTTATACAATAATAATTATTGAACAAGTTATAGCTTTAGTATTATTATATGCATAATTATATGCATCTCAAGATAGACATGCAGTAGTAAACTATGAGCCTCATTCCCAAGCTCCTCCCAGCTCTTCAAAAGGCTAGCAGACTATCAGCTCATACCATCATCACTTTCAATAATGCCAAGTGCCCGATCTCCACCCTGGGTAAAGCCAGCTTGACTTGATGGCGTCAAAGGTATGGAGGCCATCAGCACAAATGTCTCATCGGGCTCTACCAACGCATCGTTCTGCAGAGTGACACCAAAATTTTCCAGCGTTCCTGGTCCAGCACCAGCATTGAACACAAATCCCTGGCTGAATGGCAGGTAGTCCAAATTAACTATAAAAACAAGACAAAAATCAGCAAAAAAATTTTAAAAACACTCCATATTATGAAACACGCATACAGTGCTTGTGTTAAGGCACTGACCTATAGCAGCATCCCCAGCGACATCTAGTGGCATCGACTGAACTTGGACGGTAATGGGAAAGGTAAGAATACCAGAAATCAGTGACAAACCACCGTTCAAAACACCGTCAGCCTCTGCTGCACGGTACTCAGGTTGTGTGAATTGAAAGACTGCCACTGTAATGGAAAAGTTAACAATTTATCAATAAATAAATAAATATAAGAGAGTGA
This sequence comes from Tethya wilhelma, assembly GCA_964030475.1. NCBI lineage: Eukaryota > Metazoa > Porifera > Demospongiae > Tethyida > Tethyidae > Tethya > Tethya wilhelma. Next base: position 11,774,677 of record CAXIPT010000002.1, on the reverse strand, counting down.
TGTTTGTTAAAATGAGATGGTGTATCCTAATTATTACCATCATTGTCAATAATGTTAACAATCGCAATAGGGGAGGGTTGGAATTCAACATTGGGATCGCCAGGAGCACTGAGTGATATCTGGTAGGACTCAGTATTCTCCACAAGAGCATCGTCGTTAATGGCAACAAAAACACACATCTGTTCACCAGCCATTGTACCGGAACTAAACTGCAAGGTGGTCGAAATTGTGTTGAAGTCAACACCACTATCTGTATGAAAATAGAGGTCAGTAGTAGACATTGTTGCAAACTCTTACGGAATCTATGCAGCTGATTGAGGGTATACATAAGATAAAATAAATGCTCTATAGTATACAGTGACACAAGTCTTAATTCATGTATAAATAGACACTCTTCTTCGGTACACTTCCTGTGTTTCTAATTTTGATGATCTTTACCAGTTTGTTTCAAAAGGCACTCACGCACGTGTGCACACACACACACACACACACACACACACACACACACACACACGCACACACACACACACACACACACACACACATACACACACACACACACACACACACACCAAGAGAAGGAGACTTCTGTGACAACATGCGCCTACAATGAATCAACAACTTACCCTCAGCAGAGTTTGCCAGTTCCACAGATTCAACAAGTACACTGACGTCTCTGAGCAAAGTGGCAGATGTAAGCTCAACACAAGCTTGAGCAAATCCATCTCCTTCATTAACATCTTGTGTTTGTAGCTCGAATGAAACCACTGCATGGAGAATCAGAGGGAAAAATCGTAAGATCTTGTGAGGTTGAAACCCTATGTCTTTCATTTTTTATAGCCAATTTGAATATTCCATCTAGTCAAGCCTATGTCCATTCGTGATATCCACACCATTATGCATACATGTCGATCAAATGGTCTTATCACTGAGCCCGGTGACTAGCATGCACATACATGACATTGCACAGATCATAATATATAATAAAAATTCTCAAGTGTTCAGTCATGCATGTCATTAAGGCATGCATAGAAAGTATACACAATATGTCAAACAATCATAATGCTATATATAACTTACAGTCGTCATCCATAATACAAACTTCAGCTACACCTTCTCCTGGTTGAATGTCAAGGAGAGATGGTTGTGTTGGCTGAGCAGTAACTGTAAAGCACTCTCGACCTTCAGAAACCAAGTCTTCCAAAATATTCACAGTAAAGCAACTGATTTGAAACCCGGGTAAAAATGTAACCGGTTCATTAGAGATGATTTCAAAGTCAAGCCCACCTGGCAGGGAATGAAATTGAAGTAAAAACTTTGATCAGCACTCATAATCATTTTTGTACTCATAATATTATAGCTAGAAACTATTATTTGAGGAGTACAAATTTTCGTGTATCATTGGTGATCTAAATTGGTAACGTATTGCCATATAATGGGGTGACAGCTGCTGGATCCTCAAAAATAAAAGTCTAGTGATCACTTTTCCGCAAAAATTTTATTCCTTGAAATTTCTAGCTATACAGTAATAATTTAGCAATGATGCATGCATACATATACATATTGATGATAACTATACCTATCGCCATTCCATTAGCTGAAGAAACAAGAACATCGACAGAGTCAAGCAGCTGAGCACCATTTCTGGTGACGAGACAAATTTGCTGTGGAACATTATTCTCAGGAAACTCATATGTTGGGAACTGGAATCCAACCAACAGAGCTGTATAAGTATTAACAAGAAGTATGCCATGCTGTCAAATTTAGTCCTCTTCAACACACACAGCTTTATCAAAATTTTCAATACATACTATCATCATTTATGATTTGTCCCTCTGCCATATCTCCGCCTGGAGTGAAGGCAACCAGAGGATTTGTAGAGGAAGCAGACAAATCAAAGAGCTCGGTAAGTTCCACAAAATCATCATCAATAATAGGAACGTTAAATTCCTGAGTAGATCCAGGGGGTGATCCAGCAGGAAAGGATAACTGTAGAACAGTTGTAGTGTAGTCGCCTCCAGCTGTATGCATTAAGTACATACATTTGTCACATGTATTTTGCATGCATGCATGCATGCAAATGTCTTAATGTTTATCTCTATAGCAGACTAACTTGATGTAAACTAACCAGTAGCAGAAGTTGGTCCAGCAGCCCTAGCTAATGTTTGGACGAGAACTGAAACTGGAGCATTAGCAGGAACACCAGATACTTGGATAATCCCAGCTACTAGATTGACACCATCCTCAGTTTGTGAGTAGATAGGTTGGGTAAATTCGAAGGTCACAACTGCAAATGCATATAAGTGTATGCAAAACAAATAGTACAACAGTTACTGCAAAATCTATAACATGACAAGTCTACATAGAACGAATAATTAATACAATTACAATAATAGTATACAATTATAGATTTGAATATAAAGGGATGAGAGACATGTGCATGATTATGGCTAACAATTATAATCATTTTTTCTGACTTACGATCGTTATCTTCAATTATAACATTAGCATTATCGAGTGGGTCAATTAAAACGTCGGGATCAGTGAGTGAAGACAGGTCCACAGTAAAGTTTTCATCTCCTTCGGCAAGATTATCGTTAGCAATTTGGATGATGACACAATCCCTCAATTGATTAACACTAAATTCCAAATTTACTGGCGTAATATCGAGGAAATCGTCTACATTTAAATTGAAAACAAACTACACATGAAATGCAATCTCAAAAATGCTTGTATGAGCAAAAGGGTAAACACAAATTTCTCATATACCTGGAGAGAGTGCACTTCCAGGAAAAGCTGTAAGAGTTGCAGTATATATTCGGATAGGATCAAGGTCTGCCACGTCATTGGTTACTACTGCACATATTTCAACAAATCCGAGATCCTCAGAAGTAGTGTAGAGAGCAAATTCTAGGGTTACAAATATGGCCCCTATATGGAGTGAAGATGTGATGGAAACCAGTATAATGTCAATTTAATATTTGATGATAAAGTAGCTAGTGTGCAAAAATTAAATTAGGTAAATTTATTTATTTGCCTGCATGCATGCATTATGAACACTGCAAGCTAGCTAGTATGATTATATGTATAATTTGTCAGAAGCTTTGCTCTACATAATGTGCATGCATACATGATAATGTAGGAATCATTGCTTTTCAAGGTAAAATTTAAAATTTATGCTACCTTGAGACTTAAGGCTATAGCTATACAGTAAGAGAGACTTATATATCTTACGCAAACAGTCTCCTCCTGGTAGCAAAGGATTTTCAACAAATCCTGCCAGACAGTTTCCACAGTTGACATCGAAGGGAGAGGTAAGGCACTCTCTAGTGAAGGGACAACCTCCATAGTAGGGCTGCAAACATTTGTCTGTATTAAGAATATAAAGTGTATGATTATCAATGCCATTGATCTATGCAGTAGATCAGGAGGGAAACAAAAAATTTTTGTTGTTATGTTGCCATTGCAATGCATTTGCAATGGGTCGTTAAATTTTAACAGTTGTTATGGACTACAGAAAAAAAATTTAACTGCAAAAAATTTCCTGATTACTGCAAGCATACAAACTATCATACACATGTTTGTGATTGCAACTGACTTTCACAGAGTGATGTTGTTTCATCATCAGCTGAGCTACAATCTCTATTTCCATCACACAGGACATCAATGTCAATGTTCTCCCCAGGGTTGCACACAAAAGTTGGAAAACCCCTACCAGAGAGTGACCCATCACCTATAAATAGAGAGACAGACATGTGAATTCCATTGCACAGTTAACTGCAAGTTTCAATCTTAAACTAACAAAAAACTCATAGACAATGTATACCTCAGCTAGAGCTTACAAGTTACACACCAAGGTTATTGGTAATAAATATTAAACATCATGCATACACGAACAATTATTGCATGCATGCTTGCACTCACAATCCAGTGCATTAAGAGATACTCCTTCATCAGCTCCACCAGCGCAAAAGAAAGTATTTGGATCCGGATCATTACACAATTCTTCGAGTGGAAAGCATTCCAAAAGGAAGGGATTAGGACAAGACAGATTGTCTGAAAACTGCCTTCCAGGCCTAATAAAATTAAGTTGGCCTGCCTCGAAACAGGTATCAAATGTGCCTATGGGTGATTGTCCGAATGAGCAGTGAATGAGCCCAAAAAGCACATAGGTAAGCTTCAGGTAGGCGTACCTTCCACTCATCATTGCTGTCGCCAGTGAAAGTTGAGCTAACAGTCACTATATCAACTTAACAGCACTATATCGCTAACTGCAATTTTACGTGGTATAGCTACAGACTAAGACCAAACTGCAGCACCTATGCTGTTTGAAGATAATGAACAAGGAAAAGAGCTGTCGGCCTTTTATTGGTTAAAAGAAAGAATTTTGATTATCTTGTGAAGCTAGCTAGATAGGCATGTTAATGAATCTTGCCAATAAGCTGGAAAGTTCAAGGTGTGATAATTATACTATAATGTTCACTGATTACTACTGCTACATGATTGCCACTGCATGTACATAGTCCATCTTGTGGAATTGTAGATTCATATACGTACCAAAATGATTATTCATTCTATATAATAATTTTTATACTTAATAATGTATGCCAGAAAGCCTATGGCGGTATATCTATGGAATTAAATTTGACAACCATGCCTAACTATTACTAAGTGATATACTGCATGGATGCGTGCAAGATGGCTATTACAGACCCACTGTTTGTATAACCATGCATAGCATGCATGGAAAAGAAAGTGAATAACTTTTCCTTGCACTTAAGATTCAAGCAAGTGATTAGGCCCATAGAGTTCTAAATAACTGTAAGTGAGAATAATTTTTTAACCAAAACATTTAATTTACATTCCTAGATTTGCAACCAGCTTCTAGGTTGACATTTATCAGGGCTCCCATTGTTCCAGTGCCTGGCAGTGCTACTTCACACTTGCAACACAGGTTACTATGCAAATTGCATTATGTGTGTACATAATACCAAAAGCATCAAGTATGAATGCAATTTTGCACTCGGCAACACAACATTGATACCGACTCCCTACAGCCTTACTCCATGACTTTCAATAAATGTTTTGGCCAAAATTTATTGCTAGCCACTGCATGGATAAGTGCTTTGTATATCAGTGTGTCATAATAATATCACCATCCCACTTTGTGTTCCATAAATCACTCTCTCAGAGCCCATAAATTTAGTGTAGATGTACGTACAAGTGAACAAATTAACAATCTATTGAATTTTTACCAGGCCACTAAAATGCGTAACATTTTGTGGCAAATGTGCAATACATGTACATACACGGAGCTAGTATCCGGACGTGGTACCCAGATCACGCTAGAAACAAAACAAAAATCACATATGGTCATAGAATGTCATAAAACGTCACACATTTTATTTTTAGTAACAAAACAGCGCTTATAATAGTGACACAGTTCCTTCAATAACAATACCATAAATGAATTAAGGGGCTTGGTTGAATATAAAGCTGCCAAAATCATGAATTTAACTGTACATAGAGTGGAAGTGACAAGACCACATGCAGTTGACAGATTCAGCCACCCACAGTGATGGGCAGGCTGATTTAGTTTGTTTCCCAAGCCAGGCACCGGCTTGTCTAGCTTAACTTAGAACGATTGGCATTCTAATTTAAATCTTGTACCAAGGAATACCAACTACATCACCTACGATATTATTGTTTAACTCAATTTGAAATATGGCAAAAATATTTTGTTGACATACCAAGATGTGAGTTAGGGTGCTCAGTAGGCTAAAGGAAATGGTACAGGCTGTCACAGAGACTGGTGTTGATTGATAATAAGCCAAGTTTACACCACCTGGAGGGATCTTAGTTTGTGAAAGTTCGACTCCGTCTGCCACTGAAGTCTCTTCAGTGCACCGACACACAGTTGTTCTTGTTGCAATTGTCACAAGCATGAAGCATGCATACATGTGGTAGGTAAAGGGTCGACGCGCCCAAGCTGATAGACTACTGCTTTTGAAGATGACTTACATCTGATCATCATGTGTTTTGGCAATAATAAACATATTTTGTGTATATAATACCTTTAATTTACAATAAGCCTCAACTTATACATGAGGAAAGCAGGACTAGAAACTACTACTTTAGACATTAGTTCAGTTTAAACATTTAGTTCACACTCCCACTGTGCACTTGTGTCAGTCAATTCACACGAACTACATGGAGAAAGAAAAGCATGAACTCACAACACACACAGTACACCCACTGAGCAACAATCATTACAGTGGCTAGAATGAGCCTAGTCAGCAGTTGCACATACCATGTGAGAGTGCCACCACCTTGAGTGACAGTGCTGCCTGCTTCGTAAAACTCTCCATCGCTAATGCAACCACGATTGCACGTCTCAGCAGTACAGTGCCAACGCTCACCACTCAAATCATCACCACGACAAATGCTACAGGAAAAAAAGAAGGAAATTTGATATTTAATACGTACTTCAGAGGCTGGTAAATTACTTTGTGGAAATATCCTTCGATTATTTTAACAAAAGATTACACAATTATTATTATTGGATGATAGTCAGGTGTACAAGATGCCCCCATACGCGTGCAACGTGACAAAGGAGGAGGGTCTAGCTTGATAGACTAATGTATGGCATGCTTACCACCAGTTGCATCCTATTTTGACTCTGTCCCCAAAGAGATACTCCATACCATTGTAGGGGCACACTGGATTAATGGAGCAAGATTATCATAGATGCAGGTTCCACTGTTGGAAATATATCACATTCTATGTACGTACCTCCACAGTTGAACCCATCCTGGGCTAGAGTGGTTCCAGCAGGACAGTTGCAGGAGTAAGTGGTGGACTCATCAACACACAAGTCAGAGCAAAGGTTTTCAGATCTCACCATACACTCATTGATATCTGCACAAGTAAAGAATTAACATCCAACTCACGTGACGTTGAATGTTATCTTTCACATGTTATTATAATTGTAGCTTTAAACAGTTTACCTAGTTACCCCCATTCCCAAGCCCTTCCCTTTGACTTACACTCATGTAAGGTCAAAAAGGAGAGCCTAGGGATGAGGCTATACTGTACCTAGTATATAGTAGTGCATGTTGTCCAGACAATACAAGCTAGCTGCTAAGGAATGTCAATATGTCAATGGATATGGATGTGTGTACAATAATAGCCTTACCTTCATAGTCATAATCTGGGCAGCATCTTCCTGGGAATCCGTTCCCACGATAGTTGGCCACTGGTTGGACGCCTTGACCACACTCCATGAGGAGGGGACACGAAGTGTTGGGACAGACACACTCGTAGTTGACGCAGCAGGCATCGACACGCCTCTCCACGAGAATGGAGTCCTCGGGACAGGGGTACGGGGGGAGGAGACAGGGACACTCCCGATCGGCACAGAAGGCCAAGGGTACACCGAGGTCAGGAGCATCACAGGCAGTGGCATCAACTGGTGGAGAGAGTGGGGAGTAGGTAGGATTAAACAGCCAATAAGGGTCATTTTAGTTGACCAGTAAGTTAGTTAGTTATTGATTTTATAGTTTCTAAACTTTAATTTTTATTTAGTAAATGATCGTGGCACAAGTGAGGAGACAGAAGATGCAATGGGCTAGATTACAAGTGGACAATAGATCGGTGGCAGCTAAATATTTGAATTTTAGCCTCTTAAATTTTGTGAACAAGTTGGTAAAGATTGACATACAAAGGTAGATTTGGAAATTAAAACATTTTTTATTGACAACCATTACCTACAAAAGTTAACACAGCAAAATTTTAATAATTAATTTTTTACCTGTGCAGGTGACTAGTGTGTCCCCTATGTACCATTCTGGTTTACAGGCTCCACAGTAGTTTGGCCTACACTCAGCTGTCTGGTGGGAGGGGCAGGTGGCTTCATGACAGGGGTCACCATCACACTGAACAATGGGGATCCCAGTAGGACAGGCTGTAGCAACACACACACACACACACACACACACACACACAAACAAACAAATGAACAATCATAACAGAAAAGATCACTCATACAAACCATGCATTGGCGTCTTATTTTCAAAATTCCTTCTTTGGAATTTAAAGGGAAAGGAGAAAATTAAAGTCTACTTCAGGAGGTTACGAATCCATGACAGCTACAGACATTTATATCTACCAAATCTTAGAGTAGCAACTCCCTTACCTCGAGTTGGGAGAGGTTCCGGGGTATCCAACTGAATCTCACAATATTGACCCCCATATCCTGGAGCACAAGTGCAGTTGTACCCATCAAAGCTCATCCTTCTTGCTTGGATGTCAGTGCAGTTTGGATCACTCTCACTTCCTCCACAAACGCCATCATTCTGGCACAAAGATGGTAGCACCTCTACCGTGATTTGCAGCGACCGACTCTGAACACCATTCCTGTCAAACACCAACACACGCACTTCATCCGTACCGTTAAAATTAGAATCAAACGGCAAATAGGTCACATATGCTCCCAAAAAGGTAACATAACTTCTGAAAGATTCAAGAATATGAGTGGAATTGTCAGGCATGCTTATAGGCAGGGATTCGGGCACATTCACTGCATCCAGCCACACTTGAAAGCCTCCTCTACCGTATTGACCATCACGGACGGAAATTTGCAAGTCGTCATTATAGCCATCAAAATCGAAAGCAGCCACTCGAGTGAGAATGGCAGGTGTAACTCTATTGGAATCAATATACACGACTGTGCTCTCATTCAGGGTGACTTCATTTGATGTGTCTTCCTCATTGTAGAAGTAGAGCTCGGGTCGGCTGTTGACGTTGATGATTTGAATCCTTATCTCACCAGTGTCTGTCAGAGGGGTGTGGCTTGCTCCAAACTGCCTCTCAACGATGTACACCTGTAATGTGTCCATCCCATTGCAGTATTGGCAGGGGGTGTAACTCAGAATGCCGTCAAGACTCAGTATGACTTCACCGAGTTGTGGAGAAGAAATGAGATAAAAGTCGACCATATCTCCTTCAGTGTCTGTGAATTCAAGTTGAAATGTTGCCGTTCCAACATTTTCAGCAACTTGTAGGGGGGTGGTGGGAATTTCAAGTTGAGGGGGCGTATTGGTTGAGATGTTGCCAATCCCTATCACAATGAATTGAATGGGACGCTCCAAATACACCGGACTATCGGTAGTTTCTCCGTCCATCATCAGACCACTCCCACTGACCCCACCCGTTCCAGAGAGACCACTTGCATCAAGGAGAGGATCAACTTGTCTCCTCCTTCGCTGCTGGAGGGACTGAGTCGCTTCATCCGAGAGCACGGTGGAGCACACCTGTGTGGATGAACAGAAAACAGAAAAATATCATTTTTATTTGACAAAATTAATATTATAATAATGACAAAGTGTTATAAGAAGCACTGCTCTTAAGTGCCGAGGACATTTGTTATAATTATAGCTATAGGAATCATAACTCACCTCAACTGCAATGGTGTATGTTGTCCAGTCAATTCGAGAGCCATTCATGCACGTCGCACCAACTTCACGCCACACTTGTTGCTCTGCATAAAGAAAATAAATGCACAAATCAAGATATAACTTAAATGTGACACATGCAACAGTAAATATTATTATTCTGATTCAATATACAGTACAATCACAATAGAGAGAGAACAGGTATAGTTTTACCATTGTCCCAGTATGCAATCTCTGGTGTTGCTAGACTCCAATCCAAGGACTGGTCAAATGTTGCATTGATCTCGATGGGTGCATCAAGATTCTCCTGACCAAGAAACGAAACGTAAAAACTCGGTCCACCAAATTCTGTGAATCTACGTGCGATCTCTCTTGAAGTCTGAGACATGGTGATAAAGGGGTCGCTAATATACAGCATTTCACCTCGATAGCGTTTGGTGATATCGGACTCGTTCAAGAAACCGGCATAAAGTTTCGAGCCTTGCTCCAGACCACTTGTCCTCAGAGTCACATTGTAAGCCTTGTCCAATTCGGGAAGATTGGATTCATCAGTGCCTTGTGGAACTGACTGCATGATCACTAGGGAAAATGCAGCATTGTCTTCAGCAATGGCATCACTTTCTACATCTTTGGTACCTGTATGATTGACAGGAAGCAAACATAATGTTTTATGAATGATTGACTGAATTACATGTGATCTGAAGAATGAGTATAATTATTATGAAAAACAATTAGTGTATTTTTGTTTGTTGAAACTTACGTATCACAATGCTTGGAAGAGCTTCAACTATACTGCATCGGTGCACAAAGTTACAAAACTCCAGTGAATTATACAACAGTCTTCCAGGCTCAAAGAAGAATGAATTATCACTAGGGTCTTCCTCTTTGCCCTCGGCCAGTGCAATGATCTCAGAGATGTTGGCAAACGGAGCACCAGTGAGGAAGAGCACACCATCTTCTACCAGGGCAGATTCACTGTTGTTGAAGCTCACTTCAGTGCTTGGCAGAACATCATCACCTCGCCTTACACTACCGATTCGCCAAACTGTGTGTGTTTGAAAATAATATAGTAAAGATAAAGTTTGGTCAATACCCCTTGGACATGCAGAAAGAATTTTTGCTATCCACCCATAAGTTTGTAGTTGTCGAGGCCAACAAGACTGAGCAAATGGCTCAACATATTAAATTTTATCAACAATATGCAGGAGTGTCTGGGCATTAAAAACTTACTAACTGTATTTCTTTAAACAGTTTAACTTAACTTAAACTAGACAAGATGTATATAGACAAGTTAACTTTCAATTCAAAGTATACCAGTTCAAAGCACTCACATATCTCCTGGACGTCTTCTCCCACTCCTGCCCATTCTATAGCAGCTCTGTTGTCCCTAGTCACTCTCAGTATCTCCTCAATGGTCTCATTCACACCACCAATGTTGAGCACCTCCACCGACTCCACACTCACAAACATCTCCAGTTCCGTTACGTTCAACTCCGTAGCAATGTACGTGATCCCACTGCTGGATGCATTGGTTCTCAGCCCGGCTCCATTCACTGCAATCACTGTCACATAATACGTAGTATTGTGCTCCAAAATGCCCAAAAGGCTCACGTTCATTGCTTCAGTCGATAAACCCACAGATTCAAAGCTCTGAATGTCCTCATCAAAGGGTGAACTTCCAATAGCCCACAAGTACTCCACCACATTGCTCTGCAGGTCTCTAAAGGACCACCTGGCTGCTATCACACTGTCATTGCCTTGGAAAGAAGTCGGTTCAGTCATCGAGAAGGAGATGTCAAAATGTTCGATAGGCAAAACAATTTCTGGTGGAGTTGTGTCGATGGTTACTCCATTAGAAGTTGCAGACACACGTCTACCTGAGGCAGTGACAGCTTCAACAGTGATGTAATAAACAGCAGGTTGGAAGTGGGAGGTGAGAGTGGACAGCATGGTGTTGAGGGTGTTGGGGTTGTCTAGTTCTCCTCTTCCAGGAATGAGGGACTGGTTGTGTTGAACGATGTAGCCTGGATAGAGAGTCAGGTTGGAGAAAGTGATCGGAATCTCGTACGGATCAATGTTGGTGCAGTTTGGCTGGCAGCCATGATAAGGACAGGGACCGGTCACACATGGAATGCAAGGATAGTCAATACTCTGAAGAGAAAGAGAAATGGAAAATGGAAATACAGCAATTGAAACATAGTGGATGATTTTACCAAAGACATTAAATTTACACTCCTAAATTTCATTTAAAGTCAGTGGAGAAAATACGCTAGATCATAAAGAAACTTTGAATGAAATAATTAATTTTACACGTACGTTCAAATTCAACTAAAACACACACACATACCTCCATAGCTAGAACATCAGTGTCTCCCGGTGTTGTCCCAATGCCAGCTGTAAACTCCACGACAGGACTTCCAAGACTGAAAAATGGCATACCAAAGTCACAGATGTGTCCCACTTGAAGAGGGAGAGACACATTGCCAAATATAGCAGTAACCATGGGAATATTAAACTGGTCCAGAATTGGCGACACATAGCCCTGTCTGTTGAAGATGTGAAACATGACCTGGGTATCATCACTCAGTTGTGGCACTCCGTGAAGACTGGCTATAAGCTCTCCATCAACGTAAAGATCGACTGATTGCTGGTAGCTCACATCCAGCTGCTCTGTCTTGAACGTCAGCTCATACACATGGTCAGTGTTGAGGTCAAACTGGGGTATAGGTTGGCGGACGAATATGGGTGTCTGAAGGAGATTGTCCGTACTGGCCCACAAGACTACACTTGGTGATTCTGTGACTGTTTCGTTTGAGAAACCATTATAGATTTGAAGACCAAATGCATTGAAGTCTCTATATTGAAAATCAGGTACATCAGGATCAAACAGTGCTACACTATTTGAATCCGCGGTTCCATCACCATCAATGAAGAGAACAGCTGTAACTGCATTGGTAGCATAGTCTGGTGTTCCTTGTGCAGTGCGCAGGTTGAATCCCACTGTACCACCATTTGACATCTGCACTGAAGTGCGATAGCCACCAGAGAGGACACGACTTGAATCACTGTCAGTCCTGGAGCTTATATTGATCCCTGAAACTTCTGTGGATGGTAAAACTTGAGCTTGCTGGTACAGTATGTTTGAAGAATAAGGCCCAATGGGAGATGCCGGGTCAATTCTTGTCCAGGAAGGATCTAGTGAAGCTAGCGGATAAAATGTTGTGTTTGGACAAGGTCCATTGTTGTCGGTCACTCTGGGGGATGACGATGGGAGTTTGGCATGTGTGAAAACAGCACTGAGCATGCTCAGATCACTTTGGAAGGTGACATCACTCTCCCAGTTAAGACCATCCTTGACTGTGCCTCCTATGGGAATGGACGAATCGAGCACTATGGGCTGGGAGTAAGCTGTACTCTGTAGGCCTGCAAAATTTGTAGCTTGAACTGCTACAACATAAGACACACCCTCTTCAAGATCATTTCTAAAGAAAGAAGCCTGCAGTTCACTCCCAATGTTCATAAGTTCCACAACAGCTCTCAAAGAAGCTTCACTATTGTTGTTGCATTCAGATTGAGCAAACAGGCCGACACTGTAATAGTCAATAGCACTCTGAGCATCGTAAAATGCCTCCCATGTTATTTCCAACTGTTCATCTGGTCTCAGATAAATCACTAAAGGCAAGCTTTCATTTTGAATGAAGTTGTTCGGTGCTCCTACACTCACAGTAGTAGATGACTCACTGTATTCAGGTGGCGTCAAATCGACCGTCAGTCCATCTGGGCTTATCACAGCTATACACTTCTTTGCTTGATCAATGGCTCGAAGAACAACATAGTATGTAGTGTTGTGACGAAGATCCAAGCCTGCTCGTGTAGCAGTGGTGTCCAAGTTGACACCAGTGAAACCAAACACATGAAAATCGGAAGAATAATCCGAGTCGGTATCTTCACAAAACCTCTCAAGCTCTCTCTGATCAAAGTACCTCGTACCGACGGCCCATTCATAGAGTCTGATGGGCAGATCCGATTGAAATGGTGTCCAATATACACTCACTGAACTCGTGTCTGTTTGATATCTATTGAGTGTGATTTCTCCAGCAATGACAGAATGGCCATATCCTGCGGCAATACCATTTGAAGTGGACTCTACATATGCACCAGATATGCCATATGCCCGAACTGTGATGAAGTAAGTCACTGATTCTGCCACTAGACTGAGATTGGTAAAACTGTGACTAGTGTTCAGGCCAACATTAGTGAAAGGAGCAATGTCCGATCGGGTACCTGGGTACTCCCGATCACTCCCGGCAGCTACTTCATAATAAGCTATCTGTTGTTCTGGAGTACCATCCCCAAATCCCGACCAACGGGCCCAAAGTGTCGTCACCGACTCCTGGTAGTTTAGATCCTGGTCGGGGATGGCTCCATCTTGGACCAGTCCTGGCCTCAAAGCAGCCAAAGTGACCGAAGTACCATTGGATCGCAATATGTGCACTTCACCACTGTAGTCCACCGCTTGGACTAGCACACGATATGTCTCATCGTTGAAGAGATTCACACGATCAGTGCTGATTGAGAAGAGATTGCTAGCGATCGAGTCTCTTGAGATATCGAGCTGAGTGTATCCTTGTGCTAGCATGCCATCAACACTCTCTATGGCCCATTGGCCAGCTCGTATGGGACAGTTCACGCCAAAGTAAAAGTGTGCACTTGCTTCAGTAGTGGATGTCTGATAGTCAATGTCTCTATTGGCATTGGTGCCATCATATATCCAGTTGTCATTGCGATTCAGGTACGATTTGACGTAAACAGCATTGCTTGAGAGGATAGAGTACAGTCCTTCAGAGTTGTAGACCTTGATGTTGAAATACACACCTTGCTGTGATGAACTAGTGCGAGGAAAGTTGACAGGAGTCAGCTGATGGTAGAGTATGTCTGGTTGTTCAGTCTGGTTGCTAAGGAGCTGAGATGGTTCAAAGACCTGGTACCTTGAGATGTCATCATTGCCTTGTACAAAGCCCACACCAACTTCATACCTGCATGAGTATTTTGATGGAAACAAATCTTTAGATCTAGCTGGGATTCGAACCCTTGCACTCTTACCACTGAGCAACTCATGGGCATACATAGTACACATATGTGTGTCACAGTGTGCATGTAGGTTAAGTTATTCCTAACAAAAACGAATGCATGTGTACATATATGTACCTGAAATTGTTTCCAGTCTCTTGGTCATTTGGTACTTCAAACATCAGTGTCACAATATCGGTATCCCATAGACACATGGCAGATTCCACCTGACTTGATGTGAAGTTCACTCCATCCGTATCGTAACTGGTAGCAACAAAGTTGGGCACCACTCTGAGTGTTCTGTCAGTGTTCGGAGGTGAAAGGTCAAAGTAGACAGGATTTGATTGGATAATGGTTTCCAGACCAGCTCCATTCAAAGCATACAACACCACATAATAGGCAACATCAGGTTCAAAGGTCATTTTCGGCGAGTGGTATGAGTGTACGTTCATTCTGCCAGCTATTGTGGTCTTGGGTAGACTGGACTGATCAGTCGGGCTTTGTCCTATGGACACAGCATACTCACTAATGCCGCTCTCAAAATCATACACTCCATTCCAGCTGCAGACAATGTAGCCAGTATTCGCCTGAGAGCTCCAGACAGTCAGTGGTAGGGGATGGCCAACTCCACTACAGGACAGCTGTATGGAGAGAAACAGGAGGGAAAAGTCAACTTAAAATGAACAGAATTAACCCTTTGTGCATGCACAGTGAGTTATTTTGTATAACTCACCTCTCCATTGAGAGGAGGGGTGGTGTCAAGAACCAATGGATCGCTGATAGCAACTGATCTACGGTTTGCTCTGTTCCTTGCCATCAGAGTGAGATATGTCGAGACTCCAATTGGAGACGTAAGTTGGTCTCTTAGAGAACTTTCTGAAACTGTGCTTGCTGTGTCATTTATATCCATTCCACCAGGGTATGTACCAATGCTAACATCAACACCATTGTCAATACCACTTTCACCATCCATTGCCGTCCAGATGGATGAATACCCAGCTTCATTTTGGTACCTATTGATAGTCACTTGTTCGTTGGACTGCACACGCTCAATAGCTTGACTACCAGTACCAAGTACCCGTAGGAGGGGGGGTGAGGTGTCAATTCTGAAACCATTTGAGATAGTTTCGAGACGATTTCCACATCCAGTTATGCCTCGCACTGTAATGAAAAGCTGTTGGTTTTGGTACGTGTTCAAATATGGCAAGAGCATCTGTGCATATCCAGCTGTATTGTTAGAGCTCAGTGCCACAATTCCTTTGGTAGTGAAAGGCATAATGGTCTCTCTTGTTTCCGGTTCACTACCCTCTCCTATAGCCCACTCATAGCGAGAGATCCCTCCACACAGCTGGCTTGAAAATCCATGAAAGTGAGCCGTAATTGCAGTCACCTCATCAGTGTAATCAGTGTCAACGAAATCAGGGTTCTCCCCATCTAGTACAACTCCTGCATTATCACCTTCATAGACCCTACAATCCAAACGGTGGAGAAAAATGGCACATAATTTGATCAATCTATATGCAATACAGATAATACATACCTGAATGCATTAGAATACAGTGGTTCTGATTCAACTCCAGCAAAGTTCACAGCAATCACTGCAGCTATGTAAAGCTGTTCACCGAGAGCTAGTCTAGTGTCAATAGCCCCTCCGTATGTCTGTCCTTCGAACCTTACAAAACTTGGAACAACAAGTGTCCCATTCACGTCCACAATTCCAACACGATAGTGACTGATACCACTCTGCAGATCCACTCCTGCCCATCTCACTTCAAGCTGTCTGGGGTTAGCGATCATCGTAACCAAACTGGAAGATTCTTCATCACCAAGATCACCAGTGGTGTAGCCATCTCCCAACACTGATACAGACTCCATAACAGGTGGGCTTGAATCGACAATAACACCGTTTGATTCGTATTGAACTCTGTTTCCAGCTCCATTCGTAACAGTAAGTGCAATGATGTACTTTGACCCGGATTGAAGATTGATTTGACTGTCCACTCTCCAGAAATTTGAGCTTTGGATTATTTCAGTTTGAGCGTCTGTGTAGAGTGAGTTTGGATACACACGCATGCGTCGTCCTTCTTGGATTTCAAAGACAGCACCTTCGATTTGTGAAATCCCAGACTGGTCATCGCTCACACTCCAGCTAGCTTCAAGACTAGTAGTGCTGCTCTGAAACTGAAGATCTTCTTGTGGATCGGTACCGTCTACGATGTAGGAGACTTGAGGGAGAGTTAAATCGATAACATATCCACTGGAATTGGTCGTCACACTTAGATCTGCTCCATTTACAGCCTCAATCTGAACTATTATGCGATCACCATTGGAAAAGCTAAAATGGTTCCAAGATGCTTCTTCTACATTTCCAGGAAAGTGTTCAAAATGCACGGCATTAGTTTCAGTAGTGTCGTATCTTTGCTGGAAAACAGTTATGATGTATTCTGCAATTCCCGACTCAAAGTCCTGATAGTTGTTCCAGGTAGTGTGGACAGATGTGAAGCTGTTGGAAAAGGAGATGTCCATATTTGAATCAGGACCATCACTGACAGTGCCATCCAGAGGAGGGGTAGTGTCAATACGAACTGTACATGTGTGCATGTGTGAAATCATAATTTCCTATCAAGAAAACTGATTTTGGTCTGGGGGAACAAAACTGGCAGTTAACTATATCATAAGAGCATGGGCACACATAGTGGAATTAGACAGTGGAATAAAACCATGCCCATTCTATATATGTGATTTAGCCCCACCCATTTCCCAAGTATCTTAAAGGAACTGTGTCACTATATAAGCAGTGTTTTGTTACTAAAAATAAAATTTGTGACGTTTTATGATGTTATATGACCGTTTGTGACGTTTTTTGTTTTGTTTCTTGCGCAATCTGGGTACCACGCCCGGGTATTAGCCCCGTGTATGTACGTATATTGCGCATTTGTCAACAAAAAATGTCATAAAACGTCACGCATTTTATTTTTGGTAACAAAACAGTGCTTATATAGTGACACAGTTCCTTTAAGATCTTCTGTGGAAGAAAAATTCTCTTTCTAGGGCTATGGCTAAGTTGATGGCAATGCACTCTACCCGTAACCAAGTGCAACTTAGCAATTGTGATACATTATCATAGCCTCGTACCCAGGCCACTGCCTCTTTAGTGTGAAACACTAAAAAGAGGGAGTGGCCTGGGTACAAGGCTACATTATCACACGTACCTCCATTCTCAGATGAGACAGAGACACTCTGTGTGTTCATTGCTCCGTTGTAAGCAGTCAGTGTGGAGTAGTAGGTGGTGTTGTGATTCAGCAGGAGTCCATCTTCACATGCTCTTTGGCTTACAATTTCTGAAGGAGAGAGCTCCCTTGATAGAATTCGAGTACCACCAGGAGATAGGCCTGTATGTAAATTAAAGAAATATACAATAAAGTTCACTGACTCGGAGTTGCAGTAGATCAAGCTAGCTATGTTGATACCATAATTAGTGATTTACCTGCCATCCATGTTATTGATGTAATTCCCGACTCGGGATCACTAAATCCTTCAAATGTGACACACAGTGTGGTGGTATTGCTCTGGAAGTTAACATCCAAGCCAGCAACTGCTCCATCATACACTCTCCCAGCCAGTGGAGGGGAGCGATCCACCATGATGGTTTCTTCACTCACAGCAATTGTTCTGAGTCCAGCTATAGAGAGATAGATAAAATTCAATAGGTTTTATATCATGGTCAAATTTCACTGTACAGAAACTGTGCCACTGGTCATCACAGGTACATAACACAATGATGGACAAGATACGTAATGTCCTTGTACGTAATTGTGCGCGCATTAATTGGGGCGAGCGTGAGCGAGCCCCACATATACGTTACACGACATTCGAGTCTGTGCACTTCCGGTTGTGTGATCTGTGCATGTGTGTGATGTCTAGCCTCGTTCGATCCCAGGCTCTCCTCCTCCTCCTATACTATTAAGGGGGCGGAGGAGGAGGAGAGCCTGGGATCCGGGAACGAGGCTATGTGATGTCTAGCCTCGTCCCCAGGCTCCCCTTTGACCTTTCACTCACGGAAAGGAGAAGGGGAGCCTGGTATCCGAGATCACGTGGGGATAGAACAGGGTAGAACGGTGAAAATTGCGCGTGGGCATAATGTAGTGCGGTCAATGACTCTGCCCACGTTTTTATGTTTCTTGCCACGTGAGGCTAGTATGGCAAAATGAAATGCACAGTAGATTTTGTGTTTTTGTCAGATAGAAACAGTAAGCGGATAGTAAAAGTATTATTTTTAGGCTGTCTAAGGAGTGAACTTTGCCAAACAGTAACTGCACGGACAGAACTAGCCCTGCTGGCATCCTGGCATCTCGAAACCTTCGTGCGAGCGGCTCAGCCTGTCTTTCATCCAATTTTGGTAGTCTAGAGCATCAGTAAGTTATGTTCTATTACTGTAGACTACTAATAGATGATAAACTACTAGCGACTACTCTTCTTTGTAAGTTTTGAAGCTGCTTGTAGCGCTCAGCGGTCGCGAATATTGCTGTTTGCGCAGAACCAAGAGTTTAACGTCATTTATCAAACCGCCGCGCCCCCGTATTTGCTCTTTGGCAACGATTGACGTCATGCACGTGATTTCGGATACCAGGCTCCCCTTCTCCTTTCCGTGAGTAAAAGGTCAAAGGGGAGCCTGGGGACGAGGCTAGCAGCAGACATAGCTAATCCTCACAAGTTAACCCTTTCCAACAATTGATTATCAATCGATAACTTAGGGGTTAAAAATAATTGCATAGCACTAGAGAGCTAATTATAGCCTAATTATCGAGTTATGCTCTTGGTAGACATAATTATAGTTCTGTTCATGCAAAATCACTTCAGTACCAGCATTGTGAGTCATGATACTGGCAGGCTTGACATGCCACTGAGCAAATATAGCTGTATTCTTGGCAATATAGTAGTCTCAGCCTGAGTCTATACTACTGAGTAGCCACCGTGNCTCCTGATCTACTGCATAGATCAATGGCATTGATAATCATACACTTTATATTCTTAATACAGACAAATGTTTGCAGCCCTACTATGGAGGTTGTCCCTTCACTAGAGAGTGCCTTACCTCTCCCTTCGATGTCAACTGTGGAAACTGTCTGCCAGGATTTGTTGAAAATCCTTTGCTACCAGGAGGAGACTGTTTGCGTAAGATATATAAGTCTCTCTTACTGTGTAGCTGTAGCCTTCCTACATTTATCATGCATGCATACACATTATGTAGAACAAAGCTTCTGACATATACATATAATCATACTAGCTAGCTTGCAGTGTTCATAATACATGCATGCAGGCAAATAAATAAATTTACCTAATTTAATTTTTGCACACTAGCTACTTTATCATCAAATTTTAAATTGACATTATACTGGTTTCCATCACATCTTCACTCCATATAGGGGCCATATTTGTAACCCTAGAATTCGCTCTCTACACTTAATCACAAGCCACAATCACGCAAATACTATACATGTAGTATTAAATTGTTATTCATAATAGTAGGGTACTATATAGACTGATAGATATTCAACAAGCTAGAGACAATGATGTTTACATGCCACATGTACATGATCGGCTATGGCTAAAGTCCATCTGGTTTGAGAATGCCGCTGGAAGTGAATTAATGAGATTCATAACCATACTTTTTCTATGGGACAAAATAGCTAACTTTTGATTGGTAACTTATAATTATAGGTGTAGGAAGCTGAAAAAGCAACCAAAAGGACAGGGAGATCGAGCGCTTTCCAATGGTGCTTGAAATTTTGAAATCGGATGGATATTTAGAAAGTTATTCAAGTTTTTCTACCAGCATTCTCAAACCAGATGGACTTTAGGTATATTACCCATGGAACCACAGCATGAGAATGGGGTGACTGAATACATGCAGAGTATAATATCTATTTCTATATAGGATATGACATGACATGACATTGTTGGATTGTTGTTGGCCATTCATGTATCCAAAAGATCCATGCAGTATAGGGGAGAGTCATGACTGGCTTGTTATTTTCAGTCAAGACACCATAATTAACCATGCACAACATTTTGGCAAATGAATAATTATTGTTAACATTAATTTTTGCGTTTCTCTGCATATCACATGTGTAAGCTTAATGTTGGCATACCTATAACAAGTTACCTAAAGGTTAACAGAAAGCAGCCTGCATTTAGTTTGTTCGTGTAAATGTTTAAGAAAGGCTTCTTTTCATCATTGCTCACGGTAAAGCTGAAAAAATTGCGAGCACGGTTTTACATATCTACTCATGATTTTATGTATGATGCACAATTTTTGGGGGGTGTTTTCCTGAGTGTCCGTTATTTGGAGCATAATAATTATTTGTATGGCAGAGACCAGAGGGAACATTGCTTTTGTTTGCTGTCTGGAATCGAGAAACATCCACTTCTCCGAGGTCGCTTATGTGTACCATGACAATGGTAATTAATTTTTAATCCATGCCACAGACTATGTCTGCTCTAGAGAGGCTGTCCGTTTCTCGGAGGGTCCGTTATCGGAGGTTAATTTGACTGTATATGTATGAATATAACAATATCTAGAAATTGGTATAAAGTCAGTTATCATTTACAACATAAAGCTGTACATACAAAACATAATTATTTGTGCATGAATTGTGTGATGCATGTATGACTTTTTTAAGCACAAGAAATCCATACAATGCTTGTATACATGTATGTAGAGGATCTAAGATGATCGAGCATTAAGCCAAAGAGCAGCTGTACCGACCGGTATATTCACCTATAGGAATATAATATAACCCATGGAGCCACGTGCATAGCATGAGAATGGGGTGACTAGCAGTCTATAGAGTATGACCTAGCTATTTCTAGGACATCATGATATGATTGGCATGAAACTTGCGGTATGTATTTCCTGCAGCTGGCTATTCAGGGTCGGGGAGAGTACCTGCCACCTGATAGTCATACTAAATAATTATAATTATATGTACTTTTGTTGTTTGTGGTCAAGACACAACAGTGCAGTTATGTAGTACAGTTACTACAGTGCATGTAGCTAGACATTTCGAGGAGTAATATTTCTGCAAAAAGTTGACTTTTGTGATTCTATTTTCGAGGATTGAGCATGCAGCCCGTCCCATTGATTGCAATAGGATACCGAATTTTCATGGGTAAAATTTTCACAGATTAATCTTCTGGCGAGCCACGGAAAGCGAAATTTATACTCCTTGAACTATCTATTATTGCTATAGCTGTAAGTTTTTGGAAAGGGAATTTGGAACGGTACATAACACAATGCGTTTCTGTAGCAGGCTATAATAATTTATTATTAATAGAAACTAATATCGAGGCATACAAATAATAGATACATCTACAGCAATATTCAATATATTGGTACCTATATTTAACATTAATGCACTGACCTTATTTATTGTGTGATGCATATGCACAAGTGCATGTACATGTGCATTTGTCAATGAATTCACACCTAAGAGTTACGTATGCAAAAGTCAGTCAATACTACTATACTCCAACTCAATACTCAGTACTTTACTGCTAGTGAAACATGCATGCATTGTTTACTAGCTTTGTATACAATTTCTATAGCATGTTACAATTGTATCAGTTAATGGCTTTCTATGTATTATAGTACTTACAATCGATATTATTGACACTNTATCACATCCCTTTGTTTTATGTCACACAACATTAGCCCGTTCCATAGAGCATCAAAAGCACTAGTTTATGCCATAAAAATTATTACTATTGTTGGTTTTCTTTAGCAGTTAGAGGTACAGGAAGAATGATAGTTCATAGATTCAGGCTACTTTCGTACAAATTCAGCCTGGAATGCATAGTCTAGTAAGTACTTGCACTTTATTATTTCAGTACCAAGTAAGCATATTCTTACCTGTTTCAATAGAGTCTTAGCTGTAGCAAAAGCGCCGCTTCTGTTCAGGTTTTTACTCCTTTCTTGGGACGGCATCAAAGATTTACAAATTGTGGCAGCTGCCCAAAAATGCCCAAAAAATGCCCAAAAAATGCCCAAAAGCGCAACACGCGCGGTTCGTCAAATTTACATTAGAGCATATGGGCGTTTCCAATCCCGGGTACGTAGTCTCTGGTCTCTAATATCTATGATTAAATGCACGTGACTATATATATAGATCTGCGCATGCGCATTACCGGTGCTAAATCAGGGTGAACCCTGTCGACATCGACAAGTCAGCCGCCGCCAAGATACGCATCTCTTCTTTAATATTTCTCTGCTAAGTTCCCATTGATTAGATGAATCGTTCTATACAAATTATAGCCGTTAAGACCTTAGGAATGGCGGCAACAACAGCAGTTAGATCTCCGATGGTGACTGAACGAACCCTAAAACGAGCAAAGAAAAACTTGCTACTGGAGACCGTATTTCAAAAGGTTGGAAAAGGTCAGTTGATTCTACAATACTAACGGTAACCTAACATTCCTGGACCATTTCCCTTGTAGGTAAAATTCCCAAGGAAAATTATCCTTATCAAATGACAGTGGTACGGGAGGAGGCCATTCAGAAAGGTGTATGCAGCCTAGCTCCTGACTTAGCCAATGGCCCATAATTATTATTACTAAATATGTCCCTGACGTCCCTGGTTTTGAGATTGAAATGCATGAGGATTTGTTTTGTGCCCCTATTGCTTACAGAACTCGTTTACGCTGTAGGAAAGTCTAAATCAAAGTCTGCAACTTGAAGTCTCTCTTGTTTTCTCTCTCTCTCCCTTTCTCTCAGTTTTTTTGTTTAATTTTTGAGTATATGTGTTGTTCCCCTCCCCCCTCAGGCATGTTAATACTGATCTTAACATGTTGCCATATACATGATATACACACATATACTTGGCTGATGAATAATTATATTAAACTATATATCCATGATCATAATTATTCATTGAGTCAGCAACTATGGAAGTGTTCCTGTATTAGAGTCATTCATGAGCTATAGTTTGTCATTATTTTTCTGACAGTCTAATGTGTCATGTGCCAGAGTTGTTAACCCTCCGATCTCTCAGACTCTCAGTCCATTCATAATGATACCTATAGTACATGTATTATATACAGGGGCTGATCATTTAGAATCCAGGCTGCTACATCGACTGGACCTTATTGAGCTGCACAAACCTCTCACAGATGGTGATGAAACTACTAGGAAGGGCATTAAAACTCTTCAGGAAGCCATGGCTTGGGCTATACAAGTGGCCCAATTGGCCTATGAAAACAAACCCAGGGGCTCAGCAAACTGAGCTCGAGTGACAACCACTTCACAAAGAAAACTTGAAAAGACTGAATCTGATTCAATTAATATTATTAATGCCATGCAGAGTATGTTTGAAATGTTAAAAACAAATTGTTTCTTTCTGTAAGGTATGGCAATGGGGTGCATGCAAATTCAAATATTAGTTTTGTATAGTACTATATAACAGTCCAAATATCTCCCAAAGCTGTATGAACTGGGAATGAGGCTCAGCTAGCAAAGTCAGGCTAGGCAGTGATCACTGAGTACCATAGTCACTGTGCATGTATGTCCAGTTCCTAACATAATCATGCCAGCACTACATGCAGTCTCAAACACTGACAGTTAACTTTATTCCGATCCCTCAAGCCAACCCCTTCCAGGACGCCATGCCAACAAATTGCATGAACATTATTTTTCTTTCCTTCCTTCATTCATGACATGCTATATATACTGCAAGTAGCAGAGCTCATGAGGGAGCATGGCTTTATAGGCTTTTTAGGTTTTATAGGGTGTTGCAGTACTATCTTACTGCTGTTCAGCATAATATTATAAATTGTACTATTTTTCAGTATAATTATTTACCATGGTTTGTGACCCTCAGTTTGACCCATGTTGGGACACCGTCAGGAATCAACACCACAATAGTCCCAATACCAAGAGTATCAATGGGCGTCCAAGGTAGGAGACCAGTGTCTAGCTGACTTTGACCAAGTGCTAGACTAACAGTAACTATTCCTGATCCTGGGTCACTGGCGGAATAGTTCAGACTCAGCTCGCTTGTCGTGATGTTGTATTCTATGTTTGTCACTTCGGTGAGAAGAGGAGGGGAAGTATCGATGATGTAAGGGGTGCTGTGGTGTACTGTAGTGGCAAGGGGTCCTCCATATTCCACATTGCTGATGGCCTGGACTGTCACAAAGTAGGACCCGTCAGTCAGGTTTAGGGAGGTGGCCAAACCGGTATTGGTCCAGGATTCTCGGGTTGTTAGTCCCTGCCGTGTGTGAGGATCTCGTGGATCGAGGACGTCACACATTGCGACCTCTGACCCTACACACCATGTGTAGGCATAGAGTCCCGACTCAGGATCATTGAAACCGTTCCAATTAGCTGCAATTCAGTGTTGTAATATTAAATCGAGAAAATTAACATAATAACATTGTTTGATCATACAAGTATTGCAGTATACCTGTCATATAGTTTGTAGCACTAGTATACATTGCGTCAAGAAGGGGCGTTGGTCCATTGAACACTGTTGCAGAGCCTTGTCCATCGACAATAATCCTATATGTGACAAGTATATCATGAATTGAATGTTATAGCATAGGTGGTATCTATGGTTATAGCTACACAAACACACAATGTCATACTGTGATGCTTCACATTGTAATAGTCCAAATTTTTTCCGTATATAACCTACACACTTACCTGTGATTGAGTGCACCAATATCTTCATCAATACAGCCGGGAGTATTAAAACTCACAGTGCAGCCTTCAGATACCAAACTCTCACTTGCAGCATTCCTAATCTTGCCAGGCTGGGGTGGAACGAAATCGGTCACAAACCCAGTAGAGCTCACTACATTAGTATACCCCAGTCTGTTCCTCAATCTCATATTGATGTAGTACACTCGGTTGTGTTCAAAAGTCAGTCCTGAGAATTGTACAACAGTTGAGTTCCCAACGCCAAGCTTTTCATAGTGGTTGTATGACTGAGATGCTTGGAGCTCTGGAGTGTAGAAGACGTTCTCAAACAGCGATGGTGGAGGGCCTTCTATGTTGTCGTGGAGAATGCAGTTTGATTCTGGGATGGAGTAGTCAAATGAGAGACAGGTTTCTCTGCTGTTACATCGTGATGCACAATCGGCTACGTCTGAAATAGAGGACACTGTCTCAAGGATACTACCAGGCAAACGACCACTCTGAAATGAAGGATATAACTGTATTATACCATTAATATTTAACTCCATGGAACTGTATGCAAGTGGTGTGTTTGTGTTTGTGTGAGTGTGTGTGTGTGTGTGTTTCAGTTGGGTACCTGGTAATACATTACAGTACATGGAGTAAGGTAACTTAGTAGTAAGTAAATTCACATGCTTGCACTGTCAAAACAAGAAGATGAATAAACAATATAGAAGTTATTCATACCCTTCCAAAACTGAAGAGGTTCATCACATCTCCCATCTCATCAGGTGGTGTAACAATCAGAGTTGCATCAATCTCCCTCCAATTCATGACATCACTCCCTTCCTCCCCAGGAACCAAACCAATGGCAACCTCTTGAGTGCTCTCCAGGCCATGTTCATCAAAGAGAGCCATTAGAGCAGTGATCTGTGAATGATGACTAGAGACAGATCGGATGGGGGTTATTCTTGCAAGAGGAGGAGAGCGATCGTAGTAAACTCCACCTGGAAGTGAGCAACTTGCAATGCTTTCTAAACCGTTCAGGTTTGTAGCTACGACTCTGAAGTGGAGATCCTGAGCTGGAGTCAAATTGTGCGGTACAACGATATGTTTACCACCAATCTCAGTGACAGGAATGAGATTGTCCCCATTATCATAGCTACCAGCAAAGTAGGTAAAGTTCAAAACACTCTCTGGGTCACCGACTTCAAAATCGATCTCAAATGCTGGGTTGTCATAAGGCCGCCCAGGTAGCTGTCTCACAAAGCATCCTCTCTGATCAGGTGTCTGATAAGCAAGGGGCATAAATTCTGGAGGAGTGGAATCACGGAGGGTTCCTTCATAGTAGAACTCATCACGGTTCAAAGGAGGGATAAAGTACTCCCAGACAGTAGCTGTCTCGAGGACCTCTCTCTCTGCAAACTCTCCAGCACCAGTCAGTTGTACTAGCTGGGTTGTTAGGTTGAGAGAAGAGGGTACCAACACGATATCCATTGTAGAACTGTAATATGTAAGTAGACAAACAGAGAATGAAAACATGTAGAAAAGAGGATATATTTCCCAGCCCACCTTGCAACCAGTGGCCATTGACTGAAGTCCTGTGCCATTGTCAATGGAAGTGCTGTCTCTAAAACAGTTCCACTGATGTCCACCAGTGCAAACACAGTACTGCCCACCCTCATTGATCCTTGAGCTCTAGCATGGAAGTATGGAGTTAGTGGAAGCTCCAGAGACTTTGAGAGAAGGTTAGCTCTCAGAGAGTAGCTGTAGTTGTATGAACCAATGGAGGAGAAATCTGTAATGGTTTGAAAGAAGATCAATAAGTTGAACTGTTTCGTTAGCCATTTGCAATCAATTGGTAGTAACAAAGCTTTTACACAACTACATACCAAATTGTACTGGTATAGGTCCAACCATTATGAATGTGCTGCTTTGGAAGAACTGTACTGGGCTCGGTCCTGATGTTAAGCTATCACTGGCCACAAGTAGAAGGTCGTGAGGTTGAGTGAACTCATGGCCAGGAATACCTGCATGTGACATACAGCATAGATATAAGATACATGAATATTAAATGCACAAACAGACATATGTACACACATGCCTTCAACTAGTGGATCACCAATCAGCTCAGAGATAGCACTGGTTGTTGAAGGCACAATATTTCTCCTTTCCACAACCACACCTCCAATATACGTTACTAGATCATTGCACTCAAATTCAACAGTGACTTGAGGGTCAAGTCTTGGTTGAAGAAACTCAGTTGGATTGAGCACATACTGAAGACCATTGACACTCTTGAATGCCTCGATGTGTATGAAATACTCTCCATTTATAGTTGTGTTGTCACTGGCTATAGCAAACACTGTTCCAGACTTGAGGTAGAGAGGCTCTGCAGTGATGGCTGAAATGGGAATTATGTTTGAGAAGATGAAGAAGACTCCATTGAAGGAAGTCTCAGATGGCACAAGAATGACACTCTGAGAGCCACTGTAGTTGGTGTATGCTTGCTGAAGAGAAGCTGGGAAAGCAGATGTGTTGAACAGCTGGATGTATCCAGATACTGGCATGGGAATCTGTGCATGCATGCATGTATACAAGTTAGTATGAAGCATTTACTGCAAATGTAGTTCATAGTTTTGATATGAATTTCTAGACAATAGCTTATATAATCTACTGTACCTGTGTTTCACTCTGTAATCTCAAGTCCACTCCATTGTTGTACAGTCCTTGTGATGTGGTTGGATAAGTGCCACATTCACTCTCATCTTGTGAAGAGCAGCCTCTGAGCTCTCGAGGAAAGTCAGGATGAAACTTCGGACCGAACACAGTGTCTATTTGTGAACGAACAGCTTCATAGCTGAGGATATGCCATTCCAAATTAATACAAACACTACATACAGTGAATATTAGCTATAATTGACTTACGCTTCAGTGAAGGAGTCAAATGCTTCTTCGCTTCCCTGATAGGCAAGGTTGAGTTCTTGTGAAGCTGCAATAACTTCATCACCAACTCCCTCCAGAGCCTCTAGACTAGGAAGAAGACTGTTCACCATTGCTGCTCTCAGTGACTGCAACTCTGAAAGACTAGCACCATCATAACTCTAGAAACAAAACAAATGCATTTTAAACTAAAAAATTCTGCAGAACAATAATTTGAGTTGCAAGACCATACTTGTGTCGGACTCTTGTCAGCTGAATCAATAGCATCCAGTAGCTGAGCATCCAAAGAGGTGGCTTCATTTTTGAGTGTTTGTAGGAAAATTCCACGAGAGAGCCATTGATGATTGGCACCATAAGGACTGCTCAGACTTTCAAACTCATCCACAGATGACTGGAGAGCATTGAATGCTGTTTCAGAGCTAATAAGGGGGAAATAATTAATGCTAGTAATCATGTGACAATGCATTATGGTAACACTCTAACCTTCGATAGACTTCAAAAATATTTGCCAGTGCCTTTTGAGGTGCATAGGGTAGATACGGAACATAGAATGAGGAGTCTATGTAAGGTTGACTATTGACACTCAAGGTGGCTGACAACTCCTCTGGTCTTGATGGAAGCACAGCACTAATAGCTTCAGTGAGGGACTGTGGAAACACATACATTTAGAGATTGAATTTGAAATATCATGCATGCAACATACCTGAAGAGAGTTCAAGGCAGTATCACGTGTCTCAGTGTATGACACATTCAACATAGAATGAATTTGCTCTGCTTGTGTTTTCAGCTCAAAATTTGACATTGTGTCATTCAAAGAGGAGCCAAACGCCTCCAGCTGTTCTCCAATACGATTGAATCGTGAAGGTACATTATCGACAGCTCCTTGGAGGGACGACTGTAGACCAGAGTAGCCTGTTTCAGCAGCTGTCATCTGCTGATAAGAGTCTCTGAACATTTGCTGGAGCCTTGGTACAGTTTGGCTAAATTGGTCAAACTGATGAGCAGTGATGTTGTAGGTAAAATCCTGAAAACAAACATGATGAAATAAAACTAACTGATTCATTGAATGTTCGTAAAATTAACAAATATTATATTAAATTTAATTTACTCACTGTGAGTATGTTAATGTCATATGTAGCTGTTCCCTGGAGACAAAATTCGGTCCTGAGCATCTGTGTGTGCTGTTCTCCTCCACTTAGAAGCATATTGACATCAAATGCAGTATCATCATGAAGAGAAAAGGTGTAGTGAGAAGAATATGTACCTGAATATACATCCAAGTGACCACATATTGTGTACATACATCCTATAGGGGTCTGGAAATAAACTCTTTGCTTACCAGTGTCGATGTCAAAGCTGTTTCTTAGTGTCCTGCTAATGTCCACACTGATGTTTGGCTCACCAAACTCTCTGTTCCAACTGATAGCAGGCATTGTCACATTAGAAATTGGTCTAACAGGATTTTCAATTTGTCTTCGTGACCTGTGCAGGTACATGACAAAAATGTTTGTACATATAATGCTATAGAGTACATAACCTGAAGACTAGCTACACATATTATGTATAATTATATGTATGTACCTGTGATGACCAGTGGCATGCACAATGTGTGAAATATCTCTGGTCCTTCTTGGATGAGCTTGGTAAGCCTTGGCAGCCAAGTGTTGAACACTGGGATGAGGACTGTTCTCTGCTGCATCAAGAAGTGCCTGAGCACTCTGAAAACAAAAATATTTCTCAAGACTTATACCACACGATCTAAAGTTACACTCTTAATAGTCATAGTCCCTCTACTTACATATAATATTATTATAATACATACATATGTACATACCTCTTCAGCAGAGAATCCACTCAGAGCATATACAGCTGCATGCTTTACTGACAAATCACCGTGATGACCACTCGAAAGATGCTCAATAAGAATGCCCAATGATTCAGGTGACCTTGCATTGCCAAGACTGTCAATGAAAACAGCATCATCACTGACACTTGATGAAGACTCATCCTCAAGGGAGCGCCTCAGTCGGACATTGGGAGCCTGTCTCTCACTATCTGGTTGGATGAGAGAGTGGATGCTGGTGACAATTTCATCTGATAGCTCAGTGTTTCCGCTCTCTCTTAACTTCCTGGCCATTCCACCGAGGGCTAATAGAGCTTGGTACCGGAGTGCAAGTGAAGTAGTGCCATCAGTGGTGAAGGCCAAGTCACTCACTGCATAAACTGAAGACCTATGTGTACATAATACAAGCATAGATAATACTCTGGAGTATATTATCAATGATACAACATACTGTAGTACACGCGGAAATTAAACAAGCAAACATTTATAACAGCAAAATTTCCTGATCTACAGTAATACATGCACAGTTTTATTTTTCCACATCATCTATTTTTCACGGTGTAGTAAAAGAAATATATGTACGAATGGGTCGTTTGTATTGTATACTTAATTTTCCTGTTTTCATTTTTTGTGTTAACCTCAAACCGTGAAATATAAATGACAGCAAAAATTTTCCGCATTTACGGTATTGGTTATATACCCACATGCCATGACAGCTAATATGGTACACTTTATCACAATTGTTTATATAGGACAATATTAAATTCACATTACCTATCTCCTAGAATATTCCCAGAGGCAAACTGAACTAACACTTCGGCTACCAACTCTTCATTTTGCTCTTGAGCTCTCAAAACATGTTGAGTCAGCACATTTCCAACATGCAGGTTTGAACCAAGGTAAGCCAAAGCACTAATGAGGACTCGTGCTTCTTGTGATGAGATTTCTGGCCTGTCTAGCTGCTGTGAGATGAACAGAGTGATATCTTGATCACTGAGATGTCGTAGAGAAGACACCAACTCCAAAAAACAGTCACTATTTTGTTCATCAGTCAAAACCGAACAAGATTGTAGGGTAGAAACTAGATGGTGATGAATCTCAGAGAGTGGAATCAAGTCCAAAATCTAATGTGCATGTGTGTGTGTATGAATATTTATAGGAAGACTCGGCAGGTAAATGAGATAGTATACTGTCAATATACAATACTATGTAGACAGTGATAGAGAGTTCAAGAGGTGTTTTTTTTTCCAAGATTATTTGTGACACTGACTACTTATATACCTCTTCAATGTCAAGTGTCCCTGAAACGAGGTCCCTTGGTACATCAATGTGTGGGTCGTCTACTTCAGAGACTCTGAGCAGAGTGAGGTTGCTGTGGGAACGGACTGGGAAGCCAAGCAGAGGGGAGGCACTATCATCAGTTGCCAATGGTTGTACGACTCTCTCGTTGCTTTCAGAAGAGAGCAGCAAACCATTACCATCAAACCTCAGTGTCTACATTGACAGACAGAGAGATAAATGGGTTCACTTCACCAGAGTATGTATACAATTAAGAACAAACACACACCTTATCAATACTCTTCTCTCCATATCCAAGAGAAGTTATGACTTCTCTTCCACTCACAACCAGCACCTCCCCATCCACACTCCTCTCATAGCCTGCAGCATCATTCCTCAGTGTCAACACCTTGGTAAGAGTCTTCTTGAAGGCTAGGACAGCCTTGCTCTCTCCTGGAGGATAGTGAACCTCTCCAATGCTGCCAGTTTCATTCAAAATGACAGAGAACCATCTTGACAAGTCACCAAGTGGGCTTCTCTCATCTGTGACTATACTGTTGGTGGTGTTCCAAATCAATGTGACATCTCTAAAATTTAGAAGAAGTTCTTGTGGACTGTTGGTAACTCTCTTTAGTAAAACCTGCCAACATGAGATTTGTAAGTGTATTCATTAAACATGTGGAGAGACTCAGCCCCTCCTTTGAATATCGTTTGTAACTAAGGAGATGTAAATAAATACTGCATAACATTGAAGCAGGACTTAATACTACCCAATAATGTCCTATTTTCCAACACAATATAGATTCAAATTTTCTTTCAATGATTCATACAATGTCTCTATTTTTATCAAAAGTCCTAACCTGAGCCGTCACATTCAAACTTGTGCCTTGATAGACATCCACAGAACTCCAGTAATTGTACACATACTCTTTTCCTTGTAGGTAGCTGGCTGTTGGTTCGGGCACAGTGTTCTGCACAGCACCATGGGTTGAACAGAGACCCAATGCTACCAAAAGTAGCTGCAACACTTGCATAGCCACTTCAGTTCACTGAAATGAGTAAAAAACGTATTCTGATCAGCCCCGCCCCCTTTAAATTATTACGCGCTCAAGAGTACGCGCCAATCTACTTCCTGTCATGTGATAATCAGCTGGATTCCTTTTATTGCATGCAGCAAACTCCGCCAGTTTCTTACCCCTGACATGGAAAAGGCAATAGACAACACTGCCAAGGCGCTTGCACAGCTGGGAAACAAGGACCAAGGCCCCAGCAGAGGATTTCAGAACCTCATTAAGTTGATAGGAGAAGCTAAAACAAAGCATGTAAGTGTTCAAAAGAATTTATGCTCCACCATGCATGTCATGTAATGGGGTGGTCCTGCTCCTGGGCAGTTTTGTTTTGAGTAGCTATATTGGATTTCTCTGCTCTGTTTTAAAACTAGGTAAGTGGTTCTTTTTAGTTGCTGTGTATGTATGTTGGTTTCCAAACCTTCCTTGCACTGTAACATGATATGCAGAATTATTACGTATAGTTGATATCGTTTGAAAACCTCTCTCTATCTCTCCATCCCCTCTAGGAAGAAGAGCGTATCATTCGAAGGGAGGCTCACTTCCTCAAAGAGAAAGTTGGAGGCAGGGATATCACTCCAGTAAGTTATACATTGGCACATACACTGTGGATACCTATAGAGTCTTGTGCATTTTCTGTTTCAATTTTCTTGAATGTGATAACAAACTTCCCCCAAAAGAATAACTTTATATCACTGCTATCAATTTGTATAACACCAATGATTTCACATTGTGTTACACAGCGTCAGATGCGTGAGTACTTGATCCGATTGATCTACTGTGAGATGCTGGGAGTGGAGTGCTCATGGGGCTACATTCATGCCGTCAAGATGACACAGAGCCATTCCATCATGGACAAGAGAATAGGTTAGTCACTTGAGAAATAGCCATCACTTCCATGTGGCAAAATAGCTCGTAGTGATTAGTGAAATGTCATAATACTGCATGGTGTTGATAGGATATACAGACTATTGAATGTACAGTAGTAACTCATAGTGAAATACTTCTGTTTTTAAATGGTGTGATTCATGCAAATCCATAATTCTTGGTAAGATAGTGCAAGTGTACAACTGTCAGGTGTGAGTACTGCGGGGCAGGCTAGTATAGTTATATATTTATGTTGTTGGTTCCAGTGGCCTACAACATACCAGCTGCTGTCTTTGTGGATGTACTTGATTGTGAGTGTTTGTTTATCTTTCAGGTTATTTGGCTGTCTCTCTGTTTCTACATGAAAATCACGAGCTCAACATGTTGCTGATCAACACACTGCAGAAGGTACTGTACGTACATTAATACTGCAGTATTATAGTGCCAGGGACTTCTCCCAACCAACTTTTGTAGCCAAATATAAATAGCAAATGAAACCTGGGAACGTCGATGTCTGTGTGTGTGTGTGTCTGTCAAAGTGTCATAGTGAGATTGTTGACTCTTTCATTCTCCGTGTGTAGGATCTGAAGAGCTCCAACATGATGGAGGTGTCCATGGCCTTGATCATCATCTGTAAGCTGATTGGTGCCGAGATGATTCCACCCCTCCTGCCAGCAGTCCAGGAGAAGCTCCTCCACCCAAAGTAAGTCAGTGTGTAGCAGTACATATACAGTATATGCACACATATTATAGTATTTGGTGTGCATTTCTTCATGTACTGGTCAAATTTTGACTCAGACAGTAAAATGTTTTATATCAATCATGAATGCACATGTCTCACCCATTAACTCCACACACACACACACAGGGACATGGTTCGCAAGAAAGCCATCATGGCCATGCACCACTTCTACAAGCTCTCTCCCGAGTCAGTCACCCACCTCGAGGATGACTTCAGGAGGTGTCTCAGCGACAAAGACCCCGGGGTGATGGAGGCAGCCCTCATCTTGTTTCAAGACCTTATCACTGTGAGTGCCAACATGGTTGATATTATTAGCCTCGTTCCCAGGCTCCTCCCTCATCATTATTTTTGATAAAAAATATGTACACAAGAGAAGAGCCTGGAAACGAAGCTATGAGATTATAGTGTAGTGTTGCAAAGTTGCTAGTACATTCCTCTCTCTCTCTCTCTCTCTCTNCTCTCAGGATGATCCTAGTAACTACAAGGACTTGGCTGGTAGCTTCACAGACATATTGTCACAGGTAATCAGTAGGAAACTTCATTCTGATTTCGACTATCATGGAGTTCCTGCACCATGGATTCAAATCAGACTCTTAAGGTGATTATTCCAACAAGAAAATCTTTTCTTTAGTAGTTTGGTTTTGACAACCTTTTTTTTTCCCTCCAGGATCCTTGCTCTGTTGGGAGCTGATGACCTAAAGACCAGTGAAGAGTTGTACACTGTAGTGCAAGATGTACTGGGATCAGCAGAGTGTAATTCAAACATTGGACAAGGTAAGGGAAAGTTCCTCTCGCCCACAAACTTACTCACACACACACGATGTACACAAACAAATTCTCTCTCTTTTTCACACACACACACACGTACAGCTATTTGCTACGAGTGCATTCGAACCGTTGCTGTCATTTATCCCAACAATGCTCTCATTGAGAGAGCAGCTCAAGCCATCGTTCGCTTCGTAACAGCCTCCAACAACAACTGGAAGTACCTCGGCATCAACGCCCTCACCTCTCTGGTGCAGATCAATCCAAAGTATGTGGCCGAGCACCAGTCTCTTGTCATGGACTGCCTGGACGACCCTGATGAGACTTTGAAAAGAAAGGTACAAACTGACAATGGGGATTGTGACTAGTACTGTACGCATTCACTCAATGACGCAGGTATCCAATGACATTGTACATTACATACTCTATGGGGAAATTTTATTTTGCAACCATTTGTTTGTTCATGTGTTTAATTTTTACCATTTCCAATAATTTCGTAATGAGTGTCATGTACTCAAAATACATGTTCACCACGATTGATCTTTTGTGAGTATAAGATGGAAATATGTATACATACAAGTACTCAGTGCCTCTCTGTAACATTGTTTTTTTTTTATTACTTTCACTCTCTCTCTCACACACACCCCTCTCCTCTGACAGACTCTGGACCTTCTCTTCAAGATGACCAACCCTCATAACGTCACTGCCATCACTGATAAACTCATCGACTACCTTCGCCAGACGAGGGATGACTACATCAGGTCTGACCTCGTTGGAAAGATCACCCAGCTGGCTGAGAGGTTTGCCCCTGACAATCAGTGGTTCATACAAACCATGAACGTTGTCTTTGAATTGGGTGAGGCATTCTAAATACATTGTTACCTTGTACACATACGGTACTAGATTTAGCTTGCCTATAAACTTAGAGAGATTTTTTGCTCTCAAAAAAGGTACTGAATCGGCTGCGTGTTAACTTTTCTTAAAATTACAAAAAAATATTACTTTACGATACAGTATGTGTTGGTTTAGAATTTACTTTCAGAAGCAGCCACTCTCAATGAATCTTGCCTGTACAAGAAATTGTAAACTTGCAATAAAATATGGTTGTGTCATGTTCCCCTCTCTCTCTCCCCCTCCAGGTGGTTCCTTGGTCCGTCGTGAGGTGGCCCACAACCTCATGAGGCTCATAGCCGAGGGGACAGAGGACGAGGAGACCGACGCTGAGCTCAGACTGGACGCCGTGTCATCGTACCTGGAGCTCCTGGAGAAACCACACCTCCCTGATATCCTCGTGAAGATCATATGCTGGGTGAGTGCATGTAATAGGATTAATGCCTTTACGCAATTAACACATAGTGTAGCTCATACCAATCTGGTATGAGTTTTTCTCTCTATTAAATAAAACTCAATACAATTAAGACTCATTGATCTTGAAATGGCACATGCCCTCACAAATCCACTGCAAAATTTACCCCTTGCCATGCACTGCATGTATTATTGAATTTCATGAGCTGCAAAGCTCGGCTCTTCACCTATTGCATATATTGGGCAAGGCCTGGCTAGGAGGCATATAATATTCATGTGCAGATGTTAACTCTAGGGTTGATGTACCATTATTCATGCTGTCTGTCTTCCCCTGCAGGTGGTAGGAGAGTATGCCTACATCAAAGAAGACATCGAGACTGAAGAGGTGCTGGAAAAGATCACACTTCTCTTGGGAAGTAAATTTGAAGACCCAGACACCCATGGCTGGGTGGTCACAGCCATCACTAAACTGGTCTCACAGCTCGGCTACATGCCGGACAGTGTCCAGTCTCAAATAGCACTCTATTTAACGTCCACCAACACTGATATCCAACAGGTGAAGATAGGAATAGGTTTTAGTTTTGTGGTATGTATGTTTTAGTGACTTGTTTGGTAGTCATGTATTGTGATTGATAAGGGTGATTGCATGCTATAAATAGAAGTGTGTGTGTGTGTGTGTGTGTGTGTGTGTGTGTGTGTGGGATTTCAACACCCATCGAATGTTAACATAGAGCAGTTTACTCTTTAAAATAGGTATATATTTTAACACCCAAATACGTTTATAAACTACACACTCACACACACATACATACACACACACACACACACACACATACTGTGACAGCGATGCTGTGAACTGGTGGAGCTCACTCAAGACCTCAACATGATGCAAGCCGTCCTTCCCCTGGACTCGTCCTGTGACGACCTAGAAGTGGACTCCTCTCTCTCTTTCCTCGATGGCTTTGTCTCAGAGGCTCTGGCTAAAGGAGCTTCCTCTTACAAACCAGCACACCTCAGAGCACCAGTGGCTGAGCCTAAACAGCCAGGTTTGGAACTTCTACATGTACCTAGATAAGATAAATATTCTCCACAAGAATTTGAAGTTGTCTTTTACACTTGACTTTTTTTCTTTCACAACCATATTGTTTTGATTTATTTCTCATATTTCTTGTATCCTAACACACACACACACACACACACACACACACTCTCCCAGCCAGCCAGCATCAAGTACCAACCTTACGCCCTCCCCCCTCCTTCCTCTGTGACCTACCACAGCCCAGCCTCCTCGAGGAGGACCCCCTCTAGCTCCTCCCAGCCCAGGGACGACGTGGACCATGGGACCGTGGGGGGAGGTGGTGGTGGGTCTCCAGGGGGCCGGGATGGTGTCACTGAGAGTGTCACTGGTACTAGTAGCAGTTCCGTTGGAGTTAGCAATGTTACTGACTATCAGTACACTGCTAAAGATAGGTGAGCATTGCTAGGGTGTTGAGTACCTTTTATTATTGCTCTACTACATGTAGGTTTATATAGCTATAACATTTAGCTTAATTTTCATTTATATGACATTTTATTTATATAATGATTAGCCTAAATTTTTGTTTTTAGCTTTTGAATTTTTGTACGATTCCCTATTTCTCTCTCTCTCTCTCTCTCTCTCTCTCCCTCCCTCCCTCCCTCCCTCCCTCCCTCTCAGCACTACCAGTGGTGGTCTAGCAGTGAAGGCTAGAGTGTGGGGTAAAGAAGGATACAAGAAGAGCATCCCCGTGGTAACTGAGACTCCACCCCCTCCACCACCCCAGACAACACAAGAACAGTATACGAGGGAAGAGGAACCTGCTGAGTCAGCAGAAGTACAGTCTGAGCCAGAGAAGGCTCCCTACCAAGGCACCTCTACTGCTGTAAGTTGATGTGTTTTGTTTGTGGGCCATTGACTTTAGTAGGCAGTGAGTACTTCAGTTTCACTATTGATGTTGTTCTGTATTAGAAGTTTCAAAATATAAGGTTTGTTTTGTTTTCTTTTATTGATAACTGATAACAGATTCTCCCCATAATACAAGTTTTATCAACAATAGAGCTACCACATGATTGCTATGTACTCGAGTGTATAGACACTGTTCTTTAATATTATTATGTCATAATTATACTGTTCACTGCTCTAATCTGTAATTTATGTTGTATATTTTCACTTCCAGCTGAGCTCTGTCCAAGCCACCATCACTCAACCCTCGCCAGAGGAGCTCAAGAAAAAGCAACTAGCCAGTCAGTTGTTTGGAGGCCTGAGTGGACCCTCGAGAGCTCCCAGAACAAGACAACAAAAAAGAAGCTCCAGCTCTGAGACGACAGCGTCCACAAGTGCCGGCAGATCTCAACTCCACAGCAGGTCTAGTGGTCCTGGAGCTCGAACTGGTGGTGGTGCTGTCAAGAAACCTAAAGAGCCTCAAGTCGATCTTTTACTCGATCTCCAAGACATTGATTTCTCACAGCCCAGTTCAGTGCAACCACCACCGCCATCACAGCAAGAGGCCCAGCCACCTCCTCCTGCTACTGTCTATGGTGGGGGAGGGCTGTTGGATAATTTGGAGGTTCGCTCTCCCCCTCCCCAGCAGCAAGTTGAGTCGTCTACTACTTCAGCACCACCACCATCCACTGCTGCCGGGTGAGTGTAGCAGGTCCTGAAATTTTCACTTTCTTTGTGGTGTCTCTTTTACACAGTTTAGTGAAAGAAATACACATGTAGAAATGGGTCACTAATATTATTCAGTCTGTTTTGTATAAATTATAATATTATGTGAATGAGAGGGAAATTTACCGTTTCTACATATCTCTAGAGGCCACTATTGATTGTGATAGACAGTGTGAAATATACAGACATGATAGGTTGCAAGTTACATACTTCCATGTGTATGCAAACAAATGATGAGAAACATAGAGACATAAGCTTGGAACTATACTACAATGCATATATTATTGCCACACAAACACACACACACATACAGTGATGATCTTCTTGCGCTGTTTGATGGCCCCCTCTCAACACCCCCACAACAACGCAGCAACCCCCCGACACTCAACCACTCGCTGCCACCATCACAGCCCCCCGGCCAACCAACATCTGGTGCCATCCTGCCCCCTCAAGTTTCTACCGACCTGTCTCTATTGGACCCGACCCCCTCCAGTATGCAGGCTCAGTTGACAGCGACCCCCGAGAAGCAGGAACCCCTGGCAATAACATTGTTTGAGAACCCCGTCGGATCGCTGAGGGTTCCAACTGAGTTGCAGAGTTTCCCCATAGCTACTGGATGGGAGCAGAAGGTACTGCAGTTATAAGTGTATCTGTTTACGTGCAAATTTTTGTGGAAGGTGCATTAGTAGTTTTATGTCCTTAAATTTAATGATTAGGCATATAATTAGACCTTTTCCATATTGGCTCAATTGATGTTGGTACAGATGAGAGGGGGAAACTTAAATATTGATTCAATTTTTTGGCTGCTGCATTAGTTGCATGCCCTTAAATGATTAGGCTCATGTACCTTTTGCTTCTGTGTCAAACTTCACTCAATGAAAGTCAACTTTTGAATGTTGTGAAATTGAGTCACACCAATCAATGTGGTCTGTGTCATGTGCGGTAGTAGGCAATCCTTGGGTACCGGGTCTCTCTCAAGAAATCAATGAACCTTAACAAGTTTATACTACAGAAATTTGCTAAGAGTATCCACAAGCCCTTTTCTTGCATGAACAATCATTTATTTCCTTTTCTATTTCAGGATGTGTGCAATGATGCCAACTTGCGTGTCACGCTCACCAAGATTCTCAAACCCGATGAACTGGTTCTGGTCCTCTTTCTCACTAACCAGAAGCAGACGGAACTGACGGGAGTGAGCCTCTCCCTAGACCTTCCCTCCAACATGAAGAGCACCAGTGGGGAGCTCAAACTCACCGCAAACATCTCTGGCTTTGGAAACGTGAGTTGTTTGTTTGTTGTTTATAGTCTAGCTGTATTGTTGATCTGGATAAGAGAAGGGAGGCACAAGCAATAGCTCTGTTGATTTTGTACTAGCTTCATTTTTCGCTTTTTCCTGTGTGTGTGTGTGTGTGTCTCAATAGAAACC
This sequence comes from Tethya wilhelma, assembly GCA_964030475.1. Lineage (NCBI taxonomy): Eukaryota > Metazoa > Porifera > Demospongiae > Tethyida > Tethyidae > Tethya > Tethya wilhelma. Next base: position 11,734,561 of record CAXIPT010000002.1, on the reverse strand, counting down.
AAACTATTGTGTACCATACATAATCATGCATTTGTGATTTGATATATCGACCATTGTGTTGCTAGGTGACTCATGTGTTTGGCTGCCTCCCCACTGCCCCTGCAATTAACATGAATTTGAAAGGTGAGCTCTCCTACAAGGATACCATGGCCACTCAGCGACGGCTTTTCTTCGATGCCACCTTCTACATTTCTGATGCCATCAGGTGAGAGGGAGTCCACCATGTGTGGGAATTTGTTACATCTGCTTTTAGTCTTGTTGCCAGGCTTTCCCTTTGTTGTGAATATGATGAAGGGAATGAGGCTGCATCTATAGATAGTTACTGTTGCTTTTAAACCTGTATACCCAAATCAGTATTGAGATGTTGTTTGCAATTTAGCTGGATCTCTCTCTCTCTCTCTCTCTCTCTCTCTCTCTCTCTCTCCCTTAGACCACTGGAGATCACCACACAGGAGTTTGGTAAGAAGTGGGGCAGTTTTACATATGAGAAGAAGTTAAAGTTGCAGAGTGGTGCAGTAAAGAACGTTGCTGGGTTTATGGACGCCATGAAAACAAGATTCAACTTTCATCCAGTACAGATCATTGGTATGTGGCTTAGAGACAGGCCCATAGAAGCATATTTTCCAGCTCTAAAACTGCTCTGCTTGCAAAGAAGAAGAAGAAATAGCCACAAACAAAATAAATAAAAACAGCTTGGCAATTGAGTCCAACCTTGTATGCACGATCCTAATATAGCTAAAAAGAGCACAGCTACACACACATACTATTTACTAAATATTTCCCTCTCTCACTTGCAGGAAGTGAAGGTATAACTGCTGGTACATTTCTACCCAATGTCACTTGTCTGGTGCATGGCAAAGTGCTCAAGTCACACACAGACTTCTGGGTACGGACTTCTAGTAGTCTGCTTACAGAGTCCATCATCAAGCTGGCTCAGATGGTGTTCAAGTAAAGTCTATAGGGACTCTTTTTATATAGTGTATTAAATTCTCCTGTTTTATGATTTTGTGATCTTTTATGCATGCGTTTATGTGTGTACTAATTAATTAGGTGTTGTTATCTAATTATGCGAATTTGAAAAGTAAAATTAAAATTACTAAAAAGACCCCGCCTTGTAATGCTACTACAAAACAAACAGTCGAAGTGACCTTGGAAGACTTTTATGGTAAAGCACTCAAAGCGATGGCTTCCCCAGGTAAATCTTATAAGGTGTACAAGTACAATAGCATAGGTTTAGTCCATTGTGTTGTGCTGGGGCGGGTGCAAAAGTATGTCGAGAAGTTCGACGTTTGGAAGATCATTTAGAAGCAATCGTCTGCAACAGCAGACCTCGCGCTCTTCTGGCTACAGCGTCAGCGCTCACCAACTAGAAGAAAGTTTCAGTACTCCTCTATTATCAGGTCTGGCTTCATGTTTGGAGCTAGTAATAGTTATTCTGTGTAAAAATTATAACTTGAATTCTGGTTGCATATTTGATCATTAATTTTTAGATACTTTTGCAAGTGCAATTGTACCACAGCCCACATAGTTTAATAGATTTGCATGGCTTCAGCATTAAACATCTATACCTGTAAATCTGTGTTAATCACAATGATTGATTGGGTGTATTCACCCTCTATTAGCGGAACAGTCTCTCCAACTGGAGTCTTCAATCACCTTCAGAGATGGCCTCTCAGTGGAGGAGGTTTCCAAGGCAACCAGGAGCTCCATGGACAGCAAGAGAACACCCAAAGGAGGGACATTGAAACGAGCAGATGCAGCGTGGTGAGTGTGTGTGTGTGCATCGATCAGTTGCATTTTTGCCCACAATAATAGCCACAATAATAGCCTCACTACTCCCAGACTCTCTCTTGTAATTGGAAGGAGCAAAAAATATCATCCTTTACACATTAGTTGGAAACGTACTATGTTATGACAGTTATGCCCATTGTTTGCAGCTGCTGTAGGACTGGTTGACTTTTTTGAAAGCTCCTTTTTATTGAATTTATGTTACCACTGATGAATACACATCCACTGGCAAATTGAATGTGGTTTGTTACTCTAGTCTCTGGTCAGACAGTTCCAGAGCGACCGTGAAGTGGTTGGACTCAGGACTTCCTTTTGTAAAATGAGTTCAACTCTCTCCAACCACCTCAGATATCCTGCTTTGTTGTTCTCTTTCGTAACTTTCATCTTCCTTTCTTGTTTATTCACTGTACCAGTCTATTTGCAGCACACACACACACACACACACACACACACACACACACACACACACACACACACACCACTGTTACACCTCGCTATATAAACTGTACGTGTACACAATCACTTACTCTCGTGCATGTGGCCAACCTGCAGGTATGTGTTTGACAACCTGTCATGTGACCAGGCAGAGGACCTCCTAAAACAGCATGGAGACCACGGGACATATCTCGTCGCTCACTTCCACACCCCAGAGAGCTTCGGACTCTCAATTCGAATCAAGTACGAATTTGTTTCTTTTAGTAATTATACAAACGCTACAAATTATACAAAAATTGTTTTATTTTCGTTAGTGAAAGTGGGAACCCAATCTTCAAACATTATGCAATTGGTATCGTTGGAAATGAGTTTCAAGTGGAGGGAGTGGTATGTACAATATTATAACAACAATTTAGGTTATGTCATAATGATGTAATGTTTTTTTTGTTTTGTTTTTGTAGCCAGGACAGTACAGTACTATCGAGAGGATTGTGGAACTCATTGGAGAGAAACTGAGCATTAGAATGGTGCCTATCTTCCATCATTATGGTAAGTGACTTAGGGCACACGCGCGCACACACACACACACACACACACACACACACACTGCAGTATATATACTTCTAAGAAAATCAACCAACATTTTGGGAATAGTTGCTAGTCTCTGTAAATATTGTCCTCTTCTCAGTCGATTTATTTTGGGAAATATTTTCAGTGCAAACGTTTGTCATAGTGCAGTCTCTTTATCTCAGAGGTCCCACTATCAGAGCAAGCTTTCATTGCCTGTACACTGAGAGTGCATACAATTGTCAGCATATCACTCACTGTATACGGTATTGTACCTAAGATTGCACTTACTGCTTGTAATGACACCAGGCCAGTACAGGGAACCTATAGCTCTTTGTATCGAAACTCTTGTCGTGATTATATAGCAGTGAAACTCAACTGTTTGACAAACTGTCGTCATAATGTATATTTCTTTCTTTTCCAGACCAAGATCTCAGTGTGTACTCGATATCAGAGAGTGCAGAGGCTCCTCCAGCATATTCTGAAGCCAGAAGATACCCTGTGAGTACTACATGTAAAGTTTCACATTAAACTAACCTCAAACCAGGCTCTCTTTCACCCGTTTTCCAAACTCATGAGCCAAAACTAACTGAATTGCCCATGATACTAGCACAACCATGACATTGTAGGGGGAATAATTATTATTATTATTATTAATGATAATGATATTTTCTATTGTGCACGTTTCAGCAAGCTGCCAAGAAGCCCCTCCCAATCATCGTACCAGTCTACCCCACCCTGAGGAGAATGAATATGATGAGGTCTGGAACCGGCCAGAGGGAGCATGCAATCAGTCAGAGTGGGGACCTGCCAGAGGAAGTCACAGCACCTGATGGCAGGGGTAAAGAGGCCATTCATTTTGCACATAAGCTATTTTTTGTGCTACCATTGTAACTGTAGATCTGAGGGTCCATTGTATGCAGTTTTGTACGCAAATTCTGATTGTATCACACATGCTCTCTCTCTCTCTCTCTCTCTCTCTCTCTCTCTCTCTCTCTCTCTCACACACACACACACACACTGTGGTGCAGACGTTCAATATCAAAACAAAGGTTGCTGTTGGAAGGCCTGTCACACAGACATCAACGGCAAGTGGTGGAAACCTCAAAAGGCCGGTCCCTGCATGGCTGTCCTCCTCATCATAGGCTGGATCCTCTTCCTTGTCTTCTTCGGCTGGATCGTCGGTCTAGCGTTGATCCTTGTCTTCATTCTACTCTCGTTTGCTTTCTGTATAAACTTTATCTGCACCGGGCGGTGTCAGGTTGAGGAGGAGGAGGGGGAGCAACAGAATGTGGCCCCGACGCACTTTGAGAGTGGATATGGTCATTACAATGGCACGAATAATAACGTCAGACATACGCCGGCATAGGTGGTTATTTGTTCTATTTATAGGATGCATTTTTTAATTTTATAATTTTTGTTTGTATATTGCACAGGCAATTGTTATAGTCTATCGAGCTATAATCATTATTGTTATTTTATATACCCCTTTGCACACACCTCTAGCTCGGTAGATAATTTTGAGTACATTATTATTATTATTATTGAGATGTGGTATTTACATTATTGACGGTGAAATCTATATAGTTATATTTTTATTGGCATGTACATAAAAAATGGACATTTTGACATTAATTTTTACCCTTTGTACTATGTGCAACTGGTCCTTGTTTTGCTAAAAGAAATGAACGTTTACAAATATCTATGCACTCACTCGTAACAGTTTATAATATCAGGGCAAAGAAATGTATATTTGATGATTTACATAATGTCACATTTAGATAAGATCGTAAGAATACACAAAGCATAAATTAGGTTTGTTACTACACTACTCACTGTTGTGTGTGGAGGGCTTCACACCCTGACCAAAAGTGGAATAATGTTGACCTTTCATGCCACTGTGAGTTTGTAGTAAATCAACTTCAAACAAATTTCTCTTTGGCCCCCCACTCGGTGCACCCCCTGCACTCTGCCCCCTGGGAAAAGCATCCCCCGAATTTTGAGTTTTGTTAGTATTTTTCGTAGTCTTCTTAGCATTTCTCAGCTGGAGTTGCTGAGATGTGTGGTCGTGATTGGTGCTTGCTATGGTAGGCTTCATATAGCCAGCTCGCTGAGAAGACTTCAAAGAATGGCTGACCAGTTTGGAAGGTTGCATGGGTCTTGCATTAGAGGCTGAATGGACAGTCATAGGCTGAGTTCTACGTGTTGTGTGTGCTGTTTTCGAAGTGTGTGGTTTTGATGATCGTTTGGTGACGGATACTTTTGTAGGTTTAGTCGCTTTTGAGAATGGGTGTGGTCTTTGAGGATCATGTGACATGTCTCTTGAAACTGGGTGTGGTTTAAGAGTGTCATGTGACATGTCTTTTGAAACTGGGCGTGGTCTGTGGGGATCATGTGACAGGTCTTTCAACAGTGGATGTGGTCTGTGTCCATTGGTATTGACCAACTGATGCAGGCATTGAAGGTAGTACTGCTTCAACTCCTGGGCTGTTGCCTCACGGACCTCCTCCAGTTCTCTTTGGTGTTGCTCCTCTCTTGACTTGTGTGCCTCACGTAACTGGACACACACACACAGACACACACACACACACACACAAAAGTACAAGTTTCATAGCAATGAAAGTTTGGTTATACAGTAAGCAGTAAAGAACGCATTCATGTGGATATGCATTGATTGTAACCTCATTTCTCAGGCTCTCTCCTTCACAGAGAGGAGGAGACTCTCTCTCTCTTTGAAGGGGAAAGCTATGGAACAATGCTATTTCAATCGTAGGTATTCTATCAAACACTCCACTCCTTACCAAGGCTGTCACGTCACTCCTAACAGCCCTCATAGTCGCCTGCAGCACTTCTCTCAGTCTGTTCAGATCGATCTGTACAAATTGAGTCGTCTCATGAGGACCACAGAGGCCGTCCTTCATCACCCCTCCCTCCAGACCGGGGGGCACCAGTCTCTCCTCAGTCTCTTCTTCCTGCTGCTGCTGCTGCATGAGGGTTGCAACTCTCCCCTCCAGTTGTCTGATCTCATGGCTCATGTGAGACTTCTCCTCTTTGTGCCTGAGAGCCATCTCTGTCTTTTGTGAGCTGAGGAGTTCTCTGTAGTGTTGCTTGGCTTGAGACAGAGCCTCTTCCAGTGTAGCCTGGAGCCAGTACATGTGCGTTGAGAGTGAATAGCAAATATTACTGTCTCAGATATTATTATTTCCTTAATGTAGAGTATACCATTTTAACTTCTATCAAGAGTCCAGGACTCTTGCTTCTATGTACACATGAAATCAATTTTCAAAATAGTTTTCAATATTTTCCTTCATTATAATACAAATGATTCATTTCACTGCTACAACAACCACCCTCAATGTAATATAAACCAACAATACAGCAAGGCCTAAAAGAACGAGGATACTAATGAACTACATCGTACACTATTTTGTGAGCTGAGGGTATCCTTACCTTCATCTTTGTCTCTTGTTCTTCCTTCCATCTCCTCTTCACCTGCTCTATCTCGGCGGCCACCACAACCCTCTGAGCCTTGCTCCACTCCTGGTGGGCTGTGGCCAAGAAGGAGCTCTGACGTTGCTTCCACTCCTTGCTGCACTCTTCTCGTATCCTCTCTCTCTCACTTGTCACAGCCGACTCCAGCCTCACAGCAGCCTCTCTCTCACACTCCTGATTGAAATAATAAGAGTTCATAATATTGATTCATTGCAGTGAGCAGATTTTCAAATTCATAGATACATTTTGCTTCCCAAAACTGTTTGAAATGTTTTGTTCACCGAATTTTTAGTACTTTCCTAAAAGGTACATGCAACTTATTGTCATTGTCCACTACTGACTATGTACAGTAACTGGTGCAAAAGAAAGACAAGGAAAGAAGGTTACAAAAACGGTTGTAAATGATCGACAAATCGATGTGTCGAAGTGTATGTACCTGTCTTGTCTTCTTTATGGCATCGTCCATTTTCTTCTGGTGTTCTCTCTCCCACTGACTCCTGGCGTGTTTCACGACAGCTCCTACACTGGCAGAGGAGGAGACTGAAGACAGGGAAGAAGAAGAAGAGGTAGCATCTTTGACTCCTTTTGATGTCCTCAGCTCCTCCTGCAGTCTGCTCAGCTCCTCGTGGTGGTGCTGGTTCCAGAGCCTCTGAGCAGCACTCACAGCACTGTCAACACGGGCCTTCATAGAGCTAGGGGTGTGGCGAAGATATACATGTAGGAGAGTGGGTAAAATAGCTTATTGATATATTCATATCAATTTGGAGGCGAAATAGTTCATTATGTGAATCACAATCTAGTAAATGATTTTTTTTGAAAATAGGACACCAGCATATTATAAAATCATAAAAAAATTGTATCTTAACCAGCATATCAGCACCATTATTAATGAAAAGCACTAAAGTGCTAAACCCTCGGCGATCGGCGCGGCGAGCTCACGGCATGCATTGCGGGTTTGCGATCTCAGAACAGGTGATTCAAGATCGGAATTTTGTGAAACTTATTGCTAAATCTACGATCAACTCTCTGCTGCTCTGACTCATTAGTACGCTTGGATACTTTTGACCTACTATCACTTACTCTACGATAAGCTTTCTGTTGCTCTGTTTCACTAGCTCTTTTGGCAGCTGTACATTTCTTGTCTTGGTTTCTACGATTCGACAAAATTGCTAGCAGAGTACAAGATATAGCTAGAAACTCACAACTCAAAGAACACCCAATCAGCGGATTAAAGCAGATATCTACGAAGCGAACACAGTACTAAAGGGCTCGCAAAAGCAGTCGGACCATGTGTAAATTCTAAATACCGCACACCTACTTGGGCGTATACAATAGGCGTGGCGTAAGCCTTATGCTTCAATACAAAAAGTACGAAGCCTCAGATCTCAAAAACTACAGCGTTTTGCAAGATGCCAAACATATTATTTCAAGATAACTTCGATTCATGAACGTAAGTACCATCCATTTTGACCATAGAGTTGCCGTTCTCCAGATTATCCCGTAACAGACAGACGCACACACACACAAAACGACTACTGTAACCCTCCGCACGTGCTACGCACGCACGCCGAGGGTTAACTACAACTAACTGACTGTATCACTCTACTAATTCAAACACACTCACACACACTAGCAACGACTCACTCTTCCTTCTCCTCCAGCCATTGCACCCTGGCTCTCCTGACGGCCTCGTCCACGGAGGCCCGCCTCTCCTCCTCCCAGTCCTCCCGGGCCCGGACCACTGCCGTCTCCTTCATCCTCTCTCTCTCCACCTGGTGCTGGGACCTCAGGTCTCTCATCTCTCTGGCATGCTCCTCTATCAGATGTTGTTTTGTTTCTGAGAGCTCTTTTGTGAATGTTTCTTTAGCTAGCAGCACAGCTTTGGATTTCTCTGATTCTAATCTGTTGTGTGTGTGTGTGTGTGTGTGTGTGTGTGGTAGTAATATGACATGCCTGCCTGAAGGAAGTAAATACCTAAGGTTTGGTAATAAAATTATCCATCAGCGTTACAATGATGAAATCTTCAATTGATCTGTTCACCTATCTATCTAGACCATGCTCCCCTCACCTGTTCTCCCAGTCTCTACGTTGCTCCCCAAGTGCTTTCTCCACACTGGTCTTGCTCTCCTCCACCAGCCTGGCCCTCCACTCGACCCTGGCAGCACTCACAGCCTCTTGGACGGCCTCGTCCTTCTCAAGGGACCACTGCAACTGGGCCTGGAGTCACAGATACACACTGAACTAGTGGGTCTATAAATCCTCTCATATCTAGGCTTGTTACTATGACTGTGGTGATGTTATAAGCGTAGATACACACATTGTATTACAGTGATAGACATATTTTTTTTTCTATTTAGTCAACGTTATGTCAAGCTCATGACCAAGTTGATTTTCATATTTCAACAGAGCAACTACGTATAAATGTACCTTATTAAGAGCTTCTTGGACATTGATTTCTCTCTTCCTCTCAAACTCTTCTATCTGTCCTTGCAGTCTCTCCCTCTCACTGCACACACTCACGTACTGCTCCTGAACTGTAGCCAGGTCACCTCTACAAAGAAAAACAGAAAGCTCATGAATTGAGCGTTTTAGATAGTCACGTGTTCTCTATATACTGTAGAGATGATACTGTTTGCATGGAGTATGCAGCCAAGAGACTGACTTGATCTGTGAGATCTCTCTCTTGTGTTCTTGGTCGATCCTTGTCTTCTCAGAGTCCACCGAGTCCTTCAGTCTCTGGCTGGAGTCTTCATGGAGCTTGAGACAGGCTGAACGACACCTGAAGGAACATAAGTAATACAAGATTGAACCAATCAACTTTTCTTTCAGGGGTAAGTATTGCAAGAAAATATCTGCTTCTTAGAAGCCATAGATGATAAGTATGTGTAGTAATCATTTGAAAATATACAGCAGGTATCCCATCTCATGCAATGCCAGCTCACACAAACACCATAAAAGTGTTTGTAAATGGTTCAGTCCATTATGCACTAGAGCTAGATCCAACCATCACGTACTGTTCAAGAGCAGCTCTCTTCTCCTCTTCAAAGGAGCTCCTGTTCTCTTCGATGGTCTTCTTGAGCTCCCCGGCATGAGACAACAGCTGCTCCTTCTCCTCAAGCAAGCCTGAGATCTCTCCGGCCTGTTCCACTAGCACCCTCTGACATAAATTATATACACACACACAGAAAGAGATGGTAAATTTGCACTGAAGCTACAATTATATGAATGTAGTCTCATTCCCACATCATGTACATATAATACTCTGTGCATAGTGCAAAAATTTATTAATGATCATCACCAATCTAGAAAAAAATTCAAGTTGTTTCAGTGTGCCATAACATTCGGATTAAAAGCAAACACTGTTGATGTAAATCACGTACAGTAATACATCAGTATAATAGCAAGCAGATAGGATGGCCAGGGAAAGAGGCTACTCAACATATTCCACTACACATCTACATTCCTAACAGAATGATGCATCCAATCATGTTCAAGAAGCCCACCTCAGTTTGCTGTGCCCGCTCCAGAGCAGCCAGCAGCTCTTCTTGAGTGGTGTTCAGCTGGAAGGTGAGGTCCTCCACTTGTGTGGCCAGTTCCACTATCCTGGCACCCTCGGCTTCATCACAACCAACGAAGTCCAACTGCTGGACAATACCACTTCCCTGCAAAGCTAATCCTGCGTATAAAATGACATGACATTAATTATGGTCATTTGTACAAAAAAAAAAAGATCTGTGTAGCTTATAATGCAGGCTGAATCATTATATGTACATAAAAAAGATATGATTGATGTCTTTAGATTTGCACAATAAAGGAAGTTGGTGAAAGATTCTTCTGGCTTGCCTTTGAGAGAGTCCATTTCTTGTTCTTTGCTGGTCAGTTGTGCTTGGTACTGAGTGTGGAGATCGTGAAGCTCTTGTTGAAGCTTGGAAATTGCATCATCCTATATAAGAATAATAGTCACACAGGTATTAGTCTTATCGTACTGCCAACACCCCCCCTCCCACACACACACACACACACACATACACACACACATGCATGTGCATGCGTACATGCACACACACATGCACACACACACACATTCGTGTACCTTGCTCTCAAGCTGCTGTCTAGTTTCTTCCATCTTCTCTTCAAACTCTTGTCTCTCTTGCTGCTGCTGCTGATTAGACTGAGCCAAGGCTGAGCTGTAGTTGTCCCTAACTCTGCCAATGGCATCAGAGCTAGTCAGATCAGTCACTTGTTGAGTCAAACTTTCAACAGTTGCTTCTGAAGCATGCAGCCTGGATGTCAGCTGGACAATGAATCAGTAATCTCAATTGACATATCATTAATTTTGTACAATCATGCTAGATTTCTACACACACACACACACACACACACACAACTGTTTTCGCCAATTGAAAATTGAGTATAGCTAGCAAGAATTTGATTGAGTCACATTTTACCTCTCTCTTGTTGTTCTCAAGAGCTCTGCTCTTGGTCTGTTCGGCTGTGAGTCTCCCTTGCAGTGCAGCCACTTCCCTCTCCAACGTCTGCTGGATGGACTCCAACTCTTGGACGTGGGTATTCAGCTGGTCCCTCTCATTCTCTACCAACACCTGTACCAATTGGACAATGAATAGAACACACACAATGTTTTTGTATGTTTTTCTAGGAGCTATATACCCTTTTTGAAAAAGGAGTGAAAGTATGGAAATGATGATGGTTGAGAGCCTATGCTAACACAGAGGTAAATGTTTAACACAGTGCATGTAAGAAAACATTTTATGTCAAATGTCTCTATCAATATCAGACTATTATTACATACAGCTAGCCTTGTAAACCAGTCCCTCCCTGCTATGCTTATTGTTAAGTGATAAACATAGTGGGGAGGGACTGGTTTACGAGGCTAACATACAGCTGTACACATAAAAGCACCAAGGACCCACTCCATAAACTGCAAACCTTTTCGTGCCTCAGGATCCTCACGTGCCTCTCAGCATCGTCAGCCTGGAAGGTCAGCTGCTGAGTAAGCTCTGCAATGCGTCTTCCCTGGGCCTTGTGCAACACCTCCAGCTGCCTCAAATCAGCCGAAGGTGAAGATGGCGGTGCTCTCTTGTAAGGGGAGCTCTGTTGGTGTTCCACAGAAGGTGCTACGGACTGAGATGGGTACTGATCTTGGGCTGCGATGTGCTGAGCGTTTGTGGGCATCACTAGCTGCTCTTCAGAGTATAAAGCAGAAGGAGGAGGAGGTTGGTGGGAGGTCATTGTGACTGGGAAGGATTGGGCCTGCTGCTGTTGAAAGTGGAGTGGGGGTTCACTGGTAGTATAGGTTGGGTCGTTGCTACCGAGAGATGGAACTTGGTATGAAGTAAGCTGACTCTGTTCTGACTGATGAAACTGAGATGGTACTGCTTGCTCCTGAAACTGAGACAAGTTCTCTACATTGACTACTTGTCCACCATTACCAGCATTTGGCACTACTGAGTTACTTGTATACTCCCTATCCAATGTTCTATTAGTCGTTTCAACATTCTCCAAAACTGCTGAACTACTGTATGCTTGGCTAGTCCCAGCAAAGAGATCAGAGTGCTCACGATCAACTCTACCAGCATGGAACACCTGAGCATGAGCGAGGGGGTGTGACCTTTGAACTGGAGCAGCGGCAGTAGAGGGTGGAGGCATGTAATAGTTTGGTAGCTGAGGTTGTGTCGAGACAGGCGCTGTTTGAATTGGTTGGTGTGGTTGTGTGGGCTGAGAATTGCTCGGTGATGAACCTAGAGGGTGATTGGATGACTTGATCACGTGATTGTCATGTGACTGGGTTGTGTGATCGGGGGAGGGTGATGGAGTGACGGTTCTATCGTCAGGAGTATCATCGCCATTAGAATCAGGCTGGAATAGAGAGAGTGAATAAAAAACAAACTGAATTGTTGTGTGTGTGCGTGTGTGTGTGTGTGTGTGAGAGAGAGAGAGAGAGAGAGAGAGAGAGAGAGAGTGTCTCCATTCCCTCACCTCATTGGGGTCCCTATAAGACACCTGCTCTGACGATACAATGGACAGCTCTCCGTCTACACTGGTGGTACAGAAGCTGTCGTCATCAAGAAGGTCATCTTGAAGCTGCTCACTAAGGAGCTGGTGAAGCTGGGAGAGAGAGGTAAGGAAATCACCCAAACTCACAGAAATTAGGCCTATAATATATAAACTCAAGCCTCGACCGATATCACGATGGAGTTAACCTCCAAACTTTCAAAAAAATTATCTATCAGATTCTGTGTCTTGTCTATTCAGTGTCCATTTCTTACAGTCAAGAAAATTTGCACAGTTCCTATATAGGAGCTTATTATTTATACACTACTCCTTATTCATAAATAACTAACTACAGATATCAAAAACAATTGTCCAGCTAGCCTATGCTGACCTCTTCCTTGCGTTGAATGTCATCTTCTTCGTCTTCGGAATCCTGTATACAACATAAATTTATGCTCAATTTACATATATATTTTAGGTATACTTGTTTAGTATCTCTAAATGGACGTACCTCAGTGGAATTCACCGTGAATATGACAGAATTCTCCATGACTTAGTTCCCGCTTCTTTTTTTTTTAATTGATGCACACTGTATCTTAGCGGCCCGGCGCGGGCGCGCGGTGTTTCTTGCCAGTTTAATTTACTGCGCATGTGCAGTGCGTAGCTTGCGAATCAGGCTTCAGCATTCCTGGGGACGAGGCTACAGCATTCCATGCATTGTCTTCTGATGGATAAGGCATAGCTACACATAAACTACTAACAAAATTCTAGAATTTGATAAAGAACAGAAGGATTAGAACTATAAAACAAGCCAACAAACTGACCTATGCAAGACGTACAGTCTAGCTGTAGGCTGCAAATATTATGGAAGTTATGGTTATACACTAAAGTTAACACTTTAACATGAGTTGTATATAAAGATCAGTCCAGCAGAGGTCCCATGAATACATTTGAGAGCTCTGTCTCTTCAGCACCATTGAAGAAGTCATCAGCTGCTTTAAGAAATTCCTCACGACTTATCTCTCCATTCTTATTAGCATCAATGGTTTCGAATGTCTTGACAACATCTGCTTCACTCATCTCTGGAGCAATGACTTTGAAATACACTTTCAACTCATCTGGAGAGATGTGCCCATCACTGTTTAAGTCAATGAGATCAAAGAGTGTACTGTGAATTTCACTTTGTGCTATAGTCTCATGTTCAGTGTTTAGAACGTAATCAACTCTGATTTCAACTGCCTTTTGTATTGGAGTTTTTTCACCTGGTTTTAGTTTCAGGTGGTCAGCCATTGTCATGAGAAGTTTGTGAAGAGATTCTGCCTGTTCCTTTTTCAAACCACCAATCTCTGCCATTCGTTCTCCCATGATCTCATAGTCTTCACGAGAAATGTAACCGTCTTTATTGAGATCTAGCCTAACAAATCGTGTCCTCATTTTCCGCTGGAAGTAAGCTCTCTGCTCTTCAGTTACATTGGTACTCATGTTGCATGGTGTTCTACAGTGCAGCTACACTGTGTAGCACGTGCAGAGATGAATGGGCTATAGTCTAGGTCTAGTAAGTTATCAAGAATTAATTTATATATGGAAGGAAGTACGATTGACAATGTGTTCTAGTACTCTGACCACAAACAATGAACCTCTAAACCTCAAGTCATATGATAGTCTGCTGAGTATCACTCTAGCTCTGACTCCAGCTCATTTTGAAATTTCTATAAGTTATAGCGCAACAACATGTATGCATGCACTGCATTCATTATAATGCAGAGCTAATCTAGCCTGTATATAGATTGAGATCCGGCCTAACAAATCATGTCCTCATTTTTCACATGTAGTAAGCTCTCTGTTCTTCAGTTATATTATCATACACTTGTTCCTGGTCAGTTTATTTCTCTTCAAATTTTTGATTGTCATACTGCGCAATTATGCAGCTGCTGCATGCATGCATTGACTCATGTCATAATACATTGTCATGTTACATTGTACCAAGAAGTCAAGAACAGTGAATCAATAATGTAATGAACACAGAATGTGTGTAGACTATATGTACCTACATTTTTTTTGTATTACATGTACTTAATTCTAGTATGCATGTTTATGACAGTAAGTGAGATACTGAGATTTAGTCAAGTAGAGGCCCAATAAAACCTCGGAGAGTTCTGTTTCTTCAGTATCAAAAAAGAAGTCTTCAGGTTTTTTAAGAAATTCCTCATGACTTTATATCTCTCCATTCTTATTAGTATCAATGGTTTCGAATGTCTTGACAACGTCCGCTTCACTCATCTCTGGTGCAATGATTTTGAAATGCACTAAGTCTTTCAACTCATCTGGAGAGATGTACCCATCACTGTTTAGGTCAATGAGATCAAAGAGTGTATACTGTGAATAGGAGTCTCACTTCGTGTTATAGTTTTACGTTCAGTGTTTAGAATGTAATCAACTCTGATTTCAACTGCCTTTTGTATGGGAGTTTTTTCACCTGGTTTTAGTTTCAGCTGATCAGCTATAGTCATGAGAAATTTGTGAAGAGATTCTGCCTGTTCCTTTTTTCGAACCACCAATCTCTGCCATTCGTTCTCCCATGATCTCATAGTCCTTGTGAGAAATGTAACCATCTTTGTTAAGATCCAGCCTAACAAATCGTGTCCTCATTTTTTATTTGCTTATAGTAAGCTCTCTGCTCTTCAGTCATTCACTTGTTATGGTTTTGTTTTTCTTGTGAAGTTTTGACTGTCATACGCAATTATGCAGCTGCTGCATGTATTGACTCATGTTATAATGCATTGTATAAAAATCATGTACCAAGAACTCAAACTAAAGTGAATCAATCATGTAATAAAAGCATGGAATGTGTGTAATTGCATTTTTTTTGTATCACATGCACTAAATTTAGTATATGTGCATGACAGTAAATGAGATACTGAGATTTAGTCCAGCAGAGGTCCCATAAAAACCTTGGAGAGTTCTGTTTCTTCAGTATCAAAAAAGAAGTCTTCAGCTGCTTGTAAAAATTGCTTACGGCTTATCTCTCCATTCTTATTAGCATCAATGATTTCAAATGTTTTGACAACATCTGCTTCACTCATCTCTGGAGCAATGACTTTGAAATACACTTTCAACTCGGCTAGAGAGATGTTCCCATCACTGTTTAGGTCAATGAGATCAAAGAGTGGACCATGAACACTAGCCTGTACTCGAGCCTTGCGTTCATCTGGTGACTCCTGGCAGTATAGAAATAAATCAGTGCTCATTTCAACTGCCTTTTGTATGGGAGTTTTTTCACCTGGTTTTAATTTCAGCTGGTCAGCTATTCTTATAAGAAGTTTGTGAATGGAGGTTGCCTGTTCTTTTTTCAAACCACCAATCTCCGCCATTCGTTTTCCCATGAGCTCATAGTCTTCACGAGAAATGAAACCATCTTTGTTCAGGTCCATTCTAACAAATCGTGTCCTCATTTTTCGCTTATAGTAAGCTCTCTGCTCTTCAGTTACATGGGTACTCATGTTGGTTTTAAGTTTTAAAGTATTCAAGTCCGTCCCTGAGTTTTTACTGCTAGCTATAATCTCGCGCGTTCTCGGAACGTCTGGCCGGCTGATCTGACGCTGCATGGCCGAAAAAAAAAGTAATTGTGCGCATGCGCTAATCGATCTTGCTGCGTACGTACGGCGTGCATTGCTTCGTTCCAAAAAAAAAAGCCTGGAAACGAGGATAAAACTTAGTTTTTGCCTTCTGAATATTTGACTATCTAAACATATTACCAAATAGTGTTGAATCAATGCCTAATATATCAAAGTTTACACAATACTTATTCAATTGAGGTAAATGCCAATAAAATATCATATCCGTGAATTCAAGAACTTTAAAGCTTAGTTCAACAGAGGTCCCATGAAGACCTTTGAGACCTCTGTTTCTTCAGCACCAAAGAAGAAGTCATCAGCTGCTTTAAGAAATTCCTCACGACTTATTTCTCCATTCTTATCAGCATCAATGGTTTCAAACGTCTTGACAACTTCTGCCTCAGTCATTTCTGGTGCAAGGACTTTGAAATATACTTTCAACTCATCCGGAGAGATGTGCCCATCACTGTTTAGGTCAATGATATCAAAGAGTGGACCAAGAACACCAGTCTGTACTAAAGTCTTGCGTTCATCAGTAGGACAGTACAGAAAGGAATCAATGCTGATTTCAACTGCTTTTGGTATAGGAGTTTTTTCACCTGGTTTCAGCTTCAGCTTGTCAGCTATTTGCATGAGCATTTTGTGAACATATTCTGCTTTTTCTTTCTTTAAGCCACCAATCTCTGCTATTCTTTTTCCCATGAGCTCATAGTCTTCACGAGAAATGAAACCATCTTTGTTCAGATCCATTTTATCAAATCGTGTCCTCATTTTCCGCTTGTAGTAAGCTCTCTGCTCTTCAGTTACATTGGTACTCATGGTGTTCTTAGATTTCCTGTTTATAGACTTTAAGTCACTGAGTTTCTGAACAATTCAACTGTACGTATGTCTGATAGTCAACTGAAGTATCGTGTATATTCACTATTGATAGCAAGAGTGTATTAGGGAGAGTACACAACAGCATGCATACAGAATTGCATATATGGGATGGGTGGGCATACCTGTGGTTTGCTTTAATGATATTCATTCAGTCAAAATGCCTACGTTGTTGCATATATACTCTCCCTAATACCGTGGCACCCTTGATGATAGCATAAGTCATTAATTCACAAAAGCATTTTTATAGCTTGTAAAAACAAAATCAAATTATAGATAATTAACACTGGTATGTACTATGTAGTGCAGGGCGATTCCGAACCCGGGGGTAATTCTGATGTCGTAGTGCTAGCTAACTTCTCTACTATGAACACTGTTCAGATTATGCTTTTCTTGAACTGCAGATCTGATGGTAAAGAAATCAGCTGAATAGTGTTTGTAGCAGAGAAATTAGCTCATCGAAATTACCCCACCGGTTCAAAATTGCCACGCCTTACCCTATCTATGATTAAATACTATAATTATGTTGTCTCCCTAAGAGCTGTACATATCAATCATTGTAAGAGTATTATTATGTACAGGCTAACATGAACAAGACCTAGGCAAGTAAATTTCTGCTTCATACTGGAATTCGTTATCGACCCAAGATAAAATTTTATCTACATATTAAGGAATGACTAAACAACACTTTGAAAAAAAAATTAAGATTTGACGATCAAGTATTTTACTTCCTGTCGCGATCCGTCAATTTTCTTAATTTTTTGTCAAAATATTGTTTAATACAATCATAGATAAAATTTTTATCTTGGGTCAATAATGGGTTCCAGTATAAAGTGGCAATTTACTTGATTAGGTTACCAAGACAGTATGTGCTTATTTAGCCAAAATTTAATCAATCAAAACGTTAACATAACCTTTGACCTTAGTGGATCAAATACATATAATTATACTTGTAACATAATATTATTTCAAAGCCTGTTTCAAGTGCTATTAGGAAATCTAGTTGGTTTCGTCATGTCTTGCTCCTTAGGACCTAGTCGAAGATAAGGTATATTTTGTACCACAGAGTCAGTGAAAATTGCAAAATATCAAAAAAGTTAACCTGTTATAACTAAGAAGCCATACAACATTGGAGCCTAAAATTTATTGTAGTTTTACATCTCATGATGTACTATGTGCAAACCAACTTGAAATCTGAGGACATGCATGCATCATTTTTTTGTGTTGATTCCACATGCCACTTGTATATATACATTATCTTAGGTCTACTTGTTTAGTATACTACATGGACGTACCTCAGTGGAATTCACTGTAAATAATATTATAACAGAACATGATTCTCCATGAATTCCCACTTCTTTTTTAATTGATGCACACTGTATTTTAGCGGCCCGGAGGGCGGAGGGTGTTTCTTACCAGTGAGTCTACTGCGCATGTGCAGTGCGTACTCGGAACAGGCTTGCGAATCAGGCTTCAGCATTCCATACATTGTCTTCTAATGGATAAGGCATAGCTACACATAAACTACTAACAAGGTGCTACAGTTTGATAGAATACTAATAATTAAGAATACAATGATTAGAACTATAAAACAAGCCAGCAAACTGATCTATGCAAGACTGACATACTGGCAGTCTAGCTGTATAGGCTGCAAATATTATGGATTTATGGTTATACACTAAAGTTAACACTTTAACATGAGTTGTAGATAAAGATCAGTCCAGCAGAGGTCCCATGAAAACATTTGAGAGCTCTGTCTCTTCAGCTCTATAGAAGAAGTCATCAGCTGCTTTAAGAAATTCCTTACGACTTATCTCTCCATTCTTAGTAGTGTCAATGGTTTCGAATGTCTTGACAACATCTGCTTCACTCATCTCTGGTACAATGACTTTGAAATACACTTTCAACTCATCTGGAGAGATGTACCCGTCACTGTTTAGGTCAATGAGATCAAAGAGTGGACCATGAACACCAGTCTGTACTAAAGTCTTGCGTTCATCAGTAGGACAGTACAGAAAGGAATCAATGCTGATTTCAACTGCTTTTGGTATAGGGGTTTTTTCGCCTGGTTTCAGCTTCAGCTTGTCAGCTATTTGCATGAAAATTTTGTGAACATATTCTGCTTGTTCTTTGTTCAAGCCACCAATCTCCACCATTCGTTTTCCCATGAGCTCATAGTCTTCACGAGAAATGAAACCATCTTTGTTCAGGTCCATTCTAACAAATCGTGTCCTCATTTTCCGCTTGTAGTAAGCTCTCTGCTCTTCAGTTACATTGGTACTCATGTTGTTTTTAAATAATTTTCTGTCTATACACTTTCAGTCACTAAGTTTCGAAATCTGAACAGTTCAACTGTATGTCAACTGAATTAAGCTATATGACTGAAGTATAATTTTTTTGTGTGGGTATATAATGTATACATCCTATGCTGAGGGCATTCAATTTGCTTAAGTCATTAATTTTGAGCACTATATCTACAGCTAAACAAACAACAAGCAATTAAAGTGGAAGTGTATAATATGTATATCTCATATGTACAGCTCTTTGTGAGACAACATTATTGTCAGAAGCACTTTATAGCTTGTAAATATGCTATTCTTATATAATATAGCAATATTACTTGTCTCCCTAAATTAAGCTGTACGTATCCTGCTATTTTATAGGGCTTGGGCATGTTGACATGCATATTTTCAGTTGATCCATGCATGCAGAAGAGATACAATATTACACTCAAAAACTCAGACGTTTAAATTTCTTATAATAATGAATTTGGTACAATAACTGAGATACACTTCAACTCTGCTGCATGTATGCATAGATAATATACGGGTCGGAGTATATTATCTATGGTTTGCCACCTACGTAGTGTGCCATATGCAATATAGTGGCACAGTTTTCTCTTTGATCTCAAAAGTCAAAATGCAACAAATAATAATAATAATCCAATCCTCCACATGTGGTAACAATTGATTTGAGATTCAGTCCAGCAGAGGCCCCATAAAAACCTTGGAGAGTTCTGTTTCTTCAGTATCAATAAAGAAGTCTTCAGCTGCTTTAAGAAATTCCTCACGACTTATCTCTCCATTCTTATTAGTATCAATGGTTTCGAAAGTCTTGACAACATCTGCTTCACTCATCTCTGGTGCAATGACTTTGAAATACACTTTCAACTCATCTGGAGAGATGTATCCATCACTGTTTAGGTCAATGAGATCAAAGAGTTTACTGTCAATAGGAGTTTCACTTCGTACTATAGTCTCACGTTCAGTGCTTAAAACGTAATCAACTCTGATTTCAACAGCCTTTTGTATGGAAGTTTTTTCACCTGGTTTTAGTTTCAGCAGGTCAGCTATTGTCATGAGAAGTTTGTGAAGAGATTCTGCCTGTTCCTTTTTCAAGCCACCAATCTCTGCCATTCGTTCTCCCATAATCTCATAGTCTTCGCGAGAAATGTAACCATCTTTGTTGAGATCCAGCCTAACAAATCGTGTCCTCATTTTTCGCTTCAAGTAAGCTCTCTGCTCTTCAGTTACATTGGTACTCATGTTGTTCTTGAATTTTCTGTCTATAGACTTTAAGTCACTGAGTTTCTGAACAGTTCAATTGTTTGTCAACTGAAGTATCATATGGGTATATAAAATTCTGTGCTATAAGCCTATAATATAATTTATTGCATTGCATAAGTCATTCATTAATAATTATTGTCGAAAGCACTTTATAGCTTGTAAATATGTTGCTTTAACAATAATGCTATAATTATTGTCTCCCTAAGAGCTGTACATATAAATAATTGTAAGAGTGTAATAATTATTATGGTAATATTAGTAAATCAGAATCACCTATAGGTGTATAGTCTTTGTTTCAGACTCAACATCATTGAGTCTTGTTTGTTGGAATGAGTGTGGCCAGAGTGGGGACCATGCATGCATGCATGTTATGCATGATTTGCTAGGAGAAGTCTAGCTGGTGATCACATGCAAGACTCAAGTAAAGCTATGGTAACAGTTGACTGAGTTGAGTGCCAAAGTGACTGAAACTGCCGACTCAAAGAACTAAGTTGCTTCTACCCGAGCTTGGACATCATACATCCAGTGAAGAAAGACAGTAACTATAATTATATAATGATTATAGGAAAAAGTTCTGTAAATAGAGCTTATAGATGCATGCATAATACTAGGAAAATGCAAGACATTGATAGGGGCGAGCCTGAGCGAAATCATGTGTAATTAATACAATATTTCATGTGTCTTAGGTTACTGCATGGGTATCTTGTCAATAATGTTTGCACAAGTTGTCAACAGTCATACATGTAGGATCTAGCCTCGTAAACCAGGTCTTCCCCGCTATATGCTTGGTGCTTCTTGCTAAGCGCAGAGGTGTAGGATCACTATAAAGAGTTGTAGTCTTGCCACATTTGCTCCATCCATACTGTTAGCTAGGTATTTTGCTATTAAACATAACACCATCAAAGTTAGCTAGGCTAAGCCATAGATCTATGGCTAAGCCCACTGATGCTCATTGGCAATGTTCATAGCGCTCCACTGAATGAAGCAAACGTCTCTGCTATATTCATATATCCACAGGTTGAGCATCATTATTAGTAAATGAAACTTACAAAACACTGCAGTAGCTCTAGCAGTACTTCACTCTGCTTTCAGTCAGCAAACACTCAATCAGCGCTGCAGCCACATGGACGATCACGTGCACGTGGTCTTGAAGCGGTTAAGGCTTAAGCTTTGATTATCGCGCATACGACGACGACGATAAAAATACCAGCACAGCGGCCGACCTACTCACAAATGTGGGGCTCGCTCAGGCTCGCCCCTATTAACATTTTGTTGTGATTTATGATGAAATGAAGTTTTGTCAATCATAATACTAGAAGAATGCAAGGCATTGTGGGGCGAGCCTGAGCGAGCGCAGCTTTTTGCATGAATTGTACAGCGAATGTAGCCTCGTACCTAGCCTCAGTCCCCAGGCCCAAAAGGACGAGGGGATGAGGCTACCTCGTATCCAGGCTCTCTCCTTTGACCTTTCACTCACCCAGGCCCCTCCCTCCTCTCCCTCCTTATTTTTCGAGGAAGGAGAGGTCTGGGTATGAGGCTACAGCAAATGTATGAAGAATATTTGTCAGAATGACAAAATTAATTATGGTATAGATCTGGCAGCTGTCAGTGCCAGTACAAAACTGACAGTGTTCAAATGACTGTGCCTGTGGTGTGAAAATCAGGAGTTTGTTTACACGAAGGATTGCTAATGGGACATGTAAAATCTACGGTTGTATTCAAACTTGGTATCTCTTACCCTCTGACACTGTATATTGAGCAAGCCTGGCAACACCGTTTTTCTACTTGCAGTTTCTGCCTATCTTTCTGTTGGGCGCTGCTGTTAAACTGTTCCTGTGCCTTTCTCTCATAAGATATGCTTAGCAACTGTCTAAGTCTCACAACCTCTGAGCTATTTAGAAGAACCATTTCTCAACTGTTCTGCTCTAGCTGCCTCTGTCTGATTTCTCGATCGCGGATATCGACTGTTTCGAAAACACGTGCACACTCTAAACTTATGCGCATGCGTAAGTATGCATGGTACATGGTACGGGTCGATCATTATGTTAGCTAGAAATAGCTTAGGTGAGCGTACAAGACCCAACGATGACAGACAGACAGACGGTCCCGACGTACAACTCGCTATCTGGGGCTCGCTCAGGCTCGCCCCAATAAAAAATAATGGACAATTCAAAGGAACTTATTGGTCTTAACTACTTATAGCTAAGCTTTTTTACTCTGAGCTAGTGTATACATATGCCTGTATTAACGATCATAACATAATCCACTAAATGTCCATTGTAAATCAAGAACCCTTCATTCCAATCGGTCAATAAGTTCAAACCGGCCATGTTGCACTATTAGCCCGCTCACTGATTATCAGAGCCACAACCTGGGCCCACTGGGCAAAATCATTCTCCCAAGCAGATTGATTGCCAATTAGCAAAACATCTTGCAGGGTCAGTGGGTCATTTGAGGTAGGTGGGGGTGAAGTGGTTGATTCTTCAGTTGGTGGATCTGTATAGGCATTTCAGTGGTTGGCTGTGAGGAAAAAAACCACAGTAAGCTTAGATATGTACATTAATTGGTATCCATATCAGATTTAATTTGTTGTTAGTTCTCTTCAGTAGAAAAATTAAATACCATGGATGTAGATATACCTGCATGCCATTAGTTAATCCAATCTCTGCTGGGTATCAGGTGTCAACATTTCACCGGTTGGAGAATCTGTGGCCATTGATAGTGGGATACTCGTCGATATCTGTCCGGCAAAAACACAACATCAACCATTTGTAGTCACTTCTTGATGTCCTCTGCTTACTATGTATACGGTAACAATGCAAAAAGGGTAAAGGTAAGAAAGGAGGTTACAAATCAGTTCAGTTATATCAAATATATATTGTCATAATTATACTTGTTGTGGTTTTATTTCTCTTCAAGTTTTTGACTGTCATACGCAATTATGCAGTTGCTGCATCCATTGTCAATTTGACTCATGTCATAATACATTGTACACATATTTGAATCATGACAGTAGTGAATCAATCATGTAATGAAAATATGGAATATGTGCAACTATATGGACTGGTTTGAAAAGGAACAGGCAACATCTGTTCACAAACTTCTTATAAGAATAGCTGACCAGCTGAAATTAAAACAAGGTGAAAAAACTCCCATACAAAAGGCAGTTGAAAATTGACTCGAAATGAGCACTATTCTAATTTATTTCTATACTGCCAGGAGTCTCCAGTTGAACGCAAGGCTTGAGTAACTGCATATATACATTATAATGACAGTCAATAAATTTAATCCTATTGTGCATTTTCCAAAATTTATGTACGTTTGACATGATATGCTACGTTCCTGCGTATCTGTGCACGAATAATTTTCATGTGACACAACATGAAATATTGTGAACCGACCTTAACTTGATAAGAAACATGTATATACCAAGAATTCAAATCTTGCAATCAATGTAATGAACATATGGAATGTGTGTAGCTAATTATAATATTTTGTACCTACTAATGTTTTTTTTTGTTTTTTTTGTACTTTAAGTTTTAGTTTGATAGTTAGTGAGATACTAAGATTCAGTCCAGCAGAGGCCCCATAAAAACCTTGGAGAGTTCTGTTTCTTCAGTATCAATAAAGAAGTCTTCAGCTGCTTTAAGAAATTCCTCACGACTTATTTCTCCATTCTTATTAGTATCGATGGTTTCGAATGCCTTGACAACATCTGCTTCACTCATTTCTGGTGCAATGACTTTGAAATACACTTTCAACTCATTTGGAGAGATGTACCCATCACTGTTTAGGTCAATGAGATCAAAGAGTTTACTGTGAATAGGAGTCTCACTTCGTGTTATAGTTTCACGTTCAGTATTTAGAACGTAATCAACTCTGATTTCAACAGCCTTTTGTATGGAAGTTTTTTCACATGGTTTTAGTTTCAGCAGGTCAGCTATTGTCATGAGAAGTTTGTGAAGAGATTCTATATACCTGTTCCTTTTTCAAGCCACCAATCTCTGCCATTCGTTCTCCCATGATCTCATAGTCTTCACGAGAAATGTAACCGTCTTTGTTGAGATCCAACCTGACAAATCGTGTCCTCATTTTCTCTTCAAGTAAGCTCTCTGCTCTTCAGTTACATTGGTACTCATGTTCCTAAATTTTCTGTTTATAGACTTTAAGTCGCTGAGTTTCTGAACAGTTCAATTGTTTGTCAACTGAAGTATCATATGGGTATATAAAATTCTGTGCTATAGTGCATTGCATAAGTCATTATTGTCAAAAGCACTTTATAGCTTGTAATTAACACTAATGCTAGAATTGTTGTCTCGGTATACGTAAGAGCTGTACATATAAATAATTGTATTATCCATGGTCATATTAAATCAGAATCTCCTATATAATATTATAGCCAGACTCAACATCATTGATTTTTGTTGGTTGGAATGAGTGCGGCTGGAGTGGGGACCATGAATCCATGATGCATGCATGCATGTTATGCATGATTTGCTAGATATCTTTTAAGATTAACTGTAGGAGTCTTCTAGCTGGTGAATACATGCAAGACTCGAGTACAGCTAGGCTGTATGGTAACAGTTGACTCAGTTCAGTGCCAAGTGACTGAAAATTCAAAGAACCAAGCTGCTTCTACCCAAGCTTGGACATCAGGCATCTGAAGAAAGACAGTAACTATAATATGATTATAGGGAAAAGTTAGGGATCTGCAAATAGATGCATACATACAATGACATGAATAATTACTAATATTAACATTTTGTTGTAATTTATGATGAAATGAAGTTTTGTCAGTCATAGTGAAAAAATAATAATAGACAAATCAGAGGAAATAACTACTTATACGTTTTTGTTTTTAATCTGAGTGTATGTATATATATATNTCAGTCCAGCAGAGGCCCCATAAAAACCTTGGAGAGTTCTGTTTCTTCAGTATCAATAAAGAAGTCTTCAGCTGCTTTAAGAAATTCCTCACGACTTATTTCTCCATTCTTATTAGTATCAATGGTTTCGAATGCCTTGACAACATCTGCTTCACTCATTTCTGGTGCAATGACTTTGAAATACACTTTCAACTCATTTGGAGAGATGTACCCATCACTGTTTAGGTCAATGAGATCAAAGAGTGTACTGTGAATAGCAGTCTCACTCCGTGTTATAGTTTCACGTTCAGTATTTAGAACATAATCAACTCTGATTTCAACAGCCTTTTGTATGGGAGTTTTTTCAGCTGGTTTTAGTTTCAGCTGATCAGCTATAGTCATGAGAAGTTTGTGAAGAGATTCTGCCTGTTCCTTTTTCAAGCCACCAATCTCTGCCATTCGTTCTCCCATGATCTCATAGTCTTCACGAGAAATGTAACTGTCTTTGTTGAGATCCAACCTGACAAATCGTGTCCTCATTTTTCTCTTCAAGTAAGCTCTCTGCTCTTCAGTTACATTGGTACTCATGTTGTTCTTAAATTTTCTGTTTATAGATATTAACTCTGACTGAGCTTTCTGAACAGTTCAATTGTTTGTCAACCGAAGTATTGTGTGGGTATATAAAATTTTGTGCTTAGCCTATAGTGCATTGCATAAGTCATTATTGTCAAAAGCACTTTATAGCTTGTAAATATGTTGGTTTAATTAACACTAATGCTAGAATTGTTGTCTCCATGTATGTAAGAGCTGTACATAATTATAAATAATTGTATTATGGTCATATTAAATCAGAATCTCCTAAATATAGGTGTAGTCCTTGTTCCAGACTCAACATCATTGATTCTTGTTTGTTAGAATGAGTGCGGCTGGAGTGGGGACCATGAATCCATGATGCACGCATGCATGTTATGCATGATTTGCTAGGTATCATTTAAAATTAACTGTAGGAGTCTTCTATAGCTGGTGAATACATGCAAGACTCGGGTACAGCTAGGCTGTATGGTAACAGTTGACTCAGTTCAGTGCCAAGTGACTGAAAATTCAAAGAACTATGCTGCTTCTACTTGAGCTTGGACATCATACATCCGAAGAAAGACAGTAACTATACGATTATAGGGAAAAGTTAGGGATCTACAAATAGATGCATGCATACATGGATAATTACTAATATTAACATTTTGTTGTAATTTATAATGAAATGAAGTTTTGTCAGTCATAATGAAAAAAATAATAATAGACAAATCAAAGGAAATAACTACTTATAAGGTGTTGTTTTTAATCTGAGTGTATGTATTATAATATGCCTGTATTAGCGATCGTAACATACTCCAATAAATGTTCCGTTGTAAATTGAGAACCCTTCATTCCAATCTGTCAATAGTTCAAACCATGTTGCACTATTAGCCCGTTCATTGTCAGAGCCACCTTCTTTTAGCCTTCTAACAATGCCTCCACTCACAGACTCTGGAAGACGAAGACCTGACTCTGATCTTGTGAAACTTTCCCACTGGGCAAAATCGTTCTCCCAAGATTGAATGCCACTTAGCCAAACATCTTGCAGGGTCAGTGGGTCATTTGAGGTAGGTGGGGGTGAAGTGGTTGATTCTTCAGTTGGTGGATCTGTAGGCATTTCAGTGGTTGGCTGTGAGAAAAAATATAGCGAGCTTATATAGTGTACATCAATTGGTATCCATATCAGATTTAATTTGTTGTTAGTTCTCTTCACTAGGGAATCTCGGATGTAGGTGTACCTGCATGCCACTAGTCAATCCACTACTGAAGCCAGATCCAATGATACCATCCATCTCTGTTGGGAATGGTGTCAACATTTCACTGGTTGGAGAATCTGTGGCCATTGGTGGTGGGACACTTGGAACATCAATATCTGGTCAAAGAAACAACAACAACAACAACAACAACAACAACAACAACAACAACAACAAAACAACAAATAAACAAAAAAAAAAGCATTAATTTTGTAGTCACTCCAAGTTTTTAACTTTAATAATTACGATAAAAGGATTAACATTATTTTCATTACTTTGTGGTCCAAATACTCCATTCTCAGTGGCTGCATCTGTCCACACTGCTCTTAGGTGCTCCCAGTATCTCCTTGCTTGTTCCCACTGCTCTTTGGGAGGAAATGTTCTCAACCGAACGGGGACCAGGTCAACACTGAGCCCACACTGCACTGCTGAATTGTACCACGTAGCAATCTCCTGATAGAACTTACACAAGTCTCTTTCCCATACATCTGAGTAGGAACAAATATAAAGGTATAATACACAATAGTATTACAATCGCGCAAGTGGCCCGTAGCTAAAAGGGGGTGGGGCTGCTACGGTACCATGCACCATTACTGGTACAAAAAACCACCTAAACAATAAAACTTACTTGGAATGCAAAGTTTTGTACATGTATCTTCACTACACTGTCCACTAACAGCAGAGAAAACGCTCAGCGGAGCTAATAGCAGTAACAACTTCGCCATCACACGCATTCCGTAGGTCACACCCCTCTTTTTCGCCTCTCGCTGCACATCACGTGCGACTTCATGACGT
This sequence comes from Tethya wilhelma, assembly GCA_964030475.1. Taxonomy (NCBI): domain Eukaryota; kingdom Metazoa; phylum Porifera; class Demospongiae; order Tethyida; family Tethyidae; genus Tethya; species Tethya wilhelma. The sequence continues at coordinate 11,706,725 of CAXIPT010000002.1, read as the reverse complement.
CATGCATATTTTGAAAGTATGGCAACTGAAACTGATCCGGAGCCAGAAGTAAACCTTAGCGAGGTCCTTGCAGAAGATCTATCGGCTGGTATGTGCGTGTTATATGTAGTAAAAGTAGAGGAGGCCTAAATGCTCGTAACAAAATGACGTTTGTTGTTTCTGGAGTGTAGAAATGTGTTTTGATGAGTGCTGATGATGACCTTTGACCTTGATAATTTTTTGTTCCCCTTCCCTAGCTGGCAACTCATCGAAGCCAGATGAATCAGAAGCCACGCCCACTTCAACCCCATCAAAAAGGAAGCGAGGATCACATGAGCCAAAAGACCCCAATGCTCCGAAGCGTCCCTCGACTGCCTATCTCTTCTTCAACTCAGAGATGAGACCCAAGATAAAGAAAGAGCAGCCCGATTTGACCGTATCTGAGAGGGCAAAGGTCATCGGAAACTTGTGGTCATCTCTAGAGGAGGATAAGAAGAAGGTACACGCTTCATACCTTCACTACTTTGAAAAATGTTTTAATCTGTCTTCACATGGTGTACGTTTCTTCTCTTTGATTCATGTTTCTATGCATTTGCACACACGTACAGCGCTATGTGGACATGGCGCAGAAAGACAAAGAACGCTACATCCAAGAGTACATGGCATACCAAGAAACAGACTCCTACAAGGAGTTCATGAGGAAGAAATTTCCTGGATTATCGAAATCAAAGAAAGCCAAAAAGGACCCTGAATCGCCGACAACAAAGCCAACAGTTAGCAGCGATGATAACACAAAAAAGGTACCACTATCCTGAATGTATATGTGTGTGTATTCTCAGGTGTTAATGTATTGATATTACACTCTAACAGACTCCAGCAGCCAAGCCTGCATCGACTAAAACCCCACTCTCTTGTAAGCAACAGTTTGTGCCCGGTTCAAATATCCCTATTTTCTCAGAAGAGTTCTTACAGCACAATAGAGGTAATGTTTTTTGAACACGAAACAAAAGCAAGGATTATGTACGCATGTATTGTTGATTGGGACTGAATTGGCTGCCAATTTAAAAAGTACATGATTGTGCTTCCCATAATGATATTGACTGTATTGTGTGTTAATTTCATACCATCTAAATCAGTTCACTAATGTACACTTTCTTGTGTGTACAAAGAAAAATAATAGCACTATAGGTGCATTTTGGTCCATTCTTTTACATATTTACAAAAACGGTTCTCAACCTTTGTTTTGTTGCTTTTGTTGTAGTTCACGTACAATGATTTGTTGACTCCATTGTCTACTCTTGTTTCCTCAGAAATGGAATCTCAACTTCGTAAATTGCGTCAGTCTAGTTCCAACATGGAGGAAGAGAACGCTCTCCTCAGCCGACACGTCGAGAACATGAAAGCGGCCGTCGTTCGAGTACAAGAGGAGGTGAAACGTCAGCAAGACCGTCACATGATGCTTCAAGATCATTTGACATCTCTTCGAGAAGTTCTTGCAACAACGTTCAAAGATATTCCCCTACCCGATAGCAATGAGACACCCACACCCGATACTGTTGATTCGTACATGAACAAACTTCAAGTGGCCATTTCGAACGAGCCTGAAAAGCACCCTGATCTTGTTGAAAAAGTCAGCGAGATAGCAAAGCAGTTAGAGACTATTTTGAAGCAGAAATTGTCACAGGAAGCATTTGCAGCAGCTGTGGGCAGTGATGATGATAAGAGCAGCAGTACAGTTAAAGAGAATGGGACATAACACACATACACACATGCACACTTGTCTTCTTATACATCTACGATAGTGGTTGGAATATTCGTATTGAATAACTTTATCAATTCAAGTTACATACATGCATGTACAATATCATTAATTTTGTTAGTTGATCATCTTACCCTTTCCTGAAAAAAATTTTTTGTATGCCGGGTCAAATTTCAAAGTTATAAATATTGCGAATTCGCGCAATGCGCGATTTTTGTTCAGCTTTTGACGTAATGCATCTGTAACCTAGCAACTAAGGGTTAATAACTGGTTGTGGTAACAATCCATCATCTGATGCGTAGTAAATAATGATGCAAGCCATTGCCAGCGCAGCCAGGTACTAACTTCCTTCAATGTTCCACAGTCTATAAAAGAACACAGGACGAAGGAGGCCTGGCAATAGAGGAATACAGTATTGAACGGAGTCGAGCTAGCTCTTGGATGACAGTGAAAGAGCTATGCCCATTCTAACCAGGCTTACGAGAAACTTGTCGCCACTAGGTACAATTTGTAGGTGGGGTACTATTTTATCCACAAAGCAATTTCTATTCTGTAGGGCCTCCACCTTGTATATAGTACAAAGGTCTTTTGTGCTAACAACATTTCTACAGTCATTGTGAGATTGAGTCATAAACATTTCTCTTTTCTCTCTCTATCACCTGTGTTGATATACAGAAGAGATCCCAGGCCAGGCAAATAACCCAACTGTGGGGACACTGAGAGAAGATATGTCTGGAGTAATGAGCACAGGAGCAACCAGTAGCAGTATGGTGGCACCAGACAGCATGAAGGGAGTGAAAGAAGGAGAGAGTGCTTTTGTTGAGATTGGTATGTCTATTCTGACGACCAGAGAGAGTGCTGATGAGTGCTGTGGTGCCAGTGAGAGTCAGAAGACAACAGTGGCTAGTGGAGAAGGACAACAGAGACCTAGATCCTTACAAGAGTGTGAGATCTTCGAGCCAATCAATGACAAGGTACATTCACATATGTCAGCTAGACTGTACTACATTAGCTCAAGGATATTGGCAGGGAGGGAGCCTGGGAATGAGGATACACTAGGCTACTCAAGTCATCACCAATTCCATAGTCAATGCTATAGGCCAAATTCAGTTCAATTTTACAGTTTTTATTGCTCTGTTAACGTTATCTTTCATAGACTCTCTGATGAACAAACGTGTGTGTGTNAGTAATATGGATGACTTCATATTATTATATGCACACACACACACACACACACACACACACACACACACACACACACACACACACACACATACACACACACACACACACTTCAGAGTGTGTGCACCAGGCGAAGAGAACGAGCAGTTCACCCTTCAGACTCGCTGCCACACCTTCCCCTCAGCCATCTTCTCCCAGCACTACACCATGCTAGTCTCAGTGAGAACTCTACCCAGACTAGACCACATCCCAGACCTACTCCTAACCCCCGTACCACCACCATCAGCCCCTTCTCCTTCCAGTGACACCCGGTCAACACTCGCACATGGCAAGAACACCAAGAAGACAGAACCTAGACAGAGGAGTTGTTATGATAGAACAGAATGGTCCAAAGGATCTCCTGATGTGGGGGATAGAGTGGGTCCGTTGGTTGGTGGAAATCATCATCAAAGTGGGACTAGTACGTTACAAGCGCCATTAGCGGTAAGTTCAAGTTTAGATGTTGCTCCTGGTAGAGCGACTGGTAGCAGTGTGGATGACTTGATTCGCAAGACGTCTGCAATAAACATTACGTCATCAGTGCCATCTTCAAGGACATCAAACAGAACATCACAAGTTAGACAGCCTTCGAAACAAAGGAGTGAGAGCCACTCCTCACCACATTCGGCTAGCAGTGATCATTTGATTCAATCAAGAGAGGGTTCCCCTTTTCACCCCCTCAACCCAGTCCCATGAGTCCGAAGCTGTTGTCTGGACTGGGCGATAAAATGCCGTACAGTGAACTCAGGGAAGCCAAGCAAGTGAGTCAGAGTAGAAGCCGTACCAACGAGCTCGGTCCCTGTAATGTGAGCTGGGAGTTGGGAGACAAGGATTGTTTGCACGCTCAGCATTTTTGCTTCGAGTCTGATTGTGTACAGTGTAGAACACAAGCCAGGCCTGATCCTTCCGGATCAGTGGGAGCAGCCCCTTCATTACCATTAACTAATCACCAAATGACAAGAACATTCCACCGATCGGAATCTTGCAACTATCCATCATCGTCGTCTTCTAGGAACGGTTTTGCTGATGTCGGCACTTCTAACCAAGGTAGTGGCAGTGTGTGTCCACCCTCGGCCTCTAGTCCCGTGCCCTTCAACTCACACCTCAGGAGAGGGGCCAATGAGAATAGCAAGAGGAGATCCCTGGCAATTAACATCAATTTCAAAGTGAGTAGTTTGAAAGCATTATGTTTATGATGATATACAAAGAGAAATATTTTAATGGCATGTACACACACACACACAATCCCTTTCAGAGACCTGTTAAACCTCTTATTAGAAGTTCGTCTGCTCCAGTTGTTGTCCCAAAGCTCTGTTTACTGGGAACATTTGAGGTAGCTACGCACTTGTACACTTTCAGTCACAAGTAATATAAAATTATCTCCGAAATAATTGCTACTTATTTATCGCAGAATGTTGTAATGTTGCTCTAATCACACACTAATTGCTAGGAGTCTGTTCTTAATGGTCGTCTTGAGCCGTGTGGCTATGTGGAAGGGTTCACTGCTGAGATAGGAGCCAGTGGCTCATTCTGTCCAAGGCACCTCACACTACCAGTCACTGCAGCATTCTTCAGTCTACATGCTGAGCACGATGGAACATCGCCTTACTTGGTATGTGAATGTGTGCATGTGCAATAGAAGTTTAATTTTTTAGTCTCAAAAGGCACTCTCTTCTGATGGACATATTGTTATAACAGTTAAGCTGCTTTGTATGAAACTACTGTGTGAGCGATTGATCCCTTTTTTTCATGATTTTTTTTTTTCTTTCTTTTTTTTTTGTAGGGACAAATTGATCTTTCAGACATTGGCAAGAAGGGATATCATGTGCCAAAGAAAGGAACAGTCCAAGTGGTATGTAATAGTTAGATACTAGGTTTCTTCAATGTCTTGTTTTAGAAACCTGGAGGCTACTAGTAGTATCCCAAGGCAGCCAAGGTTCCATAAGTAGCCTGAGGGTTTCTAAACCATGTAGAAACAACCAAATGGTGTTTAAAAGTTTAGATCATAGATTGATAAGCTTCATTAATTATTCATGAGATATCTATGAAAAATTTCAGAAAATAGACACCCCAATTTGACCAATCAAATTGCAGTATTTGTGACAACTCTAATCTATATGCTATGCATAGACACCTGAAATTTTCACAGACACTTAATGAATAATTAATGAGGTTTATCAGTCTATGATCAGTCTAAACACATTAGACACTGTTTTGTTTGTTTCTGCATGTTTTAGAAACCCTCAGGCTACTAATAGAGCCCCCTTGGGATACTATTAGTAGCCTACAGGTTTCTAAAACATGACTGCACAAACCAGTGTATACCTATTATACAGCACTCCAATAATCAATGCATCTACTTTTATTTTCAATTTTCTTCTCTAATTATCCAGACTCTGCTCAATCCCAATCAGACAGTGGTGAAGATCTACTTTGTCAAGTACGACTTCTCCGACATGCCTCCTAACTCCCAGACCTTCCTTCGTCACAAGACCCTCTCTCGGCCATATCACCCCTCCGATCACCCCTCCATACCAGCGCTCCATTACCTCATACACCTCAGGTACTGAGAGTATTGTCTAAAATCCCTTTAGTTTGAGAATGCTGCCGGAAGTGAAATAATGAAATTTATGCAATAATTTTCTTATCGGACAAAATAGTTAACTTTCGACTGGTAAGGCTTAGGAAGCTAGAAAAGCAATCAAAAGAACGGGGAGAACAAGCACTTTCCAATGGTGCTTGAAATTTTGAAATCTGTTTGATATTTAGAAAGTTATTCAATTTTTTCTACTGGCATTCTCAAACCAGATGGACTTTAGTGATTCATAATGATTGCAGTGAGACCTCTGAACAAGAGGAACATTGTAGTTCGTCTTGTCTGACTGTTGTAAACACAACTTGTCGACACAAAAGACTAGCAGCTGCTGTTTGAGTGTAGATCGACACGTGTCCAATTGCAAGCCAAATGCCTTTGCTCTGTATGACCTCTCTGTGTGAATGAGTGTGTAGATGATCTTGAGGCATCTGTTATGGGAGGGTTTTATCTGTCCAAAGATTGTGTTTGAAGTGTTGTTAAAATCAATGTTTTCTCTCTNTGTGTGTGTGTGTGTGTGTGTGTGTGTGTGTGTGTGTGTGTGTGTGTGTGTGTGTGTGTGTGTGTGTGTGTGTGTGTGTGTGTGTGTGTGTGTCTGAAGCACAATGTCGTGTCTCAAGACTGGGAAATGATACTTGAGAAGTGTATTTGTGATAAACAGAATACCGCAAAAGAAACGTGTAAGAATCTCTTCATAGAAAGTATCCGTCACACATCCACAAACAACACCACCATACGTCTCTTGAGTCAAGTAGTCAAATTACAAACTCACAAAATGCCATTGCTATACACTCAAAGTTGAAACCAGATATACCAGGGTAGCTATGGTATCTCGTTTACATGAAAGTAAACATTCTATCCCTCAAATTACACAATAAAATTGTGTCCTTATGCATAACAGCGTTATGATCATGTAGAAAGATAACACCTAAACTTCCATTAAAAACTTTCCATATTATACAACATGACGTTTATGGAGCTCATGAGGGCTGTAGGCTCCTAGCTGACAATATACAGTACACCAACATACGTAGTGACAGTAGTGTAATGCCAACAGTAGGACTTACCTGTGTTCTCTGCTGCTGATGTCTCTGTGAACATGGCACCGAGTTGATGGGCAAACTCCTCCCCCCTCTCTCTGCTCACTTCCCGCTGTTCAGTGAGATCACACTTGTTGCCTACAACACACAGTGCTGGGATGGTGGGATGTGAAGGTATTGGTAAGTTGGTGGAAGTTGTGAAGACATGATCAGGTTTTTTCTTACCTAGTTTTGTGTCCACTTTGCCTTCTAATTCTGTGTGTGTGTGTGTGTGTGTGTGTGTGTGTGTGTGTGAAAGAGGAGATATGTAGTTATACGCCTGCGAACAAGGAAGTCATGTCCTTCCCTACACATGCTACACACTTGTAATGGAACACCAGATTTCAAGCTAGCACTATTAACCTTAACAGATAAAATGACAAAATCTCAAGTAGTCCAACACTTGTTTTACATTCCTCGACACAGGGAAATTTGTCCTGGAACAGTTACACAACTTGGGCATGCATGTACATGTACATGAAAGTCCTTTCTACATGACTGTACATGCGCATTTACTAGCTAAATAGACATGCACTCAAACTACAATCCAACATCTCTAACACGAGATATGATAGCCTCATTCCCAGGCTCCAGACAGAGCTAAAGCAAAGCTAAAGAAAGCTCTACCAGTTCTCCCTCAAATGATAAAGCACATTAGGCATTAATATGTCTTTTTTTGCGTAAAATCCAGACTGGTTGTATCAGCCAGCTGCCATGCAATAAGAAGATTTCACCAGTTTTCTCAGGCTCACCTCACGATGTTTCCATCTGACTAGTTAATTTTCCAACAGTATTTCTAAAAAAATGCACACTGCATGGGGTGTGATCAATGGGTGCAGTTTCAAAAGCTAAGCTGGTAGCATAGCTACAGCCCAGCTGGTATAGCTGGTAGCATGGCTAGATCTGGTATAGCTGGTAGCATGGGTATGGCTTTGAAGATTGCTTTTCTGCCAAAATTTTATTCCTCAAAAATTTCTAGCTAACAGTATACAATCACAGCCTAGACCTTCTCTGCTTTACGCATGCGATAGGTTTTCTCCATAATTTTCATACTTTTCAGTAGCCTCACAAATATTTCCTTCAAAAATAAGGAGGGAAATATTCGCAAGAGAGAGCCTGGGAACGAGGCTAGAGAAATGATGTATACATGTTTAGTGGCTATGTTAGGACATGGGCTGACCTTTGACCCAATCTTTAGCTTCATCAAAAGATTTCTCTCTCGTTATATCGTAGACGATAAGAGCAGCATTAGCTCTTCTGTAGTACATCGGTGCCTGTGCAACAACAACACTCTCGTCATACCAAGTAAAACATAATAATATCATAACAATACACATGTTGCAATGAATGTAATGGCATTCAATCTTCTCTGTAGAAGCCATGGATGAGTACACTCACCATTGAACGAAATCTTCCAGGGATAAGAGGATGGAAGTCACAGGGAGGGATATAGAGAGGAAGAAAGTGAAGAATGATTAATGTGCTTCTAAGAACAAACGGTTCTGGATATAAGTTACCTTTCCTGACCAGCAGTGTCCCATAGCTGTAGCTTTATTCTATAACCACTGATTGTCCTGTGTGAGGAGGTGTGTGTGTGTGTGTGTGTGTGTGTGTGTGTGTGTGTGTGTGTGT
>CAXIPT010000002.1:11664117-11697823 GCA_964030475.1 Tethya wilhelma | reverse complement strand
CACACACACACACACACACACACACACACACACACACACACACACACACACACACACACACACACACACACACACACACACACACACGTAGATGCACATACATACATTGAAAAGTTAAAGAAGCTTGCTCCAATGGTGGGGCTGACGCTGGGAGAGAAGGTGTTCCCCACATGACGTAGGACCAGCGAGGTCTTGCCCACACCTGTAGAACAGAGGTCACAATGTGTGTACAGTACAAGATGCTTTCAATAAGAGTGGAATGTCTCTCCATATTCAAACAGACAGCAAGCGCTGTTTAAAGCTAGCTGTGACATGTATGCACTTCCAATCGTGCTCTGAATATTAAACTTCAAGTGATTGTGTGTTCATGTACATTTGAATAAAAAGTTATCATGCTTCATTAATTATCTTTGCTCATCTTGGTATTTATGGAAACAGCACAACTAGGAGGTGAACCAAAACGAACTAGACATAAACAAGTGTGCCTCTGCAGCTCATAATAATTCGCTGCAGATCTACAAGCAGCTGCCAAATCATACGTGTGAAAAGCTACACATTCACTTCTCTATACGAGAGCCCATTTGACTGTGTGCCACTCTAGTATCCCCGTATCTTTACCTTGGGATCCCAGTACCACCACCTTGGCTTCTATATTAGCTGTGCTGTTAGCAGTAGCTGCTAACTGAGACATAATCCTCTCGACTGTTCACTTGAATCGTTTCTTGTCGCACGTTGCTCATGTGATTGATTGCTGACTCGACAAAAATTCAGATATTGACCTTTGACCTTCAAGAGTTGTGTACATAAGCAAGTCATTAGCAATCACAATAATAATAATGGATAAATGGAAAATTAATTGTAATTAGGGTAATCATATTTCCTGTTGAATGAATGGGTTTGCTATTGCTTCCATGCTGTCAGCGGGGCATATTAGCACCACTGCAGTCCCCCTGCACACTACCAGTCCTAGGTTTCTGGTCTCGTCTGTAATCTTGAAAGGATCATCAGGATCTGAGGATATAAAAGCATATTTCCAAAATTACATATACATATATGAATACATGCATACATTGTTACTAAAATATGCAGAGCAGATCATCCAGTAGCTAATGTATCAGGCTATAGGAATAGTTAGTTTGGCAGTATATATATATATATATATATCTATCAATGAATATCATTGAACACCCTACATGCTCAAGCTGAATCATCCAGGATCATTGCACGCATTGTTAGGTGTCCCGGGACACTAGTCATGCTCTCAGTCTAGCTATGTATACAGTGCACACCTTGCATGTGTTCGACAGTGCCATCCAATACAAGGTTCAGTAGCTGGTCATATCCTTTGAGAGTGCCAGTGGCTGTACGATAGGAAAAGGCAATGAATACACACAGTCAGGAAATATTCGTATATAAGTTAATATATATATATATATAAATAAACTGTTGAGCAAACCTTCTCTCCCTCCTTGAAATTTGACTCGAACTTTCTTCTCGAGAAACTTTCCAAGTTCAGCACTCAAGAGCGTCTCCTTCTTGGGTTTCTTCTCAGGAGGGGGTGCCTATTAAAAAGCACATGCATGCATACAGTATACATAGAGCACATGCATCTGTTGTGTTTGTTTTGAGAGTGGAGTGTACCAACTCTATATGCATAAGTAGGTTTACATAACTGAAAATTATGGTGGTTTCAAATTGACTGTGACTGCTGTGTACTTAAGTGTACAGAATAGTTTGTTTAACTCACAGCTGCCATGGCTATTAATAAGAAGCTCTTGATGTATGGTATCCCTGTTGTTTCAAAGATTATGTGTATAAACACATGCACACTGTACCACTAACTTCTAAATAAAGCACACAATTTTGTCATAGCCAATGAGTTACAACTTTTGTGGTTTAAAAGTATGGATGGTGACACCCACATAATTTGACAAGGCACAACTAAACAGTTAACATTAATATACTGTAACATACTTGAAAAAACAAACAAACAAATTGACAACTAGAAGTTAGAGACTGCAACAAATACTTGAAAAAATGACAACTAGAGGTTAGAGTCATTGATGAGCTTGTCTTTTTCCGAAACAGTCTGCTCAGTCTCAGTCTCTGTCTCTGAATGGCCTCCTTCCTTAGCACTGTCACTTGAGGTGGACTTCTGCAACAAATTGTAAATAAACACGATATCCTTCTTTGCTAGATTTTCTTATAATAATTATACATCAGTTATACACAAAACAAATTATAGTTGCAGTACCTCAAGCAATCAGCATAAGGACTGCAAGCCCAAGTACCACTTGAGGTATTGCAACTAATTGTTGAAAGTTTACTCTGTGACTTTTTTCAAAGCAATCACATGTAAATATAAGTAAACAATACTTTGTCTACTGTGTAGCAATACAAAATGCTTAAAATGCATAATTGATATGAACTACTACTTCCAACAATGAAGTATATAGACAAGTGTACATTTTTATGCAACTTTGAGCTAGCTTACAGATTTTGATTTTCCCGTGAAGAATTGAACAAATTCTCTTCTTATCAATGAGAGTATGACGACCGATCCCAGCGTAGCAGGCACTAAATAGAGCAGTGCAGGCTGAGCCACCTTCATGAAGGCAAGAGCAATCATGGTAGCAACCAGTCCAACAATGTAGGCTGTGCACAATGAACCATAGTATTATATTATCAAATGATATACCGATTCAAATATAGAAAATACATACATACATATGTAGCCTGGCAAACTAGCTGGACTTTTCAAGTTCCTAAACTTGTACCCAGGCTCTCTCCTTTGACCTTTCCGTGAGTGAAAGGTTAAAGGGGAGAGCCTGATAATATTATATTGTTAAGTGCGAAGAAAAAATCAGAAGTGGGAAAGGCTTAGTTTGTGATGATGGGAGGAGATATAAACCTCTCCACATGCTCAACAACAACAAAAACCAACAACACTGACCTATTCCACTTGTAGCATAGTACAGTCTGCAACAGTTTCCCTTTCGAACTGTGAAGTCAAACTTGAAGCACTGAGCGACAAGGAGGCCAGGGATCCCCACATCCCCGTACCCCAGGAGGGAGTATGGACGAGTGACGTAATACTGGGAGCAGAGGGAGTCCAATTTCGTAGGGTAGATGAAACGAGGGACTCTGAAGACCACCGGGAGTTGCTCCGAGGTTGAAGAGAGTTGAGGACCCACAGCAGCCCTCTCCATCACACTCACACCATCCTAGGTGTGTGTGTGTGTGTGTATGTGTGTGTGTGTGTGTGTGTGTGTGTGCGTGTGCGCATGTGTGTGTGTGCCATGACAGAAAAAGAGTCAGAAGCTTATCATAAAGTTTGTACAAAGCTCTCTCTCTCACACACACACACACTCAAACACACATATCTTACCGATGTGAAATAAGGTGTGATGAACACCATAAAGATATCGTAGAAGAACAGGAGCACCATCAGCAACGCCACCACCCACGGCCTCAAGAACAGCAGCCGCTTCAACAACCACAAGAGAAAAGCAAATCCAATGACATTCTGGAGGAGCCAGGCGTAGCTGGCGTGGCGTTCAACAGCCCACCACACTGTTATGGCAATGCAGAAGAGAATGGTCACAAAGAAGAGAGGATCGGGACGATATCTCAAGATAGGGATCTTGTTCTTTGGNTTGTGTGTGTGTGTGTGTGTGTGTGTGTGTGTGTGTGTGTGTGTGTGTGTGTATGTGTGCGTGTGTGTGTGTGTCATGACAAACAAAGAGTCAAAGCTTATCATAAAGTTTGCACAAAGCTCTCTCTCTCACACACACACATATCTTACCGATGTGAAATAAGGTGTGATGAACACCATAAATATATCATAGAAGAACAGGAGCACCATCAGCAACGCCACCACCCACGGTCGCAAGAACAGCAGCCGCTTCAACAACCACAAGAGGAAAGCAAATCCAATGACATTCTGGAGGAGCCAGGCGTAGCTGGCGTGGCGTTCAACAGCCCACCACACCGTTATGGCAATGCAGAAGAGAATGGTCACAAAGAAGAGAGGATCGGGACGATATCTCAAGATAGGGATCTTGTTCTTTGGAAGTCTGGGGAAGGGGGGGACCGATCACTATATAAACCACTACTATACTTTAAACAACAGTGTTGCATACAATGTTAATATATATATATATATTTATACATAGCCTCATGCATTCCTAGGTTAACTCCTTTACCATTTTTCGATAGTTATATCGAGGAAGCATAAAGGAGCAGAAGAACCAGAATAAAATGCCATTATACAATATATGTGTAATAATTTAATATGGTGAAAATTTCCAACATAAGTCATTGTGCAGCAACATGATCTTACCTGCATTTCTCTGGTAGTGGTATCAGTGCAACAAATGGTGATAGGAGATTGTAGAGACCAAATGTTGCAGCAATAGTGTACAGAGCTATTGCTACATAAACTGCACAGAAGGTAAAAATGACCATGATAATTCAAATAAGCACACACACACACACACACATACAATAGTTGCATGACCCTTAAGTGGGGGGCACCCAATGCATGGTCGAGTGCCGCACACTTAAGGGTATGCAACTAGTTTGTTTACCATTGACTCCCTGTGACCACTAGCTACTCTATTGTCACCTCCACCCATCCAGTAACCAGCAATTAGCTTTGGTTATTAGACAATGGCAAACACACGCCCATACCCCCCCCAACACACACACACACACACACACACACACACACATACCCATTGGATAGTAGAACTCGTAAAGTAAGACGAGTAGAGCTGAAGCAACAGCCACCATCAGTATCACCCCAATGATGGTGGCAACCAGAGTGGTCTTGTCCACCTTTTCTTCTGTGGTCCTGGTGACAGTGACCTCTGACCCTTTACGAAACAGCAGTCCATATCTATATAGACACACACACATGCGATATGGTAGTTTATAGAATATGATAAGAGGGAAAATTATGCATTTCTAAAATCTCTCAAGATGTAAGCTGAAACTATACAAAATCAGTGGTTACTTTGTTTCATCATTCAAGGCCACATAGAGATAACCTAATGCACCACACACACACACACACACACACACACACACACACATTTCCCAAGAACATATCCAACATGGAATCCCTACTAAAGCAGTGCAGTTCAACAGAAAATGTAGGTGTTTATTTATTTAGCCAAGAAACATCCACTATACCAAGAATGTTGTAACATTGAAATGCATACCACCAACACACACCCATAGCTCAGCACTATAGCGTTACTGTGTGGGATCTACACAATTATAATAGACTACCTGAGAAATTGAAACGGAGAATTGGCCATGAATGAAGCCACCAGGACTGTAAAGACAGCTGTCAAGAAAATCACTGCCACGCTTGGATCAACAGGTGGTGTGTAGGGCTTGAAGGCCGATAGGTACAGAGAGGAGGAATTGTACAAATCCTGAAAAAAAAGTATACAAAAGTGACATCAAACACAGATGCGCACATTAGCCTACAGAGACGGCCTTCACACAACAGCCCAGCAAACAAAGTACCAAATAAGAGGTTCTAAGATTGCTACTGACACACAATAACATATGGCACAGCTTCACAGAAATCAACGCACCATCAATTCACTGCCCGTGTTGTTGTCCACCATGAGCACTGGGATCGTGATGTGCACACTCTCTCCCTCTCCACCTCTCAGGTCGGGGGAACTATCGACAACACTCTCGTTATAAATCACCACAAGGAGGCTAGAGTTTGCCGACTGAGCTACAAAAGCCTTTCGATAAAAGGTACAATTTCCCCTATAGACAATTGTGGCTTTGCCATTGTACACCAGAGGTGGAAGGTCGGTGCATCCTAAAGGATCGTCGCTGGGACTCAGAGCAGGAAGGAAGGTCTGAGGACTGGAAGGTTTGATCTTGGTGTATTGGGAGTTGATGACTGCACAGTAGTTGGTCCACGTGTGGTTAGCAGGGTCTTGTTGGGAGGTATTGGAGGCTGCCAATGCAGCAAAGTCAATGGCACCACTTGGCTGAAGCTGAGGCAAGAGACACAAACTAATAATTTTCACGTCAAAGAGTGTGTAATATTTATAACTTGAGGAGAGAATTTATAAACTCACTTGTCCAGCTATAAGAACAGCTGTTAGGAGAGAGGCAAACAAACAGGTTGTCATCTTTCTGCAACTGGCAAGTCTTTCTGTTTTTTTGCTGGTTCTTAAATTACGTATATAGCCATAATAATGGGGCATCCCCTACTACAGTGACGTAAACTTACCTAATTATTAACTAACTTTAATATGATTGAGTTGGCGGCAACATTTATAATTTTTGGCGGGCAAGTTTATAGACAATTTTGCTCCTCTGCAACCAAGACAGTTTTGTGGGACAGATTTTGAGCTATGTCACTGGTAAATGGATTCACATCTCATTCTGAAGAGGGACTACCATCCTTCCCTGCTTTGAAAAAGTCCAAACTAAACACAGGTCCAACCCTCATGGTGAAGAGATTGTCCGAGTTTGCCACTCTACCAACCAGAGGCTCCACTCAAGCAGCTGGATACGACCTCTACAGGTGAATGTGGCTGTATAGAGTGTATCATGATGTGGGTTGCTGTATACTGTGATACTGAAATTATTCTACCTTTGTATAATTTATGGTTTGTTAATTCGCTGCACCGGCTCCGTAAACTAAAGCTAATATATTGCAGTCAATGGTGCCGGTTCTTTAATACAGCACCGGCAGAATCCGGATACTGTATATTACGTAACTCTGCAATACAAAAGCAATAGGAAAGTATACGGACTGCCGGCTCTCTAGACACAGCGTTGTCGATTTCCTCTTCATTTCTCTCCATTTATAATTTGCAGTGCTCAAGATGTAACTATCCCAGCTGAAGGGAAGGCACTGGTAAAGACAGGCATTGCAGTGGCTATTCCTGAAGGCTGTTACGGTAGAGTCGGTAAGTTGTGAATCATGTTTAGTGAATCTTGGTACACATACATTAAAAGTTTTGTTGTTATAATTTCACACATGTGCAGCTCCTCGTTCAAGTTTATCATGGAAACATCACATTGACGTTGGAGGTATGAAATGTGCTTTTTTTAATGTTGCAGTGTGAGTTAGGGATTGAATATCTTCTCTCACACTGTTAACTGCCAAACTCTTCCAAAATTAGCAGGGGTAAATACTTTTTTCCCCATACAGCTGGTGTGATTGACCGGGACTATCGTGGCAACGTTGGAGTGGTGCTCTTCAACCTCTCAAAGAAAGACTATCAAGTTTGCAAAGGAGACAGGATAGCTCAACTCGTCCTGGAGAGAGTCTTCACTCCTCCAGTCATTGAGCTAGAGGTGAGATATGTTTAGAGGCAAAAGACGTTATATAATAATCATGTTTTTTTTTCTTCTTCTTCTTTGCAGGAGCTACCAGAGACAGAGAGAGGGGATGGTGGGTTTGGGTCAACTGGAAAGTGAGGAAGGAGTTTAAAATTGGAGATGCTTTGGCACTACTTTCTTCAGTAATTAAAGCTACTGGTACTTGAACGTCATAACCACTGGTACATGAACATTATACACCAAACAATACATGTAGTTTCCAATTCCACCTACAAAGCAACATGACACCCATCATATATGATCACATGCTCGTATACATGATAACACATGCCAAACAATTGTAAACAGTCATCCAACATACATACATGATATAGTCACCACCACCAAAGCACACTAATTCTGTTCACCACAATCGTTTATATAATCACAAAAAAAGTTCACCACTATCAGTCACGTGATTCATATTAGCCCTCCTCCTGTTCCACAATGGACTCGCTGAGTGCCAGGTCCCAGTAGTGCTCCACCCCATGGCGTTTGAGGTGGTCACGAGCTAGACCCTCTGTCGAAAACTGCTTGACTTTCCAGTCGTTGAAGGCTCTGTCGTGAACTTTGCCCTCCCACACTACATTACAGATGTTCTGTTTGGGTGCTTCTGTATCTGAATCTTCGTCATCATCTAAAGAGAGAGAGAAAGAGTGTGTGTGTGTGTGAGCATGAATTGATCACAAAGTAAGGGGCATGGTTTCTAGCTGTGATTGATAACTTACCTTCAGCTTGTTGCCTGCTTTTCTTTGGTTTCCACTTAATACGATGAGTCATCAGCCATTTAAACTTCTTCAAACATTTGGGGCCTACACCACAACATTATAATGTGCACATCATACACAAAATTCTGCAAAAAAATCACGCCAGAATTGCCTACCTCCTTCGACAATGACCAGATTCACATCGTGGTAGAGGAGCATGCACCCCGTGAGGTGGTACTGCTGGGCATTCATGTCAACTTTGAACTTTATGGCTGGGTTTGAGATGTCGTGGACACGAAACACAGTCACGTGCACACCACATGACAGGTCCTCCTTGAGCTTACGAAGCTTCTTGGCTTTTCGTTGCTCAGGAGTCAACTTTCGAGCTGCATTAGCTTCTTCGTGTTTCCTAAAATTTACAAAAATTGAGATAAGAATGACAATGTCATTGAATGGTGGACATGTGTGATTCGATCATGATGTACTTTTGTCTCTCGGCCATCTGTGCTCGAACATGTGCTTCAACTTTTGTTGGGTCTTGTACGGCCTCACTTCCCAACACTCGCATCAGGTTTGAGATGCGAACCTAAGAAACAAAAATAAAAAACAAAACAAAAACAGATCACTACAACACTTCACTGTAGCTAATGCAAAATTAATGGAAAATCAAAATGATATATTATTCTCTGTAGCTAATGCAAAATTAATGGAAAATCAAAATGATATAATTATTATTATGAAGCTTAAAGGAACTTAACAGCAATAAATTTTACCCTGTACCTTTGGTTCTGGCTTCTCCATGAGTCCAAACTGTATCTTCTCCTGTTTCTCTTTCTCTGCCTCTCTCCTCCTCTGCCTGCGAAGCTTCTTCCTCTCTTTGCTCGTGAGCATGACGGGAAGAGAGGCAGTCTTAGTGGGCTCTCCGGGGGGCTGGATGGGAACAGGGTGCTCCACCAAGTTGGTGATGTCCTTGTACCTCTCACCGGGAGGGACAGCCGTGTTGTCACAGTCGATGTAACTAGGAATTCAGAGAGGTAGTGCAATGATCATGAATTAGAGTAAGTGATTGATCACATGAGGGTGACAGGAGACCACCATCCTGTTGATTGTAATAATATATCACAGCTGCTCAGTGACAGACACTCAATTTACCACACTTTTCCTTACGTACTTGCAAAGAAAACATAGGCTCATAAACCAGGTCTTTCCCACTATGCTACAGTATATAAAGCGTGTGGGGAGGGCCTCTGTACGAGGCTAAAAGAAAACTGGTTTATGTGGCTACAATTGTACAAACATTTCCAAGAAAAGCTACAAGTAGATCAGCTGACCTTTTGCTAGGTAGTATGAGGGCATCCCACCACTCACAGGCAGGGATGGTGTCGTCAAACATCTCCTTGCTTGGTGCAATAAGAGCGAGCTTCGTAGCTGATGATATACCAGTCTTACGAGCCACAGAGGCAATCTGGGTTTGAAGCTGCTCGAGTTGGGCTTTAGCTCGCAACATCTGACCTTGCTTGATAAACTTGCCTAGATGATGGAAACAGATGTATCGTACTTTTAAAGATGTTGCTAAAAAGACTGCCATGACATTATGAAGGAATTCTCATTAATGACAGTTCAAGGGTTGGAATTAAAAATTGTACAATAATGCTTACATCTATGAGGGTAGTTTTGATTGAGAAATAATATAAGTACCTGGTTCATTGAATTTGAACTGCCTCCTAGTACGTTGAGCTGTGGGCACAGACATCCTTGGGTCGAGGTAGTTGGTAGGTTCCAGTGGCTCCTTGCTAGTCCCCGGTTTCTTGTCTGTGATCTGTCTGAACGAAGCTCTTTGCTGAGCACGGATGTTTGCCTAATAGTGAAGCATACAAGACCATTAATTCAAACCCTGGTATCCCTCAACAAAAGTACACGATTTTACCAGCATGTAGCATACTGTAGATCATGAGGTTTTAACTGTTAGGTTTTTTTCTGCCGCTAGTGCAAGTGGTGAAAATGTACAATGAATAGTGATCTAGTCTTTACAGAATTGGTTAAAAATGGCAAAAATTAAACATGCAAAATTTGATCTGCAGTATTTACATGTAGAGAATACTCATTGAATACTCACACTACCAATCCAATCTCATACACAACGGAGAAAAGTGCCTACCATAATTGTTGGTTGTTTGAATGTGAGTTGTATGCTCCTGCCAGTGGAGTCGACTGTCCTTCCTTCATCGTCTAGAATGAGAGGAGTTGGTTTTGACTGACCTTTGGCCTTGCTCTGAGCTGCCAACTTGAGCAGGTCAGGCTTGCTGAAGAGTTGGGACTGAATTCGAGCTTGAAGCTAAAGGAGACAATAATGATAATAGCAATGAAATCTTAACATAGAGAATGAATACAACAGGCTTGTGAAGTTGATTGTGTTAGTTGTGGATATTTTGTGGATGTTTATTCGGCTGTCAAAAATCAGATTTTATACCAATTCTAGCTGGTATATTGTTCTTCATAAATTATGTTCCTTGTGTGAAATATCCACAACTAACACAATCACCTTCACAAGCCAACTACACACAGCACTCACCTCGGCAGCCTTTTTTGCCTTCTCCATGGCCTCATTCATCCCGGAAGAGGGAGCAATGCCCTGCAGCAGTAGCGGGTGGGTAGGAGGTGTGGCTGGAGTGGGGAGTATCCCAGCAGGAGGCAGCTTTTGATTCACAAGGAGAGCTTGAGTCTGTTTCTTCCTCTCTGCTATCTGCTTCATCGTGGACTCCAACAGATTTTGAATACCGGGATCTTTGGACGGTTCTGGAGGATTATTGTTGACAGGAGATTCGGCCGAAGGAAGTGATTGTACGTCGAAACGGCTAGTTCTCTTTCTCTTTACTCCAGGTGTTTGTGTATCGTCCGATGGGTCCTCGTCACCTTCAAAGACATCTTCAATGTTTCTCTTTCTCTGTGAGGTGCTTGAAGCCGGGTGGAATGAGCTGGCTAGCTTGGATGACTTAATCTTATAAACAGTGAAGAGAGATACATGTTGATATTTGCAACCACATTTATTGGTAAGCCGAAATTCTCTTACCTCTAATACTTTACCATAGAGTTTACTGACAAATGAAGACGTTGCATTGTCGAGAAAAGGTGTCAGTTGTTCTGTATGAAGCGCGAGCAGGGATAGGCTGAATCAGAGTGGGCATTAAATAGAATAATAATACCTGTAGCTGCTTGTCTGCTGAGACTTTTCGCTATACAGTCAAGAGCTGCATCCACAACAGTACTCTCAGTAAAGCCCAACGTATTCGTGACATTATCTGCCACCCAAGGACGCAGCTCGTCCAGTTCTTTCTTTGAAAGCATGGCTTTTTGTAGAACAGTCGTTCCGCCAACGTTGACGTTCGTTAGATGTTCCCAGACCTTCAAATTGACGATTTTTACCATAAACTAAAACATGTCTGGTAAAGATCGTCAACCAGCAACGGTACGCGGTGG
Organism: Tethya wilhelma; assembly: GCA_964030475.1. Lineage (NCBI taxonomy): Eukaryota > Metazoa > Porifera > Demospongiae > Tethyida > Tethyidae > Tethya > Tethya wilhelma. The sequence goes on along the minus strand of CAXIPT010000002.1, from coordinate 11,686,271 downwards.
CATGCACGCACGAGATCGAGATCTCGAGGGCTTGCATGGGGACGAAGCTAACCAATGACTATTTCCTGCAATAATGGCTATCATGCAATGACAGCAGCATACACTATATATGTTGCAAGGTGTTGCGCGAAGTAGAAAGGCCTTCAATTATAATTTTACAACTTCATGCAACATGTTGTACAACCACATCAAAGGAATAATTATTAAGGCGGTTTTCAAGCCTCTTCTTCTTAGAGAAGCACAACTTATGGGTCACCGGTGTATCGCAGTGAGTTAACAACAGCAGTCAGCTACCGGATCCTTGAAACTCATGCTTTCTGACAATTTTAGAAAATTAATATTATAGCTAATTTAAGGTTGCAAGATCTAGTATATAGAAAGTAACAAAGGTCGTTGATGAAACTTATCTTTCTAGATGAAACTCGTCATGCAGTTACTTTCTGCAACAATGTTGCACAAAAATGTTGCACTGATAGTGTATGTGGGTGAAATACCAACCGCACTTGCAAGAGAAACTTGAATGTCACTAAGCTTTCTTGAGATTCATCATGTTTTGCCAGCAAACGAGTATAAAAGGGCAAATTATTATAATATTATACTACAGTCATGCAGATGAAATGAATGGCATAGTCTTCACAAGAATAATAGCTATATCATGAACTCCACACTTCAACTTAAGTTCCATAACATGTCACTGATCTTTATATGGTATGTACAATGTATGTCACTATTACATTCATGAAAAAAGCATCAATTATAACATAGTGTCAGCAAACACGGGCGTGATATTGAAGACCATGCACTGCATGGCATTACACCCGATTATTGTACACTCCACATAGGTACACATGTATGCATACACTGTCTTAATTGATTCAGGAAGTCTTTAACTTCCTAAGCAAATAGGGGAACAGCTTTCTCTGTCACAACTGACAGATAAAGGAATTAACCCCATGTATTCTATGTAATTATGTTGTTGTGTGATTACATAATACACTGATCAATTAATGCATGCATTAGCAACAGATAATAGTACCCATGCACACAACTCTTCTCGGAGGTTCTGTTTGTATTGCTACAATAGGGAATTGGAATCAAGAATTGTCCTTTAATTGTTGAGAGGTTATTATAATACAATGTCCCTATCTTGGATGATCCATTATAATTATATCAGATCGAGGTTCTACTCTAGTCACTTATAGTAATTACATAATTATGTACATAATACTCATAGATTTATTAATAGACCCTTTGCACATAGTAATTACTTATTGTCATCGTTTGTATACCTAATGTGATCACTATACATGGAACAATATACCTGACTCAGTTGTCTCCTCTGATAGTATTAGTATAAATGTTTACTTTTGTGCCCGGCATCTTTCAGAAGACAAATGAGCCATGAATAGTTCCTTAGATACATGTTTCACATTAGCATTTTGTTGTGCTACTCATGTTGTCGCTTGTCATTTCAATCAACATGAATTTTCATAGAAAAAAGGTACGTACTGCACTTCCTGTATCATCCGGAGCATCTGTCTATAAAACACAATATGATAGAAACAACAAACATTGCCAACTTGGGATTGTTTGCAGCAGATCACTGATTCTCAAGGCAAACATGGTTGGCTGCAATATATCTTGTGCAGTAAAACTATTTGTTTTACTGTTGCTATTTTCAATCTGTATAAATCGAGGTAAATATACTACTAAATAGTCTTTGTTGATTTGATCAATATTTCCTAATCACAAAATGTTGTTTTTTCTTTAGACGTCTTGGGAACAAGCAAGGCATTCAATATTTTGAGTGGGTTAAAAAGCAACTCACATGGTGATGATCGCTTAGTGCCTGCATCTACTGATGACATCATCATGGCTGGCTCTGAAACCACAACTGAAAATGATTTCAAGAGGTTTGGACCTTTCATTCAACTGACCTTTCACTCTAATTGTGCAGATCTTCTTCAAGAATTCTACGGGATTATACAACTTGAGGATGGATTCAAAGCTGGAGGTTTGTTCATAGAGCAAGGACTCTCCACCAACTCACCTGCTATAGTTGATGTTGCAACCGAATTGGGAATCCAACCTGACCATTTGATAGACTCTATAGCTATGCTTTTGTCCTGGCAAGGTACTGGAAGAAGGTGAATACTCAGGTTACAAGTGCTTCAGTCAATATGGCCTACAAAGATCAGTTCAGGACCATCAACAGGAGTGAGCCTGATGACATAATCTCATTTTTCTCTACCTATGGTACCCACTATGTATCTGAGTACGAACAAGGTGATTTCATCTTCCAGATCTTTGTTTATGAAAAGCCAATGTTTGATGAGATAAGTGGGAAGTTTCCAGATGACTCTACACATCGTTTTGGCTGGAAGGCGGTTTACTTCAGATATTATACTGAGCCACGACATCAACTAGTAGATGGTACGACAGTTGGATACTCAAAGTACGTTGGAAAAATCCTGGCTTCAAGTGGTGATTCAAAGTTCAATCCTATACGTCCCTTGCTCTTTGATGATATATACAACCTTCGTAGCATTTTGATGTTCCTCACAGACAGTAATATTGCCATCCAAACAGAAAACATGACTGCGTTGATTAAGAAAAAGGTTGTCCTCAAGTCTATTGCTGATGAAATCTTTTGCTGTGACGAAGAAGGTAGTGCATTAAAAGAAGATTGGTACAATATATTGAAAGGAGCTTTGTTTCAGAAATATGGCAGTCATAGTTCTCCTGGTTTTGAGCAAATTTCTGAATCAACCCCACTGAGTTTTTACAACTCTTTTAACCCGGACATTGTGACAAGCATTGCATCTCCATACACAAGTATCGTACAAGCAAAATTCAATCTTGATGATCTGAAAATTCTGAGCCCTGATTTTGTTTCTGATCTTTTCATATTTGCTGATGTGATAGAGATTCCCGAAAACTCTAAAATTCATCTTCCTGCATCGGACAATGTATACTTGATCTGTAGAGAATTTCGCTCACACTCAGTTGGAAGTTCTGTTCCTGAAATTACTGTTGGTAGTATCGAGTCAAATGTAAATTTCAAATTGGTAGCCTCTTCATTTCAAGGAGCCATGAAGTTGGTGTTGGTTTCAAGTACAAAGACAAGCAGTTATACATACATTGGAGAATCTGTGCTCAAAACTACAAGCTCAGCCACTGAGACCAATATAGTCACTGAACCGACGCTGGAATTAAAGCTGCCAACAAGATCTCTAGTGCCGAAGCTATACAGTGATACCAATGGTGAATTTATTAACACCTGGCTTGCTCGAAGTTTTCTTAATGGATTGGAATTGCTTACAGTTACAATTGAGAATGTATATTCCCTTCGTGTTGGAAATACTGTCCAAACAGCCAAGAAATCACTTGATTGGATTATTGAAATACTCAAATCTGCAAGAAATGAGAACACAATCACAACTGAACTGGAATCTGTGTTGAGTCGTGCTTTGTTGATTCAAAATCTTTATCCTAAATCTGAAAAACCGTTGCTAATAGTCCCAGCTCTAACATTTCCTCAGTACAAAGTACTTTATGAATCACTATTAAGAGAGGTCAAATTATATGAGGACAAGTTGACAGGTATATCCAATGAAATTTCTCAGAGGAAAATGACTGAAACTCTTATTGATAATCAGAATAAACTAAATAATAATGTCCTTGAAACTGGAAGATTTCTTGTTGGAGAAGCAAAGTCTGAAGCACTCTATTTTGATGATGTTTCAATTGTGTACAATCAACTGAAGAGCAAAAAACAGTCTGAACTGGATCAAGAAATCACAAAAATGAGAGATCTTGCCACTGAAGTTAATGCATACTCTGACAGTGTGAGACAAGTTGGTGATGTGTTTATTGAGAAGCTCAAATACACTCAGGATCTTTTGAAAATTGGAATAGTGGTCGATACGGTTTCTACCGTTGCAGAAATGTTTAAAGGTGGCATTAAAAAACCCAATCCCAAAGCTTTGGGCAATGTTAAAAACATAGCGCAAAAAGTCATTGCAATTAAACGTTTGGCAGACGTTATTGAAGGCATGTATGAAAGCTTGGATGACCTTCAAGATAAATTGAGAGAATCAAATGAAGACATGCTTATCCTCCCGGACATGTCTGCATACAACAGCAAGTTTCCTACTTTACTGGACTGGGAAGACTTCCAGAATGATGTAGACACATATACACATCCAGCTACACTAGATTGTTGTGGACCAGAGTCAGCAGCATTCAAAGCAGAAGTTGGAAAACTGACAACACGTGGAAAACTTTTTTTGGTATTACTGCGGAGGGTTTCAGAGTTGCAATATGAAATACTAGTGAACAAACTGAATGCTGATGTAGCAAAAAAACAGAAGGACCGTTTGGATGATTTGAGTAACTATCTTGACTTGCAAAGTCTACCGGGAGCAAACTTTCAAGCTAACACTGTCAATCTGTTTGAAGTAGGAAACATTCTTCAGAGCAGAGCTAACAATGTGCGTATACAACTGGCTAGGACATACTTGACCATGGATGCAGCACTTCAATTCTATTATCTGAAACAGGCTACCCCTCTAACAGGATACGACACCATATCAATACAGTCAGCTGCCTCCAGGCAAATTGCTGAATCAATTACTGCTTTTGAGCAGTTTCCTTCAAGTCCACATGATCTTCAAAAACCTGTTGTCTATGAAATTCCTTTGGTGAGGATATCGGAGCTCACTAGCAAGAATGGCTATCGATACACTCTGCCATTGACTGCAATAGAGTTTCAAGACTACGTACGTGTCAGAATCAGGGAAATCAGAGTCACAATTGACAGTATTAAATCAGCTGGCACAGACGCCATCTATATTGAAAGTGAATACTTTGGAGACAAATGCAGAGACCGTGATCTGAACCGCAACGAAAAGGTGTTTAGTACTACAAGCAAAGAATATCGCTATGTGTACAACTACACAGATGGTTCAGTCCTATTTGGTAATTCAATTTCTTCAGATGTTCGAGACAAATACACCATGATGACACCATTTGGAGACTGGATATTTAAGATTCCAAAAGTGAATAGCACTAACTTGAATGTAGATGTACAATACTCATCACAAGTTACAACCCTCAGAATAGAATTTTACTTGAACGTTATCTTGAATCCAGCAACAAGATTTGCAAGGATGCAGGCGGCAACTTGTACTACTGATGGACTGAGCTGTCTAAAGGAAAAGATCACCAATAAAACAATTACTGGAAATTTTGATGCAGTTATGGCACTGAATGCAAAGAAAATCAACGATCTTTGGGAACAGAAATATTTGTACCAAAACATAAGTGGAGCTTTTATGACAGACATAGCTACAGACTGGGTTATTATTACTGATTTTCCTTACGCCTTTACACTTTATGGTAGGATTACTGCCCAAGTAGGTCCTCCTCGTATCTCATTTGTAGCAAATAACCCAAAAACTATCAAGTTGGCCATGACTCTCTACGATACACTTTATGAACGAAAACAAAAAATGTATGGAACAAATCAAGAAATATTTTACCCAAGTTCCAAATACAATACCACTTTTACAATAAACAGTATTAATGATATAACAAAAATTCAAGGTAGTGTTACTTCACAGAAGGTGGTGGTTGTGGATATGACAAGCAGTCTTGTGAGTTTAAACGTACCAAATTTAACAAGCAGTGAAACAATTTCCCTAGATGCTAATCTGAAGCAGCAGTTCAGACAAATCAATTCTAGTAGTTATGAACTTGGAACTGTTGATTACAATTCACAACTTACTCCTCACAGTCTTCAACCTCGAGAATTTTACTTCACCACATCTGGACCAACGTCCACCTCGAATCCATATGGAACGCTTTTTCTTTGCATTTTGACTGGTTTCTCTGACCAAAATTCTCCTGATGATGATCCAGAAGTTTGTGAAATTAGTACTCTACTGATTCAATCTGATCCTGTAATCCCTTCAGGATATACAGCTGCACTATACATATCAAGTGAGGTGATATTTGATATAATTAAGAATGCTGCTACTAGTGGACTTGGAGTCACTACGAGCATTACTAGGGTCAACGCTAATGAACGATTTTCTGCTAAAAAAGTAATTGTGCCAGGGAGTACTACAACAGTTAATTTCCATGTTAGTTACACAGTAGCTCCAACATGTACTGGTGGTAAGTATGTCAGTAATTTGCCAATTAATGTTCCAGCAAGCAACATTGAATTGAAACCGACTGGATCAGGGAAGCTTATTTTTTCATGGAGTGCTAGGTGGTCGAGTTCACTTGTGTACTATGAAGACAATTGGGGAGGTTTATCTTGCAGTGCTATCAAAGAAACTACCTCGGCAAGTTTTGATTTTGACACCACTGGTGAAGCACTTCCTTCAGTTGACTCTAATGGTATAATTTCATTCCCTGCATTAAGTTATACAAACACTGGAGTAGGTTCGGATGCAGAATGGAGTTTTTTAGCCAATAACTATGGAAGACAAGCCGCCGCTGATGCAGTTGGAGGAACACTGCAAAACAGGATTAAATCTATTCGTGTCAACATTAATCCAATATCAATCTTTGCGTTGACAAATCTCATTTTTCCTGAAGCCAAAGTTGTGGATCCAAAAAAAGTTTACTTGTTTGGAGATCTTGTTATCCTGGGGGATGTTGTCAAGGATTATAATCCCACTCCAACAGGCTTATCAGGATAACTCTATTTGCATGATCAGATTTACATGCCGCCAAGCAGTAACTCTTAGTAATATGTCTAAGACTGTAAAGCTTAAGTAATATTTTTTGTTAGGCATTTTTGTGATAACCATATCCAGGATTGTATTAGGCACCTTTAAGTAACTGTAAGTTGATCTAAGATTTCTGTATAGGCCTTGATGATCAGAATGAAACTTTGCAAATCAGCATACAATTTTGAATTCACAAGACACTGCCACGGCCCACGGTATGCGGTCCAAGCTTATAAATTTATCCCAGTATATAATAATATGTTCAAAGAATGATCACAGTACATGTACATGTACATTTAGTGGCACTTTAAATAGAGTCTATAAATAGCTGAGTCAGCAAAAGAGGTGGCTCATGTGACACTTTTGTACCTCCATGATCATCATAGCAAGTTGTGTAATCAGTACTTGTCAAAATTAGGGTGACTATGATTCCAGTCAATGAGGATGTGATAGAATCATATCAGGGTGTACAAAAATCTTAAGGAGGGTGTACAAGAAGAATCAAATGAGGGTGTGCAAGAATTACAGAATAGCGGGAAATTTTCATGTGGTGCAAATTAACGAGCGCACACCGCGTTTCTGAAACTTAAAACTACTAAAAATTTTATGCCGCTCTTTTACTAATTTATACAAAATTTTGAACTACGAAAATTGGTATATGATCATGTACTCTTGACCTTTGAACCAGCTAAAGTTAGCCTTTGCCCTGGTGAGCTTCTACTAGACTACAACATATTGTGTAGAATGATAGTTTGCAGGGGACTGATCACCCATAAATGCGGATTGTAAAATCTCTCACTGTGATAAAAAAAAATGCTTCACACAAAAAAGAAAAATGCATGCATGCTGAGCGAGGATATGCACCATGTGTACCCTTTGTAGAAGCTCATCAGGGTCAAACGGGTTCAAAAACTATATGAGGGTGTGCAAGAGGAGGTACGATACAAGTGCGCCTTTGCTGAGCTGGCAAGCAGGTGCATGTGATCAACTCTCATTGTGAAGTATTGCAGTCACATGATTGGGGAATGTAATTAATGGACTTACCAGCTCAGCAAAGGTACACTCGTGTCGTACCTCCTCTAAAGGTGTACTCTCTGGTAGATTGACCTTTGAACCTGCTAAGACAATTTCAGACCCTCAGTCATGATGTAGTCTGGGCACCAGACCCTTTCTTGCTAGGTTTTAGGGGGTCGGGAAGAAAGGAAGGGTCTGGTGCCCAGACTAGTCATGATGTGATTCTGGCCACCCTCAGGCATGACTTTCTTGCACTCCCTCGTCATGAAATATATGATTCTTTACACCCTCATTGACTAGAATCACAGTCAACCTAATTTTTGACACTAATAATTTACCCACCATACTTGATCCTGGATCCTAGCTGGATCCTATCTCCTGACGTCAACCCGGCAAAACGGTCTGACGACCTTTAGGTACCTTTAATTAGATCTAAGGGCGCGCTATTCAACTCGACCTGCTCGACTCTGGATTCAACCGCGCAAAAGTTGAAGATTCAGTGAAATGGCTGCTGGAATAAGCTCTCCAGCTGTTCAAAAGTTGAACCAATACCAAGGTAAGTTATTTACGGACGTGCTTATGAGATTCCTTTGCAACAACTACTCTGGCTCAAAAAATTCTTCTATGCTCCACATGTGCACAACTGAATTTTTGTGAAAAGAGGCACTACACTGGTTAGTTAATATCACATGTTCCTGTAATATTTTCAAGATTCTCTTTGTAACTAGGCTACATTTGGCTGTCCAGGAGTGCCAGAAGACAGAGAATGTTGACTTGGAAATGCTCATCTCCAGCACTGACAGCTGTGCACAGTGTGTGCAACAACTGCTTCTAGTGGAGAGCAACCTAGTGAGAAAAGTTAGTAGCCTCTTTGTTTAAATACTCATTTATATAGGGGCATCTGCAATTAGAGTTGAAATTGTGTCACTTGCATAATTATGTACAAAGTGGTATACAGAGAAACGGGCAGCTGCCAACTAGTAACAATAATTTCTAGCATGATAATATCAAATGCTAGCCTAAGTGCTAAGCATAGCAGTGAGGGCCTGGTTTACGAGGCTAATCAAATGCAACTACTCTATTAATTTTTGCAGAGTGCACTGGTGCAGTTATCAGAGACCCTGTCCTCACATCAAGAGACGTTTGCTCTCAAGCAACGTCAGCTGCTACAGTCTGATGGAGACAAGATGCTGGTGTGTGTCAATGGAGAGGGCACCACACTCTCAGGGACTAGGAGCACCACCACTGGAGGAGATGAACAGGACAAGAGGTATTGGTTTGACTAAACTGTGCGTTTGGCTCACTTAGCTCATGTACAGTAGCAATTATAAAATCAGTGATTTTTTTTTTTTTTTTACTGTAAATTAGGTTGGGAGGAATTAACTCTGTGACATAATGTAGTCACGTCATTCTTTAACAGTTTCTTGTAAAATTTGCCCTATTTCCAGACGTGCTCGTGTTATTGAGGACACCATAATGTCAGCCAGTCACATCAAGTTTGATCACGTTGCTGGTCTTGAGCAAGCCAAACAGTCTCTGAGAGAGGCCGTCATTCTTCCAGTGATGTATCCCCATCTTTTCACAGAGGGTCGCCTCCCCTGGACTAGAGTGCTGCTCTACGGACCGCCAGGAACAGGTCAGGGAGAGGTAGATACATCATAGATAGATAGAGTGGTGTGTGGGTGCTTGTGTTAATGGGTATATGCATGTGTGTATTTATGGTATCCTTGCTTGTCTCTCTCTTTTTTAACAGGAAAAACAAGATTGGCACAAGGTGAGAGTTGTATGTATGTATATGGGTGAACACATTATCAATGTACTTTTATTAGTTTGTATGACGTCTGTATCATTTGTGTACAAATATACTAACTAGGGTATGGGTGTGAGTCCTTACTCTTTCATTGTCCATCCACACACACACACACACACACACACACACACACATAGCTGTTAGTGGTGAGATACAGTCAAGATTCTACAGCGTCTCCAGCTCTGATCTCATCTCGAGCTGGGTGGGAGAGAGTGAAAAGTAAATCAACTTATAGCATTATGATTGGTTAGCAATTGAAATACTGGTCTCATTCACATGCATTCTCCACTTCAGACTGATCAGAGACCTATTTCACCATGCCAAGCAAGGAAATGGAAAGTCGGTAGGTCTGATTGGATTGTCAGCTGTTGAGTTTGTGTCACTGTGTGTGTGAAGAATATGATGCTTGAAAGTTTTTGTCGATTCTTGTAGGTGATTTTTATCGATGAAGTTGACAGTGTTTGTCGTCAGAGGAACACTAAAGAAGAGGAACACACTCGAAGAGTCAAGACCGAGCTACTCAGACAGGCATGTGTTATGTTGATATACTCATATACCCTCACACCAGAGGAAGCTTCTATCACGATACTCTAAGGAGATGGTGAAAGGCTAAATTTGTGGTATTAAGTTGACTTGTGTTTTTTTTTTGTGTGTGTGTGTGTGTGTGTAATGCATTCCCTAGATGGATGGAGCAAATGCTAGTTCTGAAGAGTGCAATAAAGTGTTGCTGCTGTGTGCAACAAACTGTCCATGGGAACTTGATTCAGCTTTCCTGAGGAGATTTCAACGAAAGATATATGCTCCTCTACCTTGCAGGTGTGCTATAACTAGAATCTATGAGAAAAAGTTCTCATTTAATTTTGTCTCTTTTTCAGAACTGCAAGGAAGCAACTCTTTCAACTTCATCTTGGTTCAAAACTGACCCCGCACAATTTGAGTCCATCTGACTGGGATGTGCTTGTGAGTAGAAGTGAAGGTTTCTCTGGCAGTGATATAGCCACTTGTGTAGCCGATGCTTTACTGGAGCCTGTGAGAGAGCTGGAACGGTCTAGCTACTGGAAGTGTGTCTCTTTCAATGGTGGAACTGGGCAGAAGTTTGTGCCATGTGCAGCATCAGACATCGGTGCTATGAAATGCAGATTAACAGACTTCAGTCCTGAACAGGTTTGGCCAATAAAAATATGCATTACTCCTAAGAGATATTCCATTTGTTTCCCAATGCATGTACCACTAATATAGTAGCTGGCAAAAATTTTTGAACTAGCTGTACATACAACTTCAGAAACACAAATCAAAAAACATTAAAAATGCTCTTTCAAAGAATTTTAAAACTAGTCCTCAGTGCTTCTTTTTCTCATTGAATTCCTGTATGAGGATTTCCTCGTGGACAATACCATCTTCTGCTGCTGCCTCTGGTGTGCAATCAGTTTTAGTTTCAGTTCCAGTTCCAGTTTCAGTTTCAGTTTTAGTTTCAGTAGCCTCTTCTGCAGTGAGTTTTTATATATAGAACCATGCTATTATTAGCACTTTTGTCAAAAATTACCTTCTGCTGTAACCCCAGAAATTTCAAACACCCTGATGCCATAATCGGGTCGTCCTGTTGTCCAATAATTAAGGGGGTAGTCTCCTCCATCGAGATCCTCTCCAAAGCCAGTGGCTTGACCGTCGCTGTAACCGACAGTGGGGTACGAGGCTGGGCCAGTAGTGTAGCCGGTGGCTTGGACCCAGGTGAGATGACGGAAGAAGACTATCATGAAGGTCCTTCGCTGGCGACTGTCGGTAAGGAGAACCATCTGAAATCTGTTCGTCTGGAGTAAGGGAGAAAGAATAAAATGGGAGCTTACAGCAAGATCCTACTTTTCACTAGGACATGCATTGCAGTTGCACACATTTGCAATCTTACATTGACTTTTTCTCCATTTCCAACGGGGCAGTCGTATGGCTGTACGTTGTTCCAAGTGACAATGAGAAGGGACTCTGGGTCGAATTCCTCTCCGTAGTGGTCCCAGAAGTCACGAGGACCAAAGTGTTTGAACACGTTGTGCATGACGAGGGTGCTGGCCATATAGATGAGAGCTCTGTTGTCAGTTTCTTCGTAGAAGACCGTGTTGTTGTCACGACCGGCTGGGCAGTAGAGATCGACATCGGACCAGAATGCAGCTAGGATTGGTGGACCGCTGACTTGAGTGATGTCATAGGCTGGGATGTAGCTGTAGCCTTGAACCTTGTCATCAACACTATCATAGAGGGTGATGTAACCATTACTGTGAACCTGAAGATTTTGGCAGAAAAAAACAAAAAAATCAAAAAACACATTATCGACTCAATCCAGCTACACATACATGCAATTTACGTAGAAATAAATAATAGTGGTTTGAACTTACTGCATAAGCATTGTAGGGTATTCCGTCCAGGTAGATTGGGTTGAGTTTTAATCCAATTGCCTTTGTCATGCAGTCATCACAGCCTCCCAGTTTGTCTCCTCCCTTGTTGAAGGGGAAAAGGATGACAGATCCACGAGTGGCCTGAGAGCTGCACACCCCAAACAGAGCAGCTAGGCTCAGTAGCAACACGACCGATTGCATCTTGGAACACTCTGTTAGAAGAGAGAGAGAGAGAGACAGCGCGAGCAGAGTGGAAGATCCTTTGTAGTAGCTTCACGTTGAAATGAACGAAGTAGATATAGTTTGGGCTTTTATAGAGTGAGCACAGGATGTACCCTAGATGAGAACCCTTGTGAAGTGAGTGACATATGAATTTGTTGTGCTACTAGTATAGTCCATCCCTTTTGTTTTCAGTGTGAGTGAGTAGACCAACCCCTTATAGTCCTGGAGGAGATCTAATGATACAAATATGTACTCAACAGTTGTAGAATTGGTCGCTATTTGGTCGTACAATACATGCAAGGGCCAAAGAAAGTAATTTGTCTACAAACTATAGGAACTACCTCTCATCTTCAACTCAAAGGAAATAGTATACTCATTACTAGATTGTAACTGTTCAAATTGCAAATACAGTAACTGTATTATCAGCTGCACATGCATACAAAAATGCTAGAGGCAGTCACATACAAAACTACCCGTATACTCAATATTGTCCACTAGAACAGTCTCGTCTCATGTATGCAATGTTAACAGTTTGAATGGGCTGAAGACATTTACATATAACAGGTTCTCTTCATTGATAGCAGCCTATAACCTTGTTCCCTTGCAAATATTTCTTCCAAAAAAAGTACATTTTTACAGAGCCTGCCTCCTATACATAACAGTGACAAACATCTGTGTTGTAGCTGTTCAAAATTTTGCTGGAGTTATGGGCTGTGAGCTAGCTTACGGCCCTCATGAGCTCTGTCCTATGTCATTGTATGTAGGTTGGGGTTCGAGATGTTGAGTGTAAAGACTTTCTGTGTGTTCTGGAACGTTGTCACAGGACTGTGAGCGTGGAAGAACTAGTCAAGTTCGAGGAATTCACTCAACAACATGGTCAAGTTGGATGACACTACAATGTGATTTGTATAGGTGTGTTGTTTACTGATAACTTTGTGTCAATCTCATATTATAAAGATACCTTGGAGATTCCAAGTATTATCAGAATGGTATAAATAGGCATGCACTGTATTTTTTCCATTCCCAATACTGTTTTAGAGTGAAGTAAAATTTTCTTTTTCAATCAGTAGAAACCGAAAAACCATACATGCATACACAAAGATTTAAAATCAATAAAAACAAAGTTCAAATGGTTCCTGCTTCTCAATACTTGGAAGCAAACTTCTGAATAATGATATCTTCCTGGGCAAATCCCTTGTGATCCCCAGCACTTTGCTTAGCACCTCCTTTTACATTTTGAGCATCACCCTTGACCTCAGATTCTAAGGAGAGAGAGAAGAGAGAAAAAATTATTTTTTAAGTTTTCCTTGCATAATGTGTGTACTTTTTTCTCCCATTTCTTTTGCTGAGTAAGGAACATAGTTTGGTGTGTAAGGAATGTAGTTGGGAATCCCAGAGAGGTCAAACACCCTGATGCCGTAGTCAGGACGACCAGTCATGAAGTAGTTGAGAGGGAAGTCTCCAAGGTCGAGGGTTTCACCAAAGCCAAGGCCCGAACCATCGCTGTAGCCGACAGTGGGGAAGGAGACTGGTCCTGAAGTGTAGCCAGTGGCTTGGATCCAAGTGAGGTGGCGGTAGAAGACGATCATGAAGGTCTTCTGCTGGCTTCTGTCGGTGAGGAGAACCATCTGGAATTGGTTGGTCTGTAGAGAAAGAATATTTTTACCATTTTTTTTGTGTTTTTTTTTCTTTGGGGGGGGGGGTTTGCATTCTGGCTTTACCTTGGTTTCTCCATTCTCAACGGGGCAGTCGTATGGCTGTACGTTGTTCCAAGTGACAATGAAAAGGGACTGTGGTTCAAATTCCTCTCCGTAGTGGTCCCAGAAGTCATGTGGTTGAAAGTGACCGAAGACACTGTGCATGACAAGGGTGCTGGCAATGTAGAGGAGAGCTTTGTTATTACTTTCTTCGTAGAAGACGGTGTTGTTTTCACGACCAGCTGGGCAGTAGAGATCGACATCAGACCACAGAGCAGCTAGGATTGGTGGACCAGTGACTTGAGTGATGTCATAGGCTGGGATGTAGCTGTAACCTTGAACCTTGTCATCAACACTATCATAGAGGGTGATGTAACCATTGCTGTGGACCTGAAGATTTTGACAGAAAAAGGAAAAACATGCTTAAAAAGTGCAACATTATATATACACGCACTACAAGACATTGCAGAGAGATCCCTTACAGCGAAAGCATTGTAGGCAATTCCTCCCACGTAGATTGGGTTCAGATCAAGTCCAATTGCCTTTGTCATGCAGTCATCACAGCCTCCCAGCTTGTCTCCTCCCTTGTTGGAGGGGAAGAAGAGCACAGATCCTTGAGTGGGCTCGGTGATGATGAGGGCAGAGCTGACTCCAAGGAGAGCTGCTAGACAACAGATCACTAGAGTGGAATACATCCTCGATGTAGTTTGTCTCCAACAGTGAACAATGAAGAGAGATTTCCGTCCTTTGGTTTGTGTTGCCTGCTCAGTCCTCTGTTCTTTTATAGGAGGTAGACAGGAAGCTGGTTGTGATGAAGATATGGCCCTGGCTGCATGTGGTGTGGGAAGAGCCTAACAGCCCTGAGTGCATAATGGAGTGGTGTGTGTGGTCCCTCCTTCACTAGTGTTATAGTGTTTGGTCCGGCCCACTTTGTTTTGAGTATTGTGTAGTGAAACAGCTCAGTGCATTTGGTTGTATCAATAATATGTGAGAGAATTAATTTCTATACTCTTGATTGAACGGCTTTCTAAGAATGATATCATGCACTGTAGAATGTCATGTGAATTCATGAGAAAATGGTTTTGACCTACTGAATATAGTGAGCCAAATTTATAATTGCCAATAATGCTGTATAAAATGTATATTCACCAAATTTAGTGTTTTTGTATGACATTTAGTGACAAAAGTTTGTTTTTTTTTATTTTTAAAGCCACTACAAAAGAATAACTAAATTACACAAAACCACAGGATTAATGATAAATTTCCATCCTATAATTATGGTCTTGATAAAACTCATTGTTACAATTACAGTTACTGGTACAGTTTTTCTTGCCCATATTATATCACTGTTCTAAGAAAATGAAGCTGTAAAGTACAGTCTACCACCTTGGTTAGTAGTCATGATTTTTGAGAAAGTTCCTCGAACGGTGCTGAATCGGTGATTTCTAGAGAGAGTATCATCTTGACCTAAATCACTATCCCAGACTTGAACATAGTATTGCCTCCAATAGTCAATCCCAAAATCCAACCAAGTACCCCAGTGTGGGGTATGGTCTCCTTGAATGAATCTAGTTTGCCTTCTTACTGAACGTCCACTATAGGTTTGTGCCGTTACAACTACGTATGGGTCACTTCGGCCAGCAACAATGTCTCTGTCCTGTAGTCCAGTTGCACGGTCAATAAAGATGTGTAGTCTTCCGCGCCTGTATTGACAATTGTCTCCTCTATACCCAGTTCTACAGGAACAGTAATATGATGTTCGAGAACGGCAAGCTCCACCATTCTGGCATCCAGGGGTGCAACCAGACTGTCTTGTGACTCGTGATAAGTGCTCCTGTATGCATGAAAAATACAAGCATGAAACTAGAATTGAACGAATATAAAGGATAACAATGCTACTATTACTACACACATGTATCTGATCAGCCAATAATAATAGACATACGTGTAAATTGTTGTAGATGAGCTCCTGTGTTTCTTCATCTGCTGCCTTAATCTGCGCAATGATGTCTTTGCACATGATCACATCTTCCTCAGAGAGGGCCAGATCATCAGTACTATCCAACTGGTCATAGTCTCCATCAGGAGGTGCTGATGTTGCATTATTTATAGGTGAGAGTGCTTTCTGGTCTCCATCAGAGGTGGGGGGTAGTCCTCTGGTGTAGCTGAAGAAACCGAAGATAATCGCACACAGCAAGAAGTGATATGATTTCATTTTGAGTTGCATTTCCAATGATTTTCCAGAAGTCTCGATTTTTGTTGCATAGAGTAATCAAAATTTAGCAGCTACTTTTATAGCCATGGGATCTTGAATATGCAGAGGGAAATGTCATGGCTATCCTTGTTGTCATGGCTTGAGTACACAGGTCACAATCTGTTTCACTATGTCATTGCACAATCATGAATTATTGTAATTGTTACACTACTTATTTGAGATTTACATTAATGGGTCCACAGAGTTAACTTATTGATATTTATCACTTTGTTTACCACAGATATATACCAGAATTCATGAATTTGTTTCACTATGTCATTGTAGTTAATGTAAATCACTAGCCCTAGCTACTTAAGCTTATTTTTAAGATTTAAGGCTATTTTACGTAAATTGCTTCAGTAGGTTCAGAGGTCAGTGGTTTGTTTTTCACAAGTACCAGAATTCATGAGTAGGTTCGCAGGTCATTGATTATTATCATTATTTATTAGTTTATCAGACAATGAATAATTAAATATGCAATTCAGGAATTTGTTTCATTATGTCATCCTTTCTGAGACAAAGGAGTCATATTTTTGTTTTGTCACAGGTAATTTTAGTGGCTTGGAAAATAACTGGCATGCAAGGTGGTCAGTGCAATTGAGTAACTAATTCAAATTGTGTATACATAAAAAAATATTGACACTGTACACAACTGTTACCAAAATTATTATCAAACACCACAGGCTATAATAGATCACACAATTCAAACACAACAACAAAACAAATCCTAGGCCATTACATTAGTGAAAATATGTAAGTATATAATACTATTATTATGCTCTAGTTGTTGCTAAAACTTGAACGAAGGCAGTTTAGTCGGTAGTTTAATGCTAGAAGATGCTGAAATGTTCTTGACTGCTGTCATAGCTTTATTAGGAGCCGAAGACACCGTGTTCTATATAGAAACATCCAGAGATCAATTTTAATGGTAACCTCATGTGACTCTATAACATGTATGCACTAGTAAGGGGTTAAACATTTACCTTAATTGCAGAGGTAGGTGAATGCTCAGACTTTTCTAGTTTAGTTTGAGCGTCAATGTGTGTCAGTATCTCACTCATATTGGTCTCGAGGACCATGCCTCCTATACAGATCTCCTGAAGGATGTTGTGGACCTTGTCCACATGGAAAATGAGATCCAGCTCACACACGTTCTCAAAACAACGATCAAGAGTTTCAACAAACACCTATGTGTGTATATGAGTGAGAGAAGAACAAACAAGCTATGAACATGTGTGTGTGTGTGTGTGTGTGGTTGTTGTGTGTGTGTGTGTGTGTGTGTACGTGGTGTGTGTAAGTGTGTTACCAATTGTACGGATGAGTGATGCTACCATTAGTGGTAGATATTGAGGTGCCAATGGTCATGACATGCGAGTCCATGAAACCTCATAGTACTACAGTTGTACTCACATGACATGTATTAACAAAATAGCCAGCTCAATAAGGTATACACTGGAATGATGGTACATGCATACAATTATGTATGAAGTGCTAGTTGTAATATTCTGAAATGAAACTCAATGATACCTGTATCAGATCAAGGATGCCTAGTTCACTTTCCGCTGAGTCGACACAAAAGACAAAGTAGAGGGTAGCATAATGACGGTAGATGAGTCTAAAATCACCACCTATTACACTGTATGCATTTGCACATACAAAATAAGGAACATGCGAATATATGCACTAGACATAGCTGTTGCTAAGACACCCCCTTTTCACAGTGTATATTGTGTCATACCTAAGTGCACTGTCGGGATTTTTGGGGCCTTCTAAAAAGTTGCACACACTTTCATCTCTTCTTGAGACCATGTGGTAGACCTCTTTGATGATAGCCTGTCCTGATCTTCAGTCTATGATACACAAAGCAAACAATAGGTAATATCCCTAGCCACATGTACCGAGCACAGTTGCTCTTGTTATCTGTTCTAGTTCTTGCTGCTCATAAGCAGTAACTTACATAAGTGTACGTAGAATTTGGACAGCCTGAGGTTTCCCCTGGTTGTTGAATACCAGAATGGCTTTGATCATCTTTGAGACCTTGCACTTTTTGTCTCTCAATTGGACAATTTCTAATAGAAGCGCACCAAATCTTTCGGTCCCATGACATACCGTATAAACACCCACTTTTATTCCATTTCAAGCGAAGTAAAATTGAATTTTTAATTCAGATGCAGAAAGATGGTCGTCGCAACTTGCCTCAGACTGTTGTTGAGGCGGTTTGCCTTGAGGAAAGGTCTCTCGCTCACTGCAGCAGTGCTTCTCCTGTTAGGAGCTCTGGGACTGTTGTATTTCTTCTCTAAGCAATAACCAGCCGTAATGGCATCACAACCCCGGACAGTCTCAGTGGTAGGCTCAGCTGAGTTTATGTGCACATAGATTTTCATAATTTGTATGGTTTGCTCAGAGATACAGGGACCTAGTTGTGAGAGGTCTAAACTAAAAAAGTGCTCTTCTTAGCTAAGTTTAAGCATGGATATATTCAAGCTTAATTAGAGCATGAAAATGTTAGCTTTTTAGTTCTAGTCTGAAACATAGCTAACACCTACTCCCACTCAGACTTGTGAAACAAATTAAACTGTACTCACACACACAAATTTCATACAGCCCTGGGGCCCCTCATATGCCTGAAGTCAAAGATGTGCCAGACCCTTCTTTGAACCAGTCTCAGCAGCAGAAGAATCACAGTGACTGGAACCCCCAGCCAGATGTGGACCCATCAGAATCAG
The DNA here is from genome assembly GCA_964030475.1 of Tethya wilhelma. Lineage (NCBI taxonomy): Eukaryota > Metazoa > Porifera > Demospongiae > Tethyida > Tethyidae > Tethya > Tethya wilhelma. The sequence continues at coordinate 11,667,421 of CAXIPT010000002.1, read as the reverse complement.
AAGTCACTACAACATCGATTTACAAGACTCCAAAGATGGCATACCCATGAAACCCCCTCAAGCACGTAGTATACACATGTTTCCAGAGATGCACCTGAGTGTGTGTTCTCTTCCACGCAACCAGAATCTGGCAACGTTGATATCCAGGTATATACTGTATGTTAATATGATAATTAAATTATTACTGTACGTACTGTAGACTGTAGTTGCTTCAGTGTATTAGGTTTAGACATTAGGCTTTAGAATTGAGAGTGAGACACTCATTGTGTGGAATGCAGAAGTACATTAGTGTCACATCTGGTTCGATTGATTATACACTGATACAATACTGTTTNTCTCTCTCTCTCTCTCTCTCTCTCTCTCTCTCTCTCTCTCTCTCTCTCTCTCTCTCTCTCTCTCTCTCTCTCTCTCTCTCTCTAGATATCAGACATTATGGATGAGCTTCCTTTTGACAATGCCAATGGAGGTGTTTGGAAGCAAGGATTTGACATTTCGTACTCGAAAGATAATATGGAAATGTTGAATGTGTTTATTGTACCACATTCACACAATGATCCAGGACAGTACTGTACTACCATTACAAACTACCACTGTCAGTATTCTATTGTATAGCGGGAAACTTTCACGATGGTTTAACTTTCGCATGAATCTTTGATGAGAGACATTCACGAAAGTTAGGCACCGCAAGATACTAATTTCTTGCCCAAACTGTACTACTGTGTACCTCTCTCTCTCTCTCTCACACACACACACACACACATAGGTTGGTTGCGGACCTTTGAGGACTATTATAAACGTCAGACTCGTAACATCCTCACTCTCATGACAGATGCTCTCTCACAGGACAAGAAACGCAAGTTTATCTGGGCTGAGATCTCAGTACCTTGACCTGTGGTGGAAAGAGCAGAGTCAGCAGAAGCGGGAGAAGTTCAAAACGTACGTTGAAAGTTAGTTCTCTCAGGTCTGATAGGAGTCTGCATGTGTATATACAAAATCAGAGGTTTTGTTCGAGTGGAAAATTTCTGGCTTACTTGCAAGAGTAGCAGGTCCAGTCAACATTTTGTGTACAGAATGGAGAAGCATACAATCTACATGTACTTAGCCCTTAAAATGCATAGGAAACAGTGCCTGGGACAAGGCTATCTATGTATCTACACTGTACTAAAGTCCATCTGCTTTGAGAATGCGCCAGAAGTGAAATAATGAGGTACATGCAATACTTTTCTTATGGGACAAAATAGCTAACTTTTGACTGGTAAGGCGTAGGAAGCTGAAAATGCAATAAAAAAAATGGGGGGAATGAGGGCCTTCCAATGATGTCTTGAAATTTTAAAATTGGTCGGATATCTTATTTCAATTTTTTCTAGAGGCATTCTCAAACCAGATAGACTTTAGATTGTGGGACCAATGGGCATGTTTACAGCAAATAGATGTAGATACCAGGTCATCTGTTTGGCTTGGTGAATGATGTTAGGGTGTAATGTACAAATATTGGTTGCCCAGTTGTATTGACACACACACACACACACACACACACACACACGTACTCCATNCCAAACCCCAAAACACAACAACACACACACACACACACACACACACACACACTACTCCATAGTCTCATCCAAAATGGTCAACTTGAGAATTGTGACTGGAGGCTGGGTGATGAACGATGAAGCCAACACCCACTACTTTGCAGACACCTCTGGATGAAAGAAAACCTCCCCGGTACTAAGCCTAGTTCTAATTCTCTTTCTTCCCTTTAACCACTGAGTATCCGCTAAGGAGAGAGAGCCTGGGAGTGAAGCTAGGTTCCACCTCTTCCCACTTGTACACTGCTGTTAATTTATCTTTTGAAACTCATTGTCTCTTAATTACCAGGGGTAATCCCTCATTCCGGCTGGGCTAACGACCCCTTCGGTTACACGCCCACCATGGCCTACCTTCTCTCCCAGATGGGTCTGGAAGCCATGATGATACAGCGTGTCCACTACGCCATGAAGAAACACCTGGCCAAGAACAAGTTCCTCGAGTTTGGCTGGACCCAGCAGTGGGACCATAGTGGCTCCGACACCACCATCCTCACTCACATGATGCCATTCTATAGCTATGATGTGCCACATACTTGTGGACCAGATCCTAAGGTAGGTTGAATGTTGAGGGTGGAAAAAAAATTTATGCACGCAAATGTGTTTGAATTTTGTTTCTTTGAAATACCATAATTATAGAGAATTTTTGTTTGTTTGTTTGAAAATTACCATAAATCTGTGAAAACGTACATTTTCAGAGAGTGAATGAAATTTGTTTCCCTAAATAAGAATACCTTTATATTATGGTAATTTTAGCCTTGTTCCCACTCTTTCCTGCAAATTTCTTCTTTGAAATGCAATCATGAAGGAGTGTGTGCGTGTGTCCATGTTTCTCCTCCATTCTCTGTTACTGTAGATCTGCTGCCAGTTTGATTTCAAGCGTCTCAAAGGCAACAAGGTGACCTGTCCTTGGAAGATCCGCCCCCAGGTCATCAATGAGGGTAACGTCAAAGAAAGGTGAGGTTACCATGGCGATGCATTTGCTCCATGAACGTGTATATAGCTCTTTCCATCTTGTATTTCTGTTTTGTTTCTGAGAAAGAGCCATTAGCACTCCGTGTTGATTGCATGTTCAGTCCATCAGGACTACAAAAAGTATATTGCAAAATAAAATAAAATTTTGTACTGTAACACTGCCATTAGACAGCTTGCAACTTGTGCATTTAGGTTCACATGTACACAATATTGAGTGTGTTTTACTGACAACCCTTACCTATTCTAGCTCCTCAATACTTCTAGACTGTAGTTACACGTACATAGTGTACATACATTGTGCTATGTCTCTGTTCCTTCAACTTCTGATGTAAGCTATGCTGGAGGGGTAGGGAATTGTCATAGTTTTGTGTGTGTCTGCCCTTCCTCACTGACAATTCAGAGCTGAGACACTGACAGATCAATATCGGAAGAAGGCTGAACTCTATCGAAGCAATGTCCTCCTAGTTCCCCTTGGGGATGACTTCAGGTGGGACACACAGAAGGAGATTGATGCACAGTTTTCAAACTATTTCAAGCTCATTGATTACATCAACGGGCATGCTGAATTGAAAATGAAAGTGAGTATGTGCGTACAATGTGACACACATTAACTTGTATGTAACTTGTTATGTTCAGTCCCTAGGTGTTTGTGGGGCATGGGGATTTGTGTAAAATATTCATGGGGAAAATGTTGAGATCTAGCTGGGATTCAAATCCAAGTCTTTCAAATTTCGGTCATATTG
>CAXIPT010000002.1:11578639-11650947 GCA_964030475.1 Tethya wilhelma | reverse complement strand
CTCTCTCTCTCTCTCTCTCTCTCTCTCTCTCTCTCAGCTCCCCTGATGACCACCCTCCTGGACATGTCAGCCATCCCTCCAAGCATGGAGGTGAAACAGAAGGTCCTCCCTCCTGACCAGGGCCATGTCTCCCTCAAGGCCAACCTCTCCACCATCCCAGAGGAGTCAGCCAGCTACAAGTCCAGCGCCAGCAGCAGTAGGATGACATCATCTTCCTCAAGCAGAATGACGTCATCATCATCCTCGTCCAATAGGTAACTTTGAAAATTAAATTTACCGTGGATTGTCTGTTAAATTAAAAAACATCACAATGCAGCTCCACTGGGAGTGTATCTCACGACCTGGTGCTGGAAAATGTTAACCCCTTTGAAGCTCACATTGTCAACAAGATGCTGAACACACTGGGTGTGCCTCTTGCCAGGATTGAAACACTCCCAGGGACTTTCCCCAAGATCTCTAAGGGGCGTGGCATCTCGATTGGCGAGTATCACTACACTGATGTACGGCTGCTAGCAGAGGGGGGCTTTGCCAGAGTCTACCTTGGAAGGTGCAGAGGAGAGGACAAGATACTCAAGGTATGGATGGGGAGTTGGCACACGATCACTGGCATACTAGCTTGATAACTACAAACGTTCAATTTGGGAGGTTTTTTTAAAGTCCGCTTGATTCAGCACAAACCTAGAAATAAAGTTCTTTCCTTCTAAGTAGCAAAATATAATGTGTACTACTGTATAGCACAAAAATTTGGCGAATTTTAATATTGGCAGATTGGCGGTTTTGGTAAGGACTGCAAATATTAAATCTGCCAAACCGTCATTTTTGCGCATGCACATATGGAATACGTGTATTGCTGCATGCGCAAACGCCAAAATAAATCCGCCAACCATGAAATTTTGACAATCCGCCAAATTTTATTCCCGCCAATATTTTGTGCTATATGGTATATACTTGAAATGTTCTACACTGTACACAGTGATTGATGTGTGTGTGTGTCTCCAGGTTGAGAGCCCTGTGTGTGAGTGGGAGGTGGCAGTGCTGGAGGAGATCCATGGCAGACTGAGGGACAGAGGACTGCAGGAGAAGGTGAGGCAGCCAGGAGGAGTGTGAAGATAGCGACCTTCATTCTCTCTCGCTCTCTCCAGTGCTGCGGTATAATCCAGTGTGAGAGAGCTCTATGTTACAAAGACACTTCAGTACTAGTGCTACCTTACTATCACTACGGGACTATTCTGGTTAGCTCGCACTGTGTGTGTGTGTGTGTAGTCTTATTAGATTGCCACATTTCTTGATTGTAGGATTTGACCAACATGCTCAAGAGGTTGAGGACCTATCTCTCTGAGAGCCTGCTCCTCTACTACACTGTTGAGATGTGCAGTGTGGTGGAGACCCTTCATGATATAGGCATCATCCACGCTGACCTCAAACCTGACAACTTTATGATCAGAGACATCAGGTTCTGCCCCTCAATTTCACCTCTAATTGTGCTTTTACTGCATGTGGTTGCATTATTTGATGGTGAACTTTTGTACAAGTATATTGTCTTCATCCTTCATCTCTCCAGGTGTTACTCCAGCTTCCAGTCAGCCAGAGGAAAAGGGGTGTGTCTGATTGATTTTGGCCGAGCCATTGACACCCGGAGGTTTCCTGAGGACCAGTTGTTTGTTGGTTCCTGTAAGACCGAGGCCTTCCAGTGTGTGGCCATGATGGAGGGGAGACCTTGGAAGTGGCAGGTACCCCTACACCACCTAGCTACTGGGATAGAAGCATAAGATTATACACAGTTTTTTGAATGGTGATATTTACTGAAGGGAATGGCAAAAACTATGCAGTGAAATTACCTGATTCACGGTATTCACACTGTGTGTTCTTCTCAGATTGACTACCATGGTCTGGCTGGGACCATCTTCTCCCTGATGCATGGCGGCTACATGACAGTGAAGAAGAGCAGCAGTGATGACCTCTACAGACCCACCAACAAAGTGAAGAGGTGAGCTAGGGCTAGGGGGCTGGACCATTCCACTAGCATTCTTTCCAGCTGAGCTAGTATAGCAGGCTTGAAAGAGAACAGGCGCTGAAAGGTGCCATTGCTTTCCCTTGATCTCTTGCAGGTGGTATGACGTTGGTCTGTGGAGTAAGGTGTTTGAGATCCTCCTGAATGTGTCCTCCTCTCTGCCTCTCTCTCAGCTGATCCAGCCTCTGGAGGAGCAGCTCTACACCAAGATGACCTCTAACTTCACCCACGAGGTCACCAGCTGCATGCAGGATCTAACCAAGTATCTGGAAGTTCAAAATTAACGATGTAATGGTTGTATGTATTCAAATTGTATATTGATTATTTTGTGCTAATTCAATAAACATCATCATACTTATTATGTGGATTTGTGCATAGATTATGTATTCCAGACTCCAATATCTAATTAACCGAATACTCTTCTCTAAATAAGCGAATTTTTAAAATGTCAATAAAACAATATTAGAAATTAATTTTGCGAATTTGGCTACTGCGCGGGCGATGCACCTCTNTAAAACTAGTGGAGAACCCAAGAACCTTTTCTCATTAAAATGAAGGCACCGAGGCTCCCTCAACTAGCTACCACACTTATATGCATACAGTTTACAAGAGTGTAACATAACTCAGTATCACTGAAAACTTCAAAACTACAGGCTATGATCCATCTAGTGGCCAGCATAGCTAACACGGCTATGGTGAAGCAGCACGTTACAGACTATAAACCACATGAGCAAAGTCTAGCACTGATGAGCTGGGCCTCAGTAAGAGCCTAGCTAACCACAGCTAGATGCATTAGCTATAATGATCTATAGCTTGTGTAAAGTCTTTGCATGCCCTATATGCTTACATAGAAAGCAGACCAACTAATGTCTGTCTTGCCAAACAACACTAACCAACAGCCATGCATGCAAAGAGCCATGCAGCATTGGACCTCAGCAATACAAATTCTAGATAATGCACACCAAATTAGTAGGCGTGGCCTCGAAGCTAATCGCTCAAACAGAAGCACAAAAGCCTCAAAACTCAAGAACTACAGTGTTTTGGACAGCAAAAAATATAATTTTACAAGATCATTCAGAGTTATGAACGTAAGTACCATCAATTTTGTCGCTAGAGCTGTCTTTCTTGAGATTTCGATGGGACAGACAGACAAAACGACTACCATAACCCTCTGCACGTGCTACGCACGCGCCGAGGCTTAATGAGGACTCTTATGCACGCATCACAATATCATGTACTTTGACCTGATCACATTATATATATATACCTCAATCCCAAACAGGACCACAGACTTCCTGGTGTCATCAGCCTCAAGGATCTTCTCCACTTCAGGTATCACCATGGAGAACACTGTCTTGTCAAACACCTTAGCTGCACTCACATCTATTTCACTCACAGTATTCCCCAGTCCTGTATGTATGGGATGGAGAGTGGAGCATACATGGTGACATCATTATGATGTAATGGTCCAAATGAAGCTCAAATTTATATACAGGATCACCTTTTGGGTACTGTTCTGTTGCAATGACAGGTATTTCGAGAATATTAGCAGCTTGAACCTATTAGTACGTATAAAAATTGCATCATGTTTTAAATCAACCGAGATATGGCAGTGACGTATGCAAAGTCTAAAGTCCGTATTGTATCTATAACTAAAAACTATAGTGCAAAAGTTTGGCAATGAACAAACCAATTTTTGAGCAACAGTGATGATTTCAGGGAAGTATCGGATGCTGGGACGAAACTTCTCTTGCATGTCACAGAGAAAGAAGTAGCAGCTGTTAGCAGTCAGCCTGCCAAGACTCCTGGTCACCACAGAGGCCATCTTGAAACACTCTGAAAATCCTGAAACACACAAGAGAGAGTCATTTTCAGCTTATAAACTTTGATCTCCACATGTGACATACCTGTTGAAACTGCTCACTCAGCATAAAATGGGGAGACGTCTGAGTCCCGATCTGCGATCCAGCATCCAGATTCCATGACGTGAGCCACGCCCACTGTTCGAGTTTGCTCTAGATGGGTGTGGCTCTTTTTGCAGTGGGCTACTTGCAGGATTTCGATTCTCTTCTCCGTACAGCTACACAGAGAGGTAGGCCTGTATTACTTTACTAGTGTATTGCTAGTAGAAAATCTATGCACTTAAATAGTATTGCTTAGACTAATTTTTAACCACATGAATCTGATATAATTTGTAGTTATAATAAATTCTGAACACACCCATTTTTCAAACAGGTGCACAAACAACACCCAACACACATGGCTGCTCTAGCAAGCACTGGCTACATGACCAACAGTGAAGTCTCAATCAAACCAAAACACATTGGGCTCACTTGCAATGATTCGTGTGAGAGGATACAACTTGTAGCCGACCTTCTTTTGCTCCAATCGAACACATCTCCTAACCTATCCTCCTCTCAGCTGCACCACCAACATGGCTCTCTTGCTCCCGTAGCTCAGAGAGACGATTCCTATGGAAAATCACGGGACATCATTGTCACAAACACCAAAGCACTCGCAATATCCATCAAGGAACTCACACGGCAACTGGACCTAGAGAATCTCAGCGATGTCCAGAGAGTAGTGCACAAAATTTCTGATCAGGTTATTCTCCTAACAGAGGCCGCAGCACAGGCAGCCTACTTGACATCATTGACCGATGTTCAGTGTAGGCCTGCTGAACCAGGTGTCATCAATCGATACTTGTTTGAACGAGCTCGACAAGCAGTGCACATGTCGTACGAAAAGTTTAAGCCGACTTACAGCGAGATCCTCACAAGAGATGAAGTCTTGAGCATTTCAAGAACGTTTGCTGATAGTATCGGTGTGCTAACACAGGGCTGTAAACTTGCATCGGAAGATAGCCGAGTCAGCAAGTCTGATCAGACACAGTTTGCTAATTGTGTGGAATGTCTCCAAGGTTCCACTGCTGCATTCTTGTCGAGCTTAAAAGCGTTTGCATCGTCACACGCTGAAAATGATTGCCAGAGGTGTTTGCTATTTGGAGTGCCTCTGTTGGCCGCTGTTGACTGTATTGTTGAGTTTTCCAAGTTTCCTGAATTTGCAGGTAAACCAGCAGAACTGACTGAAAGAGGTTACAAATCACAAATTGATATCTTAGGAGGAGCAATGGCCATCGTGGGCTCAAGTATACAGCTACTTGGTGCCTCAAAGAACCTTCTAGAAGACGGAAAGAGCTCGAGTCGCTGGCAAAAAATAGTCAATTGTTGTAAAGCAGTGGCAGATGCAACAAAACTTTTGTCAATGTCAATTAGAGAACACACACCAATGCCTTCAAGAAGACCTTCTGCTGACCACAGCTCATTTTATTAGATCTAGATTTCTGTCTAGAATGATTTTGTGTATGTTTTTCCCCCCAAGTTTTTAACTACAATGTCTTGCTTGTATACCATATTTATTTTCTTTGTTTGGGGGATTTTGTTAGTACATAATTTACATTATAATTGTAATTACTAATGGAGCTCACAATGTCATAATAGTTCATTATAATATTTAAAAAAAATAATGTAAAAATTATAGTGCAATAGCTGCTACCTCTAACCATAATTATGATGGCTGCATTAACATGTCTATAGACTTGACAAAATAGACTTGTAGGTATACAGAGTGTACTTGGTGCCATGCATACAAACAATAGATACACAAGTTATGAGTCTTGTCTCAAACTTCTTGGGCTCTCCTCAGGTATAGAAGACAATCTTCTAGCAGACGTTTTCTTCTTTGAAGAACCAAACATTTCATCACTCTTCCCAAAGGGAGAGCTACTGTGTGGTGGTCTATTAGAGAAGCCCTTTCCAATTGGTGACAAACGTGCAGCTACTTTCGCCGGGGATATAGGATCAACCATTTCATCATCACTGGAGCTGCTGTCTGAGTCTAAACTGTCTTCTCTCTTTGACAAATCTCCTTGAGTTTTTTCTCCATCAGTCAGAAGTTTCGGTTGCCACTGCTTCAGTCCAACTGGAGCCATAAATAGTGGAATGTCATCAGATGGACCTTTCCTTGCATTTCTATACTTGACTCTTTCAGATGCAAACTGATCCTTTGTCTCGAGACCTACCTTTTCCTGGCTCATGAACTTATGTGTTCTTTCACTCACCAGTTTTGAAATGGGTCGTGTCCGAACCTTGGGCATAGACTCAGTTTGATCAGTATCAGAATCAGCCCGCTGTAGAAATTTGAGTCTCATTTCTGCAACTCTGTCTCGAGGTACTTTGATGTCATCTTTGGTGGCCTGTTCATGTTTTGTGGATGATTCCTCTGCAGGTGGTTCATTGTAATGTGCACGGAGTTGGTCCATTTGTCTCAATGACTCATTTTCAGTGGAGAAGGTGAACTCTTTCTCTTCAAGCTTTCCTTCAGTAGCAAATGAGCTGTCAATCTCAGAAACTTCTTGTGTGGTCCCTTCATTTTTATCACTTTCTGGTTTGTCATCTCCACGTGTGTCGTTCATTTCTGAGTCTAGACTTGTGGGTGTTTGACTCATATTGGTTGGACCATCTTCAGAGATATGATCCTCTGTTTCTCCATCATTAGTATAATCTCTTATTGATTCAGCTTCGTGAATCCCTTCGTCAAGAGCCACTCTTGGTTTGTGATAGCACTCTGGAGCACTTCCTCTTCTTGGAGAGAATTGAATCTTTGTTATTTCAGGAGCACTGGCTCTTCGTTCAAGATCGTGTGAAGAACTGCAGTGATAAGGAGTGGAAGATTCAGTAGCTACACCAGAGTCACCTTCATTCAAATCGAATCGAACACTCTTAAAGAGCGAGCTACTTTGATTGCCAGAATCGTCATCTGATATTGAGAGATCACTCTGTGCGACATCACTGGTACTCTTCAAGCTTGATCTCCTACTGTCCATGTCAGTTCCAGCCCCTCCAACATTGGCCTGCTTTGTTTTGATCTTAACTTTGTGGATGAAGAAAGGGTCACTTTGTTTACGGTGGCGTTTTGAAAGATCTTCAACTGGAATGGTTCTGGATTGCTTGGAGATACTTTCAATCATGTTCTCAGGCTTTAAGTTACTTTCGGATTTGTACTTTGTTGGTTTAGTGTCTTGTTCAAAGAGAGATTCATCGACACTCAGTAATTCTTTGTCGAGCTGTTCCTCAAGTTGTCTGTTGTAGTCTTCAATGTCAGTGTTCCCATGTGCACTCTGAGACAGTAGATCCTCTGTACTGGGACTGCTGATACTCTTGTATGGGTCATCGAATTCTGGGAAGAGGTGAGTGAGGCTCTTTGATCTAGTATTTGGATTTGGAAAATATCACATTAAATTTTATGATCTTTCATCTGGTATAGCTATAATTATGTGGTCACTTTTTAATGGTCTGACCGTCAGAAGGTGGTTCTTATATACTACTTACCGCTTTTTAGAAACACTCTTTGTTGCATAGCCAGGTGCAAATCCAGCTACATCCTTAGGATCACTCAGATACCCAAAGGCAATTGAAGGTCGACGACTCGCTAAAGCATTCCGATTGCCCTGAGGTTTCTTGTCCCAGAAGTTGTCATTTTGAGCACACAGTAATATCCTACAAATATAGTGTGTACTTATGAGTCATGAGATATTGACTTATCATGCATAGCGCATGCAGGTTGTGTTTGATTGCAGCCTCACCATAGACATAGAATGGTCAATATGATCAGTGCAAGAACCACTCCAACCGATAGTGATACTGCAATGGCAATGATAGCTCCTTGGCTCAACCTACTCTCCACTTCTGTGACAGTAACTGAGGCATTCCTGCTGGCAAGTTCAACTCCTTCATCGTTGTAAACCGTGCAGATGTAAACACCTATGTCTTGAAGGCCAGCTTGCATCACGGAATAGCTATATACACACATTAATACATATAATAGTGCAATGAATATGTTACTTGCATGCATATATATATAATTATATGCGGCTGCCACACACAAAGAAATAGCAATGCCAGTATTCATAGGTAGACCCACATTGGAGGCATACATAATATTGCATATTGTCATAGATGTTAAGTTGCTTCATTGGCTACACATGCACCTCATGAATCTAACATGCTGTAATATTTGTGACCCGATCTGTACCTTCCAAAGGTGATGGGATGGCATGTATCATACTGTATGCACTCACACTACAAAGAAACTTCTCTTTAGAAGTTAACCTTTCAACTTCTTTATCATTTATAACAGTTTGCAATGCTAACGATGGTTAATGTATGACAATGATAGCTCCTCGACTAAAACATGGACCCAACATTAATGCTTGGTTATCTTTATTGAGACCTTTAATTTTACACTCGTGAACTATATACCTCTCCCTTCAGCATGAAAGAGAAAAGAAATAAGCAGAGCATTATCACATTAAAGTCCCTAGTGCTATATATGTAGCTGGAAGCTAGGTATAAACTGACCATCTCATCCTCCACTTAATGTTATGGTATAGTTTAGACTAGCCAGAAACTTCTTACACCAGCTATTAAATATTATGTACCTGTTTCCTTGTTCAAGGATAGTGCTGTTCCCTTCCCTTTGCCATGTGTGGGTTAGCCTGACAGCTGGATTATCGGTCAACACTGCCCTACAGCTGTTTATATAGATAGAGCAGTAACAAGCATAGAATAATATTCTCCAATAACATGCACATCAATAAGTCAGGTACCTAAGACTGAAGCTTTCTCCTTCTTTTACAGAAACATCTTGCGGTTCATCTGCAAAGAATACCTGTGATTGAGCTGTGTGTGGCAGGGCATTGTGTCAGTTTTGTAAATCAAAGATCAGAATACATGCATAAATGGCGTACAATAATAAAATTAATAGATTTACAACTAATTTGAACAATAATTTTAGCAGTTATTGTCATGCATTAACTTTTGAACAACTCATCAATACCTGTGGATATACACACTAGACTCAGCACTATTCCTGATCCTAACAACACAGCTACGTTCATCTTCAGATATGGCGTTTGCAGCAACTGTTGCACTTTGTGTACCAAAATAGGGGGAGGGGCTAGTTAAGCTTTAATAAACCACACATTTAAAAAGGGGTAGTCCCTCGCCACACCCACAAGTCATGCAAATATTTTCTGCTGCACCGAGCTCCTTGGCTGTTTGAAACATAGGTTACTACTAACTTCAGGTACTAGGTCTATTTACACACAGAAACAGGTGAGTGAAGTGTCTTTACAGACGTTTCTCTCGAATTCCTCTGTCTTTCTCTATTTATGTTAGCCACTGACTATAAAGCTGATCCTCCCCACATAAAATTATCTATATATTTTTGAAAAGTTGTGTATAGAGATGGCAGCTGCAGAGTCTACAGATGGAGCTGTCTCAGATGAAGTGGTGGCAGCAAGCTTCAAAGTGTTGGTTCTTGGGAACAGCAATGTTGGAAAGACAAGTTTGATAAGAGCTTATGCTGGAGATAAAGATTCACAGAAACTGATGCCTACAATAGGTAATAAATAGTACTGAAGCATGTTGTGTATGTGAGCAGATCAAAGATCCAAAGGGCTTAGTGAAAGGAAGGTAGCTAGTATTGTAAACTATAATGCTTTGAGTTATGAATAAGAAAGTTTTGGTGAGAGGGAACCTAGCTAGCTTGTGACAACTGCAGTGGCTGACAGGATATAGTCTAGTGTACACATGTATAGTGCTGTTGTGATTATTTGGTGAGTATTATAATAGCTGTCAATATTGCATCTTAATGCATCTGAATCCCTAAACTTTCTCTGAGTGACACTGAAAACATTAAGCCAAGGCCATATTGGGTATACTGTATACAGTAACACTATTGTAGAGTACACCTTCAATTACACTATCCAAGCCTCAATTTGCATTACAATAGCTGTATACCTAATGGAGTCGTTTGTGAGTCCTTACATATTGATATCACACAGTTTATCTTGCTCAGTTTGTGTTCTCGTAATAATGAAGCTGCCAGTTAAGGAATGAAGAATGCCATTTTCAATATAGATCAATGATGTTTGTTGTGGCTGTGGATAATATGATATCTGTTTAAGTGTTCAACAGTTAATGCTTCTGTTTGGGTGCTAAAATGTACTAAGAATGATTTTGGTCAGGCATTATGGAAATTAGGAGCCGCAAAGTTGATCAACAAAATCTTTGTTGTGTGTGTGTGTGTGTTTTTGAGAGAATAATTTTGGAAAAGCTGTTGGGAAGGATCTTGTCCACTGACTCATTGAGTAGTGTGTATGTGTGAAAGTATAGATAATATAGCAGGGGAACCTATGGTGCAACCTTACAATTTATGTTACCAAAGAATGCTAGAAGATCTTTATCTATACTCCTGAAATTGAGGTACTTTCATAGATTTATATCTTGCCATTCTGTGCCTGCTGTGTTGCATGTCTTTGTCTTGATCAGTGATTTAGAGATTACATGAGAACTTGCTTTAGGTACTTGAACAGGCCATTGTTAGAGAGCTTTTTGAGAACATTTTATCTACAGCTCATGTGAGTGAGTGCGACAATGTCACTGTGGTAGACATAAAGACATACAATTTATATGGCATAGCTGGGCATGATACACATGGGGATAACTTGTTGATCATGTTTAGAAATACTGTTGCTTATTTGGGGATGTAAAATATTCTGTGCGTTTTTGTTTTTTTATCACACACTTTTCATTTTGTGTGTGTCTATGTACATTGGAAAATATTGCAGGAATGGATTTCAGTGATGTTGTTGTCTCAGTTCGGGGTACAAAGGTCAAATTAAGAATATGGTAAGTATGTGATGATGTATAGTATCTATGCTGTAGGCAACCTTCACACACACACACACACACACACACACACACATACAGGGATACAGTTGGACAAGAGAGATTTTTTACTTTCACAAAACAGTTTTTCAGAGGAACTCAAGTAAGTACACACACCCTTTAGTTCAAGTCATTACCCTCTCTCTTCCCCATGATTTCATGTAACAGGGTATTGTACTAGTTTATGACATTTCAAATATCGAGAGCTTCAGAACGCTGATGAGATGGACACAAACCATTGATGAGGTACATACATTTACTATGTATGTGTGTATATAGCCTCATTCCCAGGCTTCTGCATGCTGCTTGAGCAATTAGCAGCACACAGTGGGCCTGAGGACGAGCAAGACTAGTGTGTAATTCACAACAAACAGCCGCAACAATTATCTCTCCTATATATAGATCTGTAGTGTTCATTTGGTGATATGTGTAACCCATTGTGTATAGTAAATATGGAGGACTGATAGACAGTGTGTAAACAATGCCCAGGCCTAGTGTTATTTCAAGCCTCACATTCTTACATTTACCTCCTTCTTGTCAATACTAAATTTTTTCAGGCTGGTTTAAGAGGTGTGGCTATGGTGGTTGTGGGCAATAAGTGTGACCTGGAATCATTGAGACAAGTTCCAACAGAGAATGCTAAACAGGTAGAGCAAGATTTTTTAAAAACTGTTTTTTATTATTATGTTGCATATTTCCATTCATATAATAGTTGGCAGATAGGGACAGTCAACCTTTCATTGAAACAAGTGTTACAACGGGGAAGAATATAAAGAAGGCATTCTATAAACTTGCCGAGAACTTGATACACACAAATAACATCTTTCAACCAGGACAAGAGGTATGCAATTTGCTTAGCCTGGATAATAAATATGCAGCCTAAGCTCACTACTTAAAGGACATGGGTCTCAAATCCATTGCTCTGTTAATTGTCCTCATAAAATTATTCCGTCCACCAACTTTAACATGTATGATCATAGATAGTATCTGTGTTGTCTTTACAAAGCCAGTATCATGGTTTGGATTGATATGTTTCTAATTTTGTGTTACTTATTGTACAGGCAACAACCATTGATCATGTTGGTACACTGTCTGCAAGACATAGCTCAAGTCCCAGCCCGGATGGAAGTGTGACAAATGACTCTTTTACATTAACTGACAAAACAAGACCCAGACTTAATTGCTGTAGAAAAACTTAACTAGGATACAATAATGTAATTAATACATAACATATCTTTGTTTATAATCCTTCATATTTATATACTTCAAGCAACAGAAATATTTGCACCTTACAGAAAACACATATATAGAATGGTAAAATATCGTCAAGTTAAAAAACAATTTATAACGATAAGAGGTGCGTGGCATTTCAAGCAGAGGTGCGCGCTTACAAGATGTTTTCGGAGTTGAAGAAGAAACTCAAGCCTTCTAGCATCATCAGCGGCCTGACCATCACTGATGTGCGCTTCCCGACCTCCCTGGAAGCTCACGGCTCGGATGCCGTCCACAAAGACCCCGATTACTCGGCAGCTTACGTGGTAATGTCCGTGTCAGGCGTGCAGTACAAAGGCCACGGGTTGACGTTCACTGTGGGACGAGGTACGGAGGTTGTAGTGGCTGCTATTGAAGCCCTGCGTCCTCTAGTCGTCGGCAAATCCCTCCTCGAAGTGTACACGGACTTTGGAACGTTTTGGCACACACTTGTGAACGAGAGTCAGCTAAGATGGATTGGGCCTGAGAAGGGTGTCGTTCATCTTGCTACAGCTGCACTCGTGAACGCACTCTGGGACCTGTGGGGAAAGATAGAAGGCAAGCCCGTGTGGAAGCTCCTGTGCGACATGACACCAGACGAGATTGTGTCTGTGATCGATTTCACCCACATCACTGACGTGCTGACAAAAGAAGAGGCTAAAGGTATTCTTGAACGTAACGTAGCGACTCGAGGACTGCGAGAGGAAGAGATGAGGACCAAAGGATTCCCTGCTTACATCACTTCAGTTGGATGGATTGGGTATAGCGAGGAGACGGTCAGAGCTCGGTGCAAAGAGGCACTGGCAGCAGGGTTCACACGATTCAAGATGAAGGTCGGACTGGACGTGGATGATGATGCCAGGAGAGCTCGAATCATCCGCGAGGAGGTTGGATATGATTATCCCCTCATGACTGATGCTAATCAGGTACGTCTCTCTCTCTCTGTGTGTGTGTGTGTGTGTGTGTGTGTGTGTGTGTGTGTGTGTGTGTGTGTGTGTGTGTGTGTATGTGTGTGCGTGCATGCTTGTGTTCAGTTCTATATATCCTAATAGTTTTTGAACGTTTTGTCTTTTTTATAATGCTTTTTACATCAGAATAACTATCATAATTTTTATCTACATCTCACTCTTAGAAATGGGATGTGGACTATGCCATTCAGCACATGACCCAGCTCGCTGAATTCCAACCCCTTTGGATCGAGGAGCCAACCAACTGTGACGATATCCTGGGCCACGCCAAAATCCGCAAAGCTTTGAAGAAATACAACATTGGAGTAGCCACGGGTGAAATGTGTCAAAATCGAGTCATGTTCAAGCAATTTCTTGAGGCGGAAGCAATGGACTACTGCCAGATTGATGCCTGCCGACTAGGTGGAGTCAACGAAATCCTCTCTGTGATTCTCTTGGCTGCAAAGTTCAATATTCCAGTTTGTCCTCACGCCGGGGGTGTGGGGCTGTGCGAGTACGTCCAACATCTTGTGATGTTTGATTACATCTGCGTGGCTGCCAGCTTGGAGAAACGGATGGTCGAATTTGCAGATCATCTTCACGAGCATTTCATATCCCCTATAAAGGTCATCGGTGGAAATTATCTTCCTGCTGAAACTCCAGGCTACTCGGAAATGAAAGAAGACTCCTTGAAGAAGCACAGCTATCCTGATGGAGAGGTGTGGGTTGAAATGAGGAAAAAGAATGGTCAGTGAGCATCACATGTGCATTATAGGGACCAGCCAGTCTTTAGTTTTGGAGTTGATCAGTGTATAGATAATAATTATTATAATTATATTATAATTATGACTGAGAATTTTTTCTTTACATGATACACAGGTATGTAATAATATTATGTTATCTTGTTACAATAAAAAATTATGACAATTTATGTTATTACATGAAAACTAAAAACTGAAGACAACTATGCATGATAAGGAACATCAGCCTAACAACATTACATGTACTAAATGTAATACATGGTTCCACTAATGTTTGGGTGTAACTGAAGCAGTTCGTTGGCTCTTCTCACAGTCTCCTCATGGCTCTGGGAGCTCCCACTCTCACTGCTAGTGCTTCCTTGTTCCTCTTGGGCTTGGAGGAGGACTCTGGCACGTGCTGCTCCGTGATGAGCATAATATGTAGGGGCAGGGTACGATACGCTTCGATTACAGCGCCAGAACGTGTGACAGAGCTGGTACGAGAGCTTCTGTAGTTCATCGGCGGTGAAGTCACTGTCGTCCCAAAGAATGTGATAATGACAGGGGCGACTCGTTCCTTGGATGGCTGCATGCGAACAAAGATAAAAGTCAAACTCTTTCGGGTGAGTGATATCTTTGTCGACGGTCGTGCCTGGAGGTATGTTTTTACCTTTACCGACTTGATCACTGGGAGATCGAGAAGCAGGGAAGAAACGAGTGTGATGACGTTTTTGTACCACTAGGAAGGTGATTGGAGGTCGATACTCTTGGTTGAGAGAGAGACAAGCCTGTTGGATCGCTGCAATTTCGTTGTAACGGACTTCTTCAAATTGTCCCTCACTTACACCATCACGATAAAAGATGATACGAGTAGGCTTACAACGTGTTCTTCCATAAAACTCTCTAAGTAACTCTCTCACCATGCCTTGAAGACGGGCAATGATCTCTTGTCTGTTCTTCTGAGCATCATGCTTGGCCATATACTTGCTGGCAGTCAGGTCCATGCTGGCTACAACGGATGCTATCGAGGGAGACACTGTGTCTCCAGACCTCGGGTGAGTCACATCAGCTCCGAATACAATCACTGGCTCTCGTAGGAACAAAGGGAGTCTTGATGTTTCGGCAATGATGTTATTGATCCCTCCAAGCTTCCCGTTGATTTTGAGACAGAGATTTGCAAGAGTTGGTGGAGTACATTTTCTCTGAACTGTATCTGAGAGCACGCACTGAGTGATCACACCTACCTGATTGTCTCCAATGCGTTTGACCTCCTGATATTGGTACTTGAGCATTTTGTCAATAACAGCAAGTATCAACTGAAGGTTGGGTGCATTCTTGCACACTTGTTTGAATGCAGTTTCAATTGAGTCGCCTCTTCGAATAAACTGGCACTGAGGGTTTCCATTGATGGTCATACCCATATTTTTTCCAATGCGTACAAGTCCATCAACAAAGTTCGATATTTCCACATCTTTACAGTAGTTTGCACACACAACAACAGCCCAGCTGTCCACTCTAGCACCAACGTGGAGTTTGGCACCACTATCTTTCATCTCCCACGAGCCTTTGCTGTGTGGTGGAGTGACTTCTTTGTCATCGTACTGCAGAGTAGGTGGTGGTAGCACGCGACCCCTCACCTCCATCATACGGCTATCGATTGCAATGCCAAAATCGTGTGCAACGGCATCACGTCTCACGCTAGAATCTGAGACAATCTGTCGAATGTCTTTCTCTCGTTGGTAAGCTGGAGTGGCTGTACTTCGTATCATCTGAGCTTTTTGTTGATCTGTCAATCGTTTGACACATCTCTGACCTTCGACAATCCTGCAAAACTCCATTGGAATGTAGATGGTCTTTGTTGG
The DNA here is from genome assembly GCA_964030475.1 of Tethya wilhelma. Lineage (NCBI taxonomy): Eukaryota > Metazoa > Porifera > Demospongiae > Tethyida > Tethyidae > Tethya > Tethya wilhelma. The sequence continues at coordinate 11,635,344 of CAXIPT010000002.1, read as the reverse complement.
AGGACCGACATGGAGGCAGGGAAGGAGGGGGTGACACAATGTCTTGTCTTTGTAGGTTTCCTTGAAATAGTTCTCAACCGTTACCATTTTACCATCATCGAGTTTGAAAGTTTGTTTCGAAGCTGGCAATTCCATGATTCGATTCACCTTCCACTTACGAGGGTAGTTCAGGTGAGTCACCTTGATCTTCAATCCTTTAATCTCCTTCGATAAAACTGCTCTGTCAGCATCTCGCATCCCTCGCTCAAACTCCCTTATCAACCTATCTCGATCAGCTTGTGTGATTTCACCAAGAGCATCTCTGCCTCTCTTTCTCACTGCACAAAAGAAGTCAATGACGGACTGCTCCGTGTAGAATGCTGTAGCAGCTTTGTCGACATTCAGTACAAGTTTCCATCCACTTATTGGCTTCAAGCTTAGGAAATGTCCCAACCACACTTCTCTACCTTGACCAAGAGATTGATTGGAAGCAGAATCAGCAGATGGAGGACTGAAGAAAGATCGTCCGACTGGGATCTTGTTAAGAGAGGGGAGGTGTCTAAGAGCCACATCTATTGCTTGCAGTAACGGCATTCTCTGAGTGGCATCTTCGAGGAATTTCTGAAGGTTGGCACAATCAATGTTCAGCTGGTTGACTTTTTTCATCGAAACTTTGAACTGTTTCTCTCTTCCTTCCAATGGCACACTTACATCCAGTTCTTGGGCATCTCCTTCAAGATGAAGAGGTTTGCTACTGAAGGCAATCTTACTCCCGTCAAAAGCTGTCCTCTGTCCACCAAAAACATGTCTATGTTGTTTCTCGAGCTCTTGATAGATTTGCCTAGCTTCATTTTTAGTGCATTTACTCGGAGTGAAGCTCACATCATACTGGTGAATGGTCAAGTATTCAGGCAGCCTTATGGGAAAGAAATTGACTCGAAGCGCTATTGGACGTCCTTCAGAACCAAAGTCAGGTCTGTCTGGAGGTTGCTGCTTGCCATGAAAATTCTGTGGACCACCTTTCTGTTGGGCTCCACGACTGACAGAAACTGAAGCAGCCACAGCCTCTCGTTTAGGTTGCAACTGAGCAGGAGTCTCTCTCGTACTTAGCTGAGGGGATGGTTTCAGTATGGATGGATGGTTCTCCTTCCCAGCACCATCGACTTGACTTTGTTTAACAGCAACAGGTACTGTTGGCTGCTTTGGCTGTGTTGGCACTGGAGTAGCACCTCCTTTAGTACCAGGCTGTGAAGGGCTTACAGAAGCAGCTGGTGGTGGCATTTGAGATGATTTTGGTTGCTTGATGGGACCCTCCAGTGGTTGTAAAGGTGAACTAGTAGCATGAGTTTTTGAAGTGGTTGGTGTGGTTTTTATAACTGAACCAGGCCTACGCTCCTCCCTGTCATCTGTATGAGAAGTATCAGGACGACTTGCATGACTCCCTTGACGTCCAGGACGAGCAGAATGTGTCTGCTGTTGTCTTGGTCCACTCCTTGAAGAGGACTCATGGCTGCCTGGTCTAGCTCGAGTGCCTTTACCTCCAACTCTTGAAGCTTCCTGACTCCCTCTGCCACGGCCTCGTCCTCTACCGCGTCCGCGGCCTCTGCTGTCTCTTGAGCTCATAATTTGGTAAAAATTTCAGAAGTTTTCTGATTCAAAGATGAAATTTCAACAGTTTTAGTCCATGCTGCATGCTAAATTTAGCCATTACGTAATGCAAACAGCTGAGTTGGCGGTTTTATCGACCAATCAATTATCACCGCATCACGGACGAATGACGTCACATTATTGAAACAATAACCCTTTTGTAACATACACAAAATCTGTGGACGGAGCTCGAGGAGCGAGGAGATCGAACAAAAGCACGTTCTCTGCCGTGTTTCTTGTTAATTGCAAGTTGCCAACCCCGCTGACTGATATCAATACGCAACAATGAGTGACCCTACAGATGCTCCGTCCGTCAACGATCCAACTGGAGCTCCAGCGGTAGACGAATTCGGTCCACCTCACGCACACGCGGTCTCTGAATCTCTTCACCTTTGGATTCTGATACCGGGTCTACTGATCATAGTACTCGTAGGTAAGTGGAGATCACATATATCCAGGAGAGGGACTGGAAATGAGTTATAATAATTCACCAATACATTTAGGTATCCTCTTTTATCGGTTGCTAAGCAAGCAAGGTGAGCGAGAGAGAAAGCGTGAGGAGAAGAGAAGGTTAAAACAAGAGAAGAGAGAAAAGAAGAAAGCAAAATAATCAATCCTACTTCGTATCATTTAGGGAAATGCTTTGAAGTGGTATATACAGTGTACTGAAATATTTTTCTCCCAGGCGTTGTATCTTCTTCTTTTTTTTCTCATTGTCACAATCTATTTGTCCAATAATGTTTAGTCTAAGTGTTCCTTATTGTTGTGACAACTAGGTGGGCTTTTGTTGATGTCTAATGTTAGACAACCACAGAGTGGCAAGATGTACAACTCTATAAATCACAGCCAATTTACACCATGCCCAATAATTAGAAAAAGATAATTATGACATCTTGATCCCTATTAACACATAACTTTCTATTAGTATTCCATTACAAAAATACTGGGTTTGCTACAAATTAAGCATAATTTATAACAGAATTGCAAAAACAAAAATAAACAATTTGGATGATTTGCGACCACTAACTTCAGCCAAGCTAAGGAAGAGGACTGGGAAGTATCTTGTACAAACCAATCAAGGAAGACACAGTTCCAAAGAAGCCTACCCAACTCAACGACAACTTCCCTGCCCAAAGGAAACCCTCGGGCAGCCAGTGAATGGAATTCATCAGATCTGACAGAGACTGTACCACTGTGAGAGCAGCTAACAGTTGCTGATTCTTTAGATTCTGCACGGAAGGAGATGAAGAACTGGAGATGGTGGAGTGTTCGATTGTTTCATCTTGAAAAGATACCCGCTTTCTTGAGATCTCAGAATTGATACTTGAATTTTGTTTTGGGCCTGCTTTCGATAGCTCACGTTTTACTTGTATGAACTTTCGAGTGGCTTGGTACAATGAAATTAAAAGAGAGAGCCCCCACAATAATATACCTATAGTCCATAGACGAGTGGACGAAACGGGAATGAGTTTATTGTCAGCAGCCCATGCCAAGTGTTCCACAGGATAGTAGAGCTGCCCAGAGAGGGCATTGATGAATTCAATCAGATTGGAGATGTAAAGTTTATCCTATATATGTACACAAACAAAGCAACTAAATAAACTATTACAATAATTTGTTCTACCAAAGTACATATACATGAGGCACGTGACAAGTTCATACACTGACATTTTTAGTAGCTTTACAAGACCTCCAGCTCCTCAATGTGTGGACCAGAACAGGAATATCATCGGTCAATCTCAGTAGCACTCTCATGTCTGAGATAGCAGTAGCAATTCTTAGCCACTTTTCAGCTGATTTCTCATGATTGTGTTTCATTAATCCTGCTACTAGCATTGATGCAAATTGCACTGTCCTATAAACCTGGTTTCTACCCCAGTAGTTCTCTAGAAAAGCTGCAGTGGTGTTGAGAGCTTTGGAAAGTGCCATTGCTTTTCAGTACAGTGGTCATAAACACGCACCACGTGGGTGGGCTCGTCCAGAGTGCAAAGTTCACTTCGTTCAATTTTACTTGTCTATTTAAACGTAAGCAATCAGCAGATTTGTGCGGGCATGAATCATGCATGAATAATACTAATTATGTGAGCTGGGTGTGCACGTGTGAGAGAAATTCAAAAAAAATATTATAATCTCAGCGGAAAGCTTGTTGCAAGCTCTATTGAAGGTAAGCTAAGGTTTCTTCCCCCAAGCAATAAAGTATTCCAGTCTCTTGAGCTTATATTGCAAAGCTATGCCCACTCTAACTTATGCTACAAAACGATGAAAGCTTCCCCACCCATATTTGTTTGGTTCTCCAGGTATTGGAACAAGATGGCTTCCTTGATCAAGGATTTCATGGATGCTCCTGACTATCACGAGTACTCTCCGTGGTTCCCCAATCCATTCATCTGTCTAAGGGACATGATCACGTCCTGTTACTCAGAGACGTACAATCGGTTACCTTGGAACGGAGTCGGGGTTTGGATGGAGGAGACGTGGGACTGGATAGCCAAGAGCTGGTACTGGGATATTGGAGTGTTCCTCTATCCCTGCCTGTTTGCGTTGATGTTTACTGTCCTTCGTGTTGCTCTCAACTGGATCATATTCAATGTGAGTAAGCATTGATGCAGACCCATATATGCATGCATGGGCGTGTCTGTGTGTGGGTATGGAACTAGTGTTGATAGGATTTGTGCTTTAATATCTGAGGTGCTAATTTGCACTTAACAATGAACCACTTAATATTGTATGAAGATAAGTCTTAGTTTGAAGATAAGTCTTACTTTAAGCTTAAATATAATTATACCACTCCCTCTGTTTCTCTTTCATCCTTATCTTGCTTGCATCAAAACACACCTTAAACCACAGTGGTATGTTGCTATTACTAACCACCCATCATCTGCCCCCCACCCCACACTGACACATAAAAACACACACAGCGTATTCCAAAGTGGTTTGAACTAACAGCTGAAGCTACTGAGAAATTTCCAGAGAGCATATGGAAGTTCCTAGTGTATTGTGTCACCTGGTCATGGGCTATCTATCTCATACGAAAGGAAGATTACTTTTTCGATCTCAAGCACCATTGGGACTGTACGTTTGTTTGTGTGCATGTTGTCATCTCTCTCTCTCTCTCTCTCTCTCTCTCTCTCTCTCTCTCTCTCTCTCTCTCTCTCTCTCTGTGCAAATATAATACTGATTTTCTTCCAGTCATGTCATTCTTGTGACATTGTTACTTAACACTTTCTTATTTTTCAAAAGTAACACATTAATACTATAGCTAAGAGAGTGTCTGAGAGTGAGGTTATGTATTTTATCGTGCAATACAAAGTAACCTCTTGTGATGTATCATATTGTGTATGCCTCAATCGATCTGACAGATCTGTACTGTAAGTGACCCCAGAACATCTTCATATGTTTATGTACATCCGTTAAACAAACACTTCGCTGTAGCCACTATCGTTGCTTATCCACAAATGCTTCCTGGTGTCCTGTCTTCACTGTTATACACATACCGACCTTTAGTATTCATTTTCAGATCACCTGATTTTGCCATAACCAACCAACTAACTTGCAAGCTGGCATGTCATTTAACATTACAATTATAGACTGTTGTAATACACATTACATCATAATGACATATTGCTGGCATTACATCATCATTACATCATCTTGTATTGTCTAAATATAGCATGGGCTCCAGGAATACCTGTTGAAGGTGGTCTGTACTGGCTCTACATGCTACAAATGGGGTTCTACCTACACTGTGCCTATGCATCGGTGTTCATAGAGACCATCAGAAGGGACTTTGTGGTTCTTATGATGCACCACTTGCTCACTCTCGCTCTCCTCTTATTCTCTTACATCATCAGGTAGAGATTATCATCAGAACTGTTTGTACCATCTTATTCCCAAAACACACATTAGCCAAGTATACTAAGGAATTCCTGACTATCAGTATTTTCAGATAATCTGATGCAGGTCTCCAACACTATATATAAATACAGTATTTTCCTTGCTATTGTAATACAGTATATTTATTGCACTTACCATTTTGGGCAATTCCTTACTTTTACTCTATCTAAATGGCCATTTGCTCAACTATGTGGTAATGACATAATGACATACTCTGGTCCTCACTCGCTCTCTTTAGGTTTCACCTCATTGGCCTGCTGGTTCTCTTTGTCCAAGATATTGGTGATATTTGTCTGGAGCTCTCTAAGACTGTCTTCTACTTCAAGGACAGAGGTGGCAAGGAACACTGGGGACCAGAAATGGGGGCCAACGTTTGCTTTGCCATCTTCACTATCCAACAGTACGTACTAAAGTTTAGTTTGTTGTGGAAAGTCTGAGAAACAAAGCTACAGTTGAATCATGTTTCTTTTCTTGACTTATAGTTAGCATAATGTTGCATGCACGCACACACACACACACACACACACACACACACTGTCTTGTTTCGTCTCTACTGGTATCCTACCAAGGTCATCTACTCTGCCATGCACGTCTCTGTCATTGTGTTCCCCAACGGACCTTTCTATCTCTTCTTCCAGCCCATGCTTGTGGGTCTGTATTTCATGCAGGTGAGCATGGGTCGTTATGGCTGTGTCTATTGTACATGAATGGTTGTTGTATGAGTGGAGTGTGCAATAATTGAGGTTGTACACATAATTATGTGGGCAGTTAGCAATATATTGCCAAGAGATGAGCATTAGATGAGATTTTATGTACAAATTGCTACACTCACTCGTTCACTCACTTGTGTCTTGTTTCGTCTCTACTGGTATCCTACCAAGGTCATCTACTCTGCCATGCACGTCTCTGTCATTGTGTTCCCCAACGGACCTTTCTATCTCTTCTTCCAGCCCATGCTTGTGGGTCTGTATTTCATGCAGGTGAGCATGGGTCGTTGTGGCTGTGTCTATTGGTTGTTGTATGAGTGGAGTGTGCAATAATTGAGGTTGTGCACATAATTATGTGGGCAGTTAGCAATATATTGCCAAGAGATGAGCATTAGATGAGATTTTATGTACAAATTGCTACACTCACTCGTTCACTCACTCACACACACACACACACACACACACACACACACCACTCACAGGTCTACTGGTTCAAGTTTATTCTTCGTCTTCTCTGGAAGATCCTCATAAAGGGAGAGAAAATTGAAGACAATCGTGAATATGATCCGGAGGAAGAGAAGAAGAAAAAACAAGCCAAGTTACAAGAGAATGGTTCCTCTTCGAAACTCAAGAAAGAAGAGTAGATGTTTTTCCCCTAGATCTTTGAGAAATGAGTGATAGATAGAAATATGTATCGCTATACATGTGGTAGGGACTGTTTTATTTTTAAAAAGTTATTTTATAAAGATTAATTTACTTGTGATAATGTTGATCTGGTTTATCTGGATGTACTTAGCAAACATTTAAATTAGAATACCCACTTTTTCTGATGTATATCCTCACCTCTGTTGATATAAATGGTATAATATTGTACAAATTGTGTCAAAGAAAGTTATAGCATTTTGATGTACGTAAACTATATAGAATTTTACAATAATACTACATACATATTTGCACATGGTTTAGGTATTAATTTTATGCATATCTAGACTGCATTAGAGCCTCGTCTTATAGGAGGCAATGAGTTATGCTTTGTCTGTTTATCTGCTCCACTGTCTTTAGCCGAGTGTTGCACCATAGCCAATTTGCTAATCTTCTCCCCAGCGTTCATGCTACTGATCGGCTCCAGAGCACCAGCATGATAAAAATCACTTCGTCTGTCTTTGCTGAGCAGTGCCTTTCTTCTAGACAGATAGCTCGACTCGTAAAGATCGGCCTTCATGGTTGAGAAGGGAACCTCGGGGAAACTGGCTCTTCTAGGTGGAGGTGGTGGGGGTGCTCTACTTGATGGAAGACTGGTGAAAGTCGGTTGAGATTTCGGCACATCAAACATGGACCGACTTGGTCTATCAAACATGGACTTTGACCCACTAAAGGAGGACGAGAGAGAATGCATGCCACCAATGCCCGATCGCTTCTTGGAGAATCCAACACCGCGGCTTCGTAACTTTGGCAAAAGAGGTCCACCGCTTTCATCAATTTCGATGCTATTTCGACGCATTGCAAAGACATTTTTGGACTCCTTATTGTCAATATGTTCCCGTGTTGGCATGTAGTCAGTCAGTGTTCTTATGCCCTTCATCTGACGTTGCTTTCGATAGTAGTTTTTCTTTCGAGTGCCCGGACTTAGAAATGTTAATTCTTCGTTTGTGTAGAATCCTGACTGCTTCATCCAATCTTGTGCCGACATGAAGTTGTCCAAATCTCGAACGGTCAGCGAAGCACCGCCTTCCAGGACAAGAACCTTTGCAGCTTCCAGGTGACCTTCTTGACAGCTGATGAGGAGAGGTGTGAGACCACGCATGTTCTGACGATCAATGTCCAGTTTTCTTCGTTTTGTCTCTTGAACAAAGAGTTTGACGAATTCCTCGTTGCCTGATTGTGCTGCGTGACAAAGTATATTGTTCCCATCGCTATCGGCAAGTCTTATATCACATTGGTGACTCATTAGGGTAGCAACTGTATCTGAGTCACCAGCAAGGACAGCCTTCATCAGGACTGTTTGACCTGAACTATCCTGCATGTTCACATCGGCACCTTTCTTCAAGAGGTGATCGATAATGGTCTTCTTCGATTCCTCATTTTGAACATTACACGCAAGCATGAGAGGACTCTGTTTCAATGGTCCAGCCGGTGTGTTTGGATTGGCTTTCGATTCAAGCAGCCTTCGAACAACTCTAGGCTTTTCTTGTTCAATTGCTTCCAGTAGCTGGGTATGGACATCAAGGTGACTAGTGTTCACTTTGGCTTTTGTACCTTTCTTCTTTGACTTGGTTGTGTGGGCTTCTTCTTTGGTTGGTAGTTTTGGGGAGGAATTAGCTGCCACTGAAGGAGCAGTACTACCTCCTGGTCCTTGGAGAGCAGCCGGTACAGGCATAGTTTTTACTTCTTTGTGACTTCTTACTACTAAGGGGGTGGGGCTCTCAAGGTGCGTGGAACACAAACACAATGATGCACGTGATAGAGGCTGTAGATCACACGTTTCTTCGAGCTTCATATACTAATTGAAGGGCGTGGTTATTGGAAGGGTTCTGCAGGAAGCCCTGTTTGCATTGCAATATCTTGTTGCCTATGCAGTTGCTGCTCTAGTGTACTACCACATGTTTCTAACCTTAATTCATCTTTAAAAAATAATGGATCCCTAATTGTTTCTTGTATCTCTTCATCTTGCAGGCTACAAGAGGTTTTTTGGCAGCATTGTCTGATTTTGAAGGTGTGTACAATTGAGTCTAAACTAGGTACATGCAGAGCTCTCCAAACCAATCTACCAATACTTATAGTACTCCCTGCATTATGGCTTTTGACCATTAGCAAGTGAGAGTGCAAGTGAGAACAGTAACCTTGCAATCTCTTTCAATTTGAGTGCAGCAGTGTAGAGAACGTTGATCTGATATTAGCCATCTATAGAATCTGATATTATTGTAGCTGAATACCAATGTCTTCAATGTGGACTACATTTGTCAATGCTCCCAGCTACACTAATCACTCTCCTTGGTTTCCCAATCCACTGATATGCCTGAGAGATATGATTCGTTCTGGAGCTACTCAAGTCTACCGTCGAGCTGTGCCGTGGTATGGAGTTGGACATTGGATGAAGGAGACTGGGGATAGTGTGTACAACACATGGTTCTGTGATGCAACCAGCCTTCTTCTTTATCCTCTCATTTTGGCACTCTTTATCAGTGTTCTTCGAGTTGTGATGGACAGAGTGATGTTTAAGGTATATGTATATGTATGACGTATGTACAGGAACATTTATTTAGAACTGATGTGGTTTTTTTTTGTTTTTTTGTTTTTTTTGAAGCCTATTGCAAAATGGCTTCAAATAAGCAAAGAGTCAGTAAGCAAGTTTCCTGAAAGTGCTTGGAAGTGTCTTGTGTACAGTGTCACTTGGATTTGGGCCACATACATCATTTATTTTAGCAAGGAAAACTATTTTTTCAATTTGAAAAGCCATTGGCAAAGTGAGTTATGATAAACAATATTATTGCGTATTTAAACAAGTTGGCCCTGTGGCCTAACGGATAAGGCGTCTGACTTCGGATCAGAAGATTGAGGGTTCGAATCCCTTCAGGGTCAATTTTTTTGCTTTTTATATCAACCTTTTTCCCTTCACCCACATACAGCATGGTATCCAGGCCAACCTGTGAGGCCTTGTATCTATTGGCTATATATGGTGCAGCTGGGATTCTACTTGCATTCAGTGTATGCAACTGCTTGTCTTGAGACCATTAGAAAAGACTTTAAGGTCATGATGGCTCATCACTTTTTATCACTGGCACTGTTATCATTCTCCTATTGTGTGAGGTGAATGTTTACTGTGTACATCATCAGTGTGTGTATAAAGCAATCAATATAGTGTAGCCAAGGCATACAAACTCATAAGATTGGGTGGATGCTACTATGGTATTGATTCTAATTGGCTGAATCAATCACTATGTATTTGACTATTGTACTTTTATTCAGCAATTATGTACTTATCACCTCACACCTAGCAATACCAATAATGAGTTGGACAAACCCATTTTGCACTACTTTATTAACAAAAAAGGAAACTTTTGACTAGCTATCAATCATGGATGTATTAGAGTGAGCCTCTCCTAAGTGAACGTGACAATGGAGCAATAAACTTTACTGATTCTGAAGAGTATCGCCAGGTCCAATTGGATGATTTTGAACCAGATACTTATTAGGATAAAGGTTAAAGACAAATAAAACAAAAACATAACTGCGTAATATTATACTACAAGGTACTAATACTTCATAATGATTATATTATGTACTCACCATAAAATTCAAAACGTTTGGTATTCATGTTTTGTTTTGTAGCTTTTCATTCATTTCTTGATACATAATTTTTCGGTGGATATGATAGTATAATAATATATAAGTAGCATCGTTTATTGGAAATTGAATTAATGGACTTGTCATTAGCCAACTATAGTCTCACTGGCCAGACGTTCCACATGGGGGGGGGGGAGGGCAGCAAAACGTAGTCAATCAAGAGCATGCCAGTGCATAATACATACACTACATTTATGCTCGAGTTATAGTGTATGCAAGACCCAAACTTCCCACTTATGTATGCAATGACACTATATAGACTAGCAATGGCCTCTCAGCTGGAGAGGAGGTTTGGAAGGGAGAAGCTGGCTATACTGGACCCCACTGAGCTACAACCAGCTGTACTTATTTTGCATTACTTAGACAACTATAGTCTCATATGGAAACTTTTTGCACACTGTTTAGCTATACTCCCAATATAGATGCCATGCATCATGATAATATTATGTCAAACTCAAGTTTCGAATTCAAACAGGTTTCACATTATTGGACTTCTCTTTCTGTTTATCCTTGACATTGGTGACATCTGGCTGGAGCTGTCAAAGATGTTATTCTACCTCAAAAACAGAGGGGGGAGAGAATGCTGGGCTACTAGACTGGCAGCTGGTGTATGCTTTGGAGTGTTTGCCATTGAATTGTATGTTGAGTTCAACTCATAAAACCTTGCTCTAGCAAGCAATAACCTTTGTATGTACATGCAGAGACCCTTCTTGTTTGACACAATGTTGTGTAAAAAAAGAAGGGTGTTGCAACTTGGACTAACTCAACCCAAGCTATAACTGATTAATAATATGGATACAAATGTGCCAATGCATATATACACAATTCAACATATGATGTATTTATTCTGTAGTGCTCTGTTTCGTATCTACTGGTTTCCTACTAAAGTGATCTACTCAGCCATGTACATCAGCCTACTCATTATGCCAGAAGCTCCTTATTTTCTCCTGTTTATTCCACTCTTGTGGCTGAACTTTTCAATACAGGTACATGTACATATGAATGTGAGTATACAATCATACGTACGGTAGTACGCATAGTAGGAATGGGTCGACTGTCCCATAGACACAGTACAAAATGTTGGTCACTATAAAAATCTACTCAAACAAAAAATAACCTTCAAAGTTGCTGAGAGGCTCTTACTGACAGATTACCAACTGCATGCAAGGCCTAAAACTCACAAAAACTTTCCTTAGCACTCGTAGAGAGTGCCAGTGGGAAGCCACCATAGTGCCATTATTTGGAACGTACGTACTTACTTCCTAACTGACTTACTTGAAAAGGATTTCCAGAGAACCAGAATGTGTTGAGCCAACTTTGACAGCACAAAGTAAGTTCTTTTCATGGGTACTACATTCCTTGATACTCGTTTTGATCATAAACATGCCTAAACAAAAACTAGAAAGCTTTGAAACTTAGTGTATAAATTCACGTACTACAATGCAGCCATCTTTGAGAGTTCAAAGGTCATCATTATCTCTCCACGTGGCATTATTATATGCGCATGCGCATTAGCCTCTCCAGCAGAATGCAGTGCATGTAGCTGCCACTCAAGCTTTTTGTAGGGACTAACCAGTCTCTAATAGTCTCCACACTGTAGTGTTGAAAAAAGTGAATGAACAAGTAGTAAATAAGCTGTGGTATTATTATACTATACAGATCATTGCATTCGCGACACTGAGGATCTGGATCAAGATTAAAAATGAAGTAGTCATGTGCCGAAATTGAGACATGCCTTGTTCCAATACTTTTTACCGCACTGCCCATTCCTACACTACTTATTTTTTTGAAATTTTTACTACTTGTAATTATTATGATACACAAATGATTTAATTAACACATAATTATCACCATGACAAAATATCGATATGGTAAGTTTGTAAAACATATTCGTTCTATATACAATGTGATATGATAATCATGCTGTCAGAAGATACTTTTTCTCCATGTACAGTCCTATTGGTTCAAGTACATAGTCCTATTGCTATGGAGAATCATGAAGGGAGAGGGAGACAAAGGAGACACAAGGGACTATGAACAGAGCAATGGGCACACTGCTCCTGAGCAACAGCAGGAGATCCAAGCAACCAATGGATTGGTTTCATCGCTGCAGAACCAAACCCACCTCAAGAATGGTGGAGGCCAGCTGTTTAGTAGAAAAAAGAATTACTAGTTGTAACTGATCATAATGCATCTCAGTGATTCAGATTGCAAAATATCATTGGTTATTAATTATTTTAGGCATCATGTACCATTTAGATCTATGATTATTCAATTTTTAATATGCAAATGCACACACATAAGGGTATCTAGTGACAAGCATAGATAATACAAGTTTATTATTGCTGATGCAATACCTGCTAAGGGACATAAGAGTTTGTATGGTACAGGGAATCATCACTGTGCATACAATCTGAGCTGGATTATCCCTATGGAATCACTGAAAGCTATATACATCAATATATCATAGCTAGTAGGACAACACATTATACTGTTGAAGTACCTCTAATATTAAGAAAAAACAAACTGAAACCATGAAGCATAAACAGATTGTTGTTGTTTTCAAGCATTGATTGGTTTTGAGTTTCTTTATCTTACCAAGATTATTTCTGTCTCAAAAGCCTTTTAACAGAGGGAACTTTTAGTACATAAACTGTCTCTGTTTATAAAAAAGAAAAGATAATGGAAATGTTCCCCTGAAATACAGTATATACAAGTAAACAACTTTAAATGATACAAATCATCAAAAGTCGAAGTTGATAAAAATAATACAATAGTCAACACGGATTACTTTTGTCTAAGTTGCTTGGAGCTATACTACTGTGAAAGCAAAATGGCAACATCTGGTCATATATACACTTTACTGAGTATTCTAGTAGTCAATGTGAGTGGAACAATAATAATTCAAAGCTCTCAAGAAAGAGAATACTACGTGAGTTCTAATTCAACAAAATGTGAAATGATTGCTATCGAAGATTACAGTAAGTGTAACACACTCATGGGCTTTGTTGAGAATGCGAGTGCTTACTTCGCAACAAACAACACACGATTTGTGTTTCTACCTGGACTGCACCAACTGGACAACAACACTTTAGTAAAGATTTCTAATGTGAACAATCTCACATTCATTGGATGTGCCAATACTACTCTCTGCACCAGTGACAATGAGCATCCTGAAATCCTGTGCAGTGGATTGGGAGGATTTGAATTTATAAATATCACGAACTTGACAATCAAAAATCTCACAATAACCAAATGTGGATCATGGAATTCAACATGGAATACAACAAAAAAACACCACCCAAAGATGTCTGCACTGTCCTTTACTAACACAGTCAATGTATCTCTAATAGAGCTTACTGTGCAGAACAGTACTGGCTTTGGAGTACTAGCAAACAAAACCTTTGGAACTTCACAAATCATTGATTGCCTTTTTGAATACAACAAAGGCACAAACGATACTAGTGGTGGAAATGTTGCTTTGGTTTTCTCACGAGACAGGGCTCATGAACAAAACAAAATCAACTTTACTATCAAGTCTTCTCACTTCTTGTATGGAGAGCATGGATTGAATAACTCGGACGAAAATATCGCAGCTGGCTTAAGTATCTATATCACTCACAGCAACACCTTCATTCATCTTGACAATGTTACCATGATAGGCAACATAGGAAATTATAGTGTCCCAAATGCTACCTTGAAAATGATGGGAGGAGGTGGAAATATGGGAATAGTCTACAAGACAAATGGCTCCCTTTCAAGCACTGTCAGAATCACCAATAGCTCCTTCATCAATGGCAGTGGTGTACTAGGTGGTGGGCTATACGTGAGTTTCATTATCAAATATCAAAATTATACGAACTTGTCAGAGCTAGAGTCCACAGAAGATGACTGCAGTAGCTTGTTATTGATAGAAAATACATCCTTTACAGGAAACTATGCAGTTCGTAATGGAGGTGGGATTCACTTTCAGCTTATTGCAAAAAATACCAAGAGAGTTTGCCAAAACATTAAATTTATAGTAAACAATTCCACATTTAAAGAAAACACAATTAATTTGAAAACCAACTCTCAGTTCAACATGGGCGTAGCTTTCAGTGCTATTAACTATTTCAATTGGGGCACTTTCAAGAACCCTCACATAACAAACTTGACACTCTTTAACTGCACTTTTGAAAACAATGGACTAGATCCCAAAAGTTGTACTGACTTGGAGTATACCCAACTCAGAGGAAATGCAGTGTTTTATGTCTCTCGACAGCTAGGTACAACAATTCTACACAACTGCACCATTAAGTCAAACTACATAACAGGAATATCGATATTTCAATCGTATTTGACATTTCAAGGTCTTGTCACAGTTGCTGACAACCATGGCTTGGACGGAGGTGGCCTACTGCTGTGTGAAGCATCCTACATGGTACTCAAGCCTAATACAACTGTTGTGATAGCAAACAACACAGCCAAAAGTAGAGGTGGTGGGATATTTGCTGAGAGGAGGTGCTCTCAATCACAATCGCTGTGTTTCTTTCAGATTGTTTCAGGATCAGAGGACTCAATCAAGATTGAAATGACTAACAATACTGCTCTGTTTGCAGGAAATCAAATATTTGGTGGAGCTATTGATCAGTGCTACTTGAAATTTCCCAACATGCGTGGTAGGGAAAAATTTGAAAAAATATTTCCAAACTGCTCTCATAGTTCAAGCGACATTACATCAGACCCAGAAAAGGTCTGTTTCTGTGACAATAATGGTAAACCAAACTGTAGCAAACCAAATATGGAAATATATGACCCAGTCTTTCCAGGAAAAACGATTAACATTTCAGTTGCTTTAGTGGGACAAATGGAAGGAACTGTACCAGGAAACGTTTTTACACGATTTGCAAATCATACCAAGAAAGAGGAAGAACTTGGTTATCGACAGGTATCACAAGATGTAAAAGGAATCTGCACCACATTGCATTACACTCTGTTTACTTATCCTGAAAGGAAGACACTCGCTCTCTCAGCAGTAAACCCGTACTACAACAACACACTTTATTTTGAATCTCGGTTCCTACACGTGACCATCAAACCATGTCCACTAGGATTCCAACTGATAAAGGTGAGGAAACTGGATTGCAAGTGTATTGACTCACCAGACCTTTACGGATATGGATTCAAATGCCATATACAGAATAAGACCATTTATCGGCCACCCCCTGCTTGGGTTGGCTATCATTTTGCCAACAAGTCATCCATCAAGAACACAGTAGATGGAGTCATCTATTACAAAGTGTGTCCATTTGATTTCTGCAAAGCTGATGGTAACAATATATCCGTGAATCTAACTCACTTTGATCAAGATGCTCAATGTGCTCTAAATAGATCAGGACTTCTTTGTGGAGCTTGTAAAAATGGAACAAGCATTGCTTTTGGATCATCAGCATGCTTAAATTGCACTGGAACAAAACCAATTCAAACTTTTGGCCACATTGTTCTGTTTCTGTTTGGAGGGATCGTCTTGGTTACAGCTCTCTTTATTTTCAATTTCACAGTTACAGAAGGAATGATATCTGGACTCCTTTTCTATGGAAATGTTTTCGAGATCACACGTTTCGTATTTCTACCAACAAGATCTCTTCCCTGGTATGGTCAAATACTTTCATTTTTTGTTACAATGTTGCTGAACTTTGATGAAGGATTTGAGTCATGCTTTTACAATGGAATGGACATGTATGCAAAGATATGCATAGAGTTTTTATTTTCAATTTACATTTTCCTTATAGCAGGTAACATTGTATTTCTTAGCAGGAAGTACGACCGTATTGCAAACCTAATAGGAAACAATTCTGTACCAGTCTTGGCTACTCTCTTCTTGCTCTCCTATACAAAGATCATTCTTGGTAGTACACAGGCATTATCATTCACAATCATTGACTATCCAGGTCCAAATGAAACTAAGGTGCCACAAACAATATGGCTGTATGATGCAACTGTACCATACCTACAAGGAAAACACATTGCCCTGTTTATCATTGGCTTGGTATTTGGGTTGTTTGCTCTGTTTTGCACATTTCTTCTTCTCTTCATTCAACCTCTGGAGAGATTTTCAAACTACAAGTGCTTCAAATGGGTGGCTACATTAAAACCACTAGTTGATGCCTACTCTTCGCCACACATCATCAAAGAAAAGTACCGATTTTGGAATGGGCTCTTGCTATTCTTTCGTTTTGTCTTTGTAGCTCTAGCAGTGTTCCTGATGGACAACCCCCAGCTCTATCTCTCCACTGTTATTGCCACGTGCATCTTGTTAATGATTATAGCTTGGTCTCTTGGTGGAATCTACAAGAAGATGACACTGAATCTGCTAACAGCTTCATTCTTCCTCAATCTGTCTATACTGTCTGTTTCTGCACTATACATCCACAGTGAAAGGGAATATGATCCTGCCAAACAAATCAAGGCTTCATTGATCTCTCTAAGCTTTGCTGCTGTGACATTCATTGGTATACTCATACATGGGATCTACAAACAGTCCAAGAAGTGGAAGTGTTGCAATAGACTGCACGTGCAGTTGGAGCGTATTTCTATATTCAGAGATTCTACTCTGCTTCCATACCAGCGAATGTTGACTGTGGCTGCGATAAGCCATGCATCAGATGTATTGGAGGAGAGTGAGCCTCTCCTAAGTGAACGTGACAATGGAGCAATAAACTTTACTGATTCTGAAGAGTATCGCCAGGTCCAATTGGATGATTTTGAACCAGATACTTATTAGGATAAAGGTTAAAGACAAATAAAACAAAAACATAACTGCGTAATATTATACTACAAGGTACTAATACTTCATAATGATTATATTATGTACTCACCATAAAATTCAAAACGTTTGGTATTCATGTTTTGTTTTGTAGCTTTTCATTCATTTCTTGATACATAATTTTTCGGTGGATATGATAGTATAATAATAATACAATAATAATCAAGTAACACTGTTATTAGCATGGATAATATTACACTGTATACTCAGTTACAGTGTATACTCAAGACCCGCTAAATTTCCCACTTATGCATGACATTGGACTATATATAAATATAGGTAGCTAGCTATATCACATTATTGTTAATTAATGGTAATAGCAATGAATACAACATTATTCCATGGGCACTAGACCCTGAGAATATCACTAGCACTAGAAGCAGTTGTACAGTCACAGGTACAAAGCACTGACTTGTCAACCTACAGAATGATCTCACTAACCAGGTTTGGTAGACTGCAGGATATGGATATGGTTGGTGGTTTTAGCCAGCACAATCATTATTCATGAGAAAAGTGTTGAGAGCAGTGAGAGGGCGGCACCTTAGCAACTCTGTGTGGACGTGTTTCTTCAATTTGTGGACGTGATTGGCTACATCAAGGTGAACTTTGACCCCTTCCGAAGAACCTGTTCACGGTACAAGCAGACAGTCTGTGTGCAGTCAAGCCATACGAGAAGAATGCAGTGTCTATCTACATTAACCTCTGCTAGATTGCTTCCCAGGACGAGGTAAAACTTAGACTACACATAATTTGCCTAAATTCAAGTTCTGTGTTCAATCATGGTGGGTGGGTGAGTCATGCACTCTAGACTTCAATTTATAATATTTTGTTCCTTTCAGAGCTGTTCTTCCAGCTCTCTCCTCTTCCTCTCGGCACATCCACTCCACTGTGCCCATCAGTGCCAAAGTAGACGAGTCTTACCAGTTTGTCGTGTGCGGGGCGGGAGCTGGTGGACTAGCAGTGGCCTCTCGGCTCGGAAGGAGGTTTGGAAGGGGAAGTCTGGCTATAGTGGATGCTGCCGAGGTACAACCAGCTGTAGCACATATATGTATGCATTTGTATGAATGCTGCACAGCTATAAATGATTTGGAACTCCCTTTCTACTAGCAGCTACCCTCATTCTTCCAAGCCTCATGAACAGAGCCTGGCCAACTTATTTGTGCCTGCTTTACAAGGCTAGGTGCTTCTCTTCTTGACACGTGGCCTTGTCTATCTTCTGTGTATTCTTAGAGAGAGGAGGCTGTCAATAAAGTTCTTGAGCTCTTTCCAAACTCATTTTTAACATTGAATGCACACACGCACACACACGCACACACACACACACACACATACACATAAATCACAGAAACACTACTATCAGCCAATGTGGACCTTGGTTGGAGCTGGTGCAAAGACTCTTGAACAGAGCTCTCGCTCCATGGCCAGTCTCATTCCACCCCAGGCAGTTTGGCACAAGACACCAGTCACTGAATTCTACCCTGAAGAGAACTACATTGTGACAGGAAGTGGAAAGAAAATTGGCTACGATTACTTGATTGTTGCTCTTGGTCTTCAGTTGAACTTTGACAAGGTTTGAGATGCAGTCTATTGTAGAGTAATTTGTAGGGTTCATGTTGGTGGTAACTACTTGATTGCATCACAACACCTGCCTAACAATAGTCTGGACACCAGACCCTTTCTTGCTAGGTTTTAGTGGGGTGGGGGGGAAAGGAAAGAAAGGCTAGCTAGCTTCTAGCTAGAAAAGAAGGGTCTGGTGCCCAGACTAGCCTAACAATGACGTTGTATAGTAAACCATTTAAGCTGAAAGGGTGACCTTTTGTACTATGTATAACATTCTTGTAGTGGAGAATGTGTTTGCTACAAATATTATTATTCTGTTTATAATGTTGTTTCCCCTAAAAAGGGGATGAGCCACACCTAGACATAGTGCAATACTAGGGTAACTCGTGGAACGGGTGAAGCAAGCTTCAGTCCTCATTCCAGTGCTCAAAAATTGAAGTAAAAGCATGGGAACTATATTCCCAGTTAGAGCTCTTACACTCACAAAGAACAGTTATTTCTACTTGATCTTAGCCATAGGCCGAGAAGCGATAACACTCATAAAATGAGAGCCCTTTATATGCCCAGTGCTTGTACAAAACGCTTGTGGGTTTCAGAGTTAATTGCACTAACTATTATCACATGTCACAATCAAGAATCTAGCATAGTATGGCTTCAAGTTACTATTACTATTAATCCCAACGCAATGTGATCAATTTTATGATTAATTTTACAGATCAAAGGCCTACCAGAGGCTCTCAAGGATCCTAACTCCATGGTGTCCAGCAACTACTCCGTGGAAACAGTTCAGAAGACCTTTGAAAACATGAAGAAATTCAAGGGAGGCAATGCAATCTTTACCTTTCCTCCTATGCCAATCAAATGTCCCGGTGCACCACAGAAGATCATGTACCTTGCTGATGACTACTGGAGAAAGGTAGAGAGAAATGTGATGCCCAAGACATTCTGATGCATTAAATTTTACTTCTAAAGATTTTTCCTAGTTGTCATAATCTATATACATATACATATGTACATTGCACAGCTCATCCGCAAAAGTAAAATGTTTTAGCCTGCATAATACTTTGAGAATATGCCACTGGAACACTATAATGAATGGTTTTATTACTGATCTGAGAATTTTTTCTTTCTACTTTTATTATACTTCCAAATGGACCTAGTACTACTCTTTACCTGTTCATTCTTGTATAGATGTTATATACTACGTATAATATCTATGATTCTTGTATATATATATGTGGCATGCAGGCAGGTGTCCGAGACAATGCTAGCATCATGTACAACACAGCTCTGGGAGTGATCTTTGGTGTGAAGAAATATGCCGACCGTCTGCTCAAGGTGGTGGAAAGAAAGGGCATTCAGCTCAACTTCAAACGAAACATGATTGAAGTGAATGCGGAGAAGAAGGAGGCCGTGTTTGAAGTCCTGGAAGAAGGAAGGACTGAGACTTATAATGTAAGTGTGTGTGTGTGTGTGAGTGTGTGTGTGTGTGTGTGTGTGTGTGTGTGTGTGTGTACATAATTTTTACCACCATTAATTTTAGCTAAAAAGTTCAAAATTGTTTGCAGATCAATTAACCTTCTCAGGCTCAACTTTTGATGTTTCTATTTTACAGTATGACTTCATGCATGCCACTCCCCCAATGGGCCCCTTGAACTTCATGAAGGACCAGCCAATCGCCGATGAAGCTGGCTGGGTGGACGTGAACAAGGAGACAACTCAGCACAAGAAATATCGTAAGAGACTTTGTAATAACACAAAATATCGTAAGAAGAAGACCACCCATCTTTTAAAGTGGCATTTTATGATTATGGTATTCTTGTTGTAATCCTCTCTCTCTCTTCTTCTCTTTCTAGAGAACATCTTTGGCATAGGCGACTGCACCAATATACCAACCAGCCGTACGGCAGCTGCCTGTGCTGCTGAGTCAAGAGTCCTCACACGCAACCTTCTTGCCACCATGAAAGGAGAGAGCCCCATCCTCAATGTAGGACCATTTTAAATCTTAATGTAAGAGTGCACACACTCACGCGTATGTATCCACAATGCCATGTAGTATGATGGCTATACGTCGTGTCCACTAATCACTGGCTATGGAAAGACTATTTTGGCTGAATTTGATTTCAACGCTCAGCCTCTGGAGACCTTCCCCTTTGACCAAGGAGAGGTAATGGTTACCCTATGACTTCACTTGATTCATAAAAGTAACCTTTTCTGTGCTGTTTTTCTCCTGTGTATCAAGGAGAGGAGTACTATGTACTACTTGAAGAAAGACGTGATGCCTGAGCTCTACTGGCACGGATTGCTGCGGTAAAAGATCTGAATATGTCACAATAGTGTGTGTGTGTGTTTATTTATTGGTGACTTCTCTTTCTTTCTTTGTATGCAGCGGTATGTGGGGTGGACCTGGACCAATGAGAAAATGGATGCATGTCGGCATGGGAAAGTAAAGACCGTGGCAACGATAAAGTCACACACACACACAAAGAAAGAATTGTTCCTTTTCCCCTGTTTCCTTTGTACGTACACCAATCTTACCAATTTTGATAGATTGACTGTTACGTGGTGTGTAAGTTGGAGTATAATAATAATAATTATTTTGTTTTTGTGATTTTAATTTTATTTTTGGAACAAATTGTAATTTGGTAATGGTCGTTGATTATTAAAACGTTATCACTGATCTCCATTTGATTTAATTTTGAGCTTCTGCTACGACGACCCTTACCAAGCAAGTATAGAGCTCGAGCGGTTCGAGACATGGCGTCTGGCAGTGCCAGCAGTAACGTCAAAACTATCCTCAGCGATAGTCAGTTTCAAACTGAATTAACTCTAGCTGGAGAGAGGCTGGTTGTGGTCGATTTCTTCGCTGAATGGTGAGTCCTTTCGTAAATGTTTTGATGGGCACTTATTGGAATATTCCACAGTTTTTACACATCAGCACAATAGTTTAAAGTCAGTACATGTTGTGTGTATAGGTGTAAGCCATGTAAAGCCATTGCTCCAAAGGTTACAGAGTTAAGTAAAAAGTACTCTACAGTTAATTTTAGCTAAAAAGTTCAAAATTGTTTGCAGATCAATTAACCTTTCTCAGGCTCAGCTTTTGATGTTTCTATTTTGCAGTATGACTTCATGCATGCCACTCCCCCTATGGGTCCCTTGAGCTTCATGAAGAACCAGCCAATCGCTGATGAAGCTGGCTGGGTGGACGTGAACAAGGAGACAACTCAGCACAAGAAATATCGTAAGAGACTTTAAGTCTGTAATAATACAAAATATTGTAAGAAGAAAACCTCACATCTTTTAAAGTGGTGTTTTATGATTATGGTATTCTTGTTGTAATGCTCTCTCTCTTCCTTTCTTTCTAGAGAACATCTTTGGCATAGGCGACTGCACCAATATACCAACCAGCCGTACGGCAGCTGCCTGTGCTGCTGAGTCAAGAGTCCTCACACGCAACCTTCTTGCCACCATGAAAGGAGAGAGCCCCATCCTCAATGTAGGACCGTTTTAAATCTTAATGTAAGAGTGCACACACTCACATGTATATATCCACAATGCCATGCAGTATGATGGCTATACGTCGTGTCCACTTATCACTGGCTACGGAAAGACCATTTTGGCTGAATTTGATTTCAACGCTCAGCCTCTGGAGACCTTCCCCTTTGACCAAGGAGAGGTAATGGTCACCCTATGACTTTGCTTGATTCATAAAAGTAACCTTTTCTGTGCTGTTTTCTCCTCTGTATCAAGGAGAGGAGTACTATGTACTACTTGAAGAAAGACGTGATGCCTGAGCTCTACTGGCACGGATTGTTGCGGTAAACGATCTTAATATGTCACAATAATGTGTGTGTGTGTTTATTTATTGGTGACTTCTCTTTCTTTCTTTGTATGCAGTGGTATGTGGGGTGGACCTGGACCAATGAGAAAATGGATGCATGTCGGCATAGGAAAGTAAAGACCGTGGCAACGATAAAGTCGCACACACACAAAGAAAGAATTGTTCCTTTTCCCCTGTTTCCTTTGTACGTACACCAATCTTACCAATTTTGATAGATTGACTGTTACGTGGTGTGTAAGTTGGAGTATATTTCGTTTTTGTGATTTTAATTTTATTTTTGGAACAAATTGTAATTTGGTAATGGTCGTTGACTATTAAAACGTTATCACTGATCTCCATTTGATTTTAATTTTGAGCTTCTGCTACGACGACCCTTACCAAGCAAGTACTGAGCTCGAGCGATTCGAGACATGGCGTCTGGCAGTGCCAGCAGTAACGTCAAAACTATCCTCAGCGATAGTCAGTTTCAAACTGAATTAACTCTAGCTGGAGAGAGGCTGGTTGTGGTCGATTTCTTCGCTGAATGGTGAGTCCTTTCGTAAATGTTTTGATGGGCACTTATTGGAATATTTCACAATTTTTACACATCAGCACAATAGTTTAAAGTTAGTACATGTTGTGTGTATAGGTGTAAGCCATGTAAAGCCATTGCTCCAAAGGTTACAGAGTTAAGTAAAAAGTACTCTACAGTTCTCTTCTTCAAACTAAACACCGATATATGTTCGGTAAGGTTTGTATGTCTGTGTGTGTACGTGTGAGAAAAAGGATTCATATCAGTTCTACAATAACAGAACACAGCAAGGCGGTATGATGTCTCCACAATGCCAACATTCATCTTTTTCAGGAAGAAAGAAATACTACACACGGTATGCAAATTGTGTCAGATCCATTCTATATATTTTCAGTTTCCTGTCCATTGTTTATATAACTTATTGTGTAAATATGTGTGTCAGGTTCGTGGTATTGATCCTGGAGGTCTAGAGGCGGGCATCATTCAGAATATCAGTGAAGCTGATACCGCTCCTATCAATACTACCAGTAGCAAAGTTTCAGTTAAGGGACAGGTGGGTTAGGTTAATTTTTAATTTCCATTTCTCAGTCTCATTCTATGTTCTTTTCTCCCTCATTTCTCAATAAAATAGATGACTTTGAAATGAGGCTGCCTATATTCTTGTACTAATTCATTTTTTCTATTATATCAGGTCATGTTATAATATTACTGGAATAATACTTTTTTCCCCTCCTCAATATGTCATTGGCTTCTTATGTCACAACCAATCTCTCAGATTTAGCTTTTCACAAATGTGTGGTTCTCCCTTCCCCTTCCGCCTCCAGGTCAGTCTTCTCGGTTTGATCGACAAGACACGTTCCGAGTGTCTCAACGACAGCTCTGATCATCCTTTTCTTGGCGCCATTGAGGGAGGCACCTCAAGTAAGAGGTATCTGGAGAGCGACTGCGACGAGCAGCTCATCATGATGATGGAATTTCAACAACCAGTCAAACTACATTCGCTGCAGCTGGTGGGACCCAGAGATGGTAAGTAAAGATATAAAGATGGCTTTTTTTGTGGTGCAAGCAAATTAACTATTTGCAGTCAAGCAACACCTGTTTCTAAAGAAACTGTCTGTCATTGCAATATTATGGTTTGCTCTCTATAGATACATGGATATATAGAAAAAGTACATACAATACACCATTTCTTTATTCTTCTACCAACAACACTTCTTACGCTATCTGTTTGTGTATACAGTCAACTAGTTACTGTTCAAGTTGTGTGCACATGTCTACATTGATTGCAGGTCATGCTCCAAAAACTGTCAAGTTATTCATCAACCAACCTAAGACATTAGACTTTGATGCTGCAGAGCAGGGGAAACCAGTTCAAGAGTTTGAGTAAGTGTTGTGATATCCCCACACACACATCCATATCCACACACACACACACACACACACACACACACACACACACACACTTCCATCTTCTACTGTAGTTTGACGGAAGATGACATCGGGGAAGAGTCACTCATCAAATTGCAGTTTGTCAAATACCAGAATGTACAGAATCTTACGGTAAGATCTCAGCCTCAACAAAAGTTACTAAGAGAAAAATTACTCTAAATGTTCAAAATAGAGCGTTGTTGTTGAATAGTTGCATTTCTTCACAGATTTTTGTCAAAGACAACCAAGGGGGCGAGGAGACAACAGTGATTCATCACATTGGCCTGTTTGGATCTCCCCTCAACCAAACAAACATGGCGGAGTTTAAGAGAGTGTCTGGAGAGAAGGGAGAAAAACACTCTTAGACCATACGGCCTCTCTCATAGGAGAACTATTATTATACATCTATTGTTATATATACTGTTTTGTTTTTTATTTAAAGCACTCTTGCTGCTATCTATTGCTGAATACATGTCTTGTAAAAGTATTAGGCTGTGGTTAATTGGCTAACTGAAAAGGAAATAGAATAGAAGTTATGCATGCATTTGAGGAAATTTTTTTTGCCACGCCAATATAATTATATTGTTTTATCAACCATTATCAATAAATTAATAAATAGAATGAATTTTATTTCTAGTAATATATAATTATATACGTGTAGAAAATTGACAAATTGACATTTAATAATGTACCTGCATGCACAGAATATTAATCATAAAAAATAAGTGATCTGAGGGATATTGCACAAATACATACACACACAATTAAAACCACCACTGATCATGGCAGAAAGTCACGAGAGTACACAAAAGGAGCTCTTCACTTTTCCTCCATTACCAGTGCTACGATTCTCAGATCTAGCTGAGCGGTTACCACGACGCTGTAGTGTACAATGTCAAAACACACTGAGCTGAAAACACCATAGAGTAATGTACTGTATGACATTGTCAATCTTAGCTGTATAGGATCACTAACCCGGAAGGCTCTCCGCAGTGAAGGTGAACTTGATTCTTGTCCCTCCTCTTTGTCAGGATTGAGTTGCTCAACCTTCTTCTGGAGTGATTTCATCATTTCCATGTTCTCTTGAAGTGTGTTGTTTTGCTGCAGGATACATACACCAGTAATTTAGTAAAACCATGAATATAAGCAACGCTAGAACATTCTATTCCAGTGCAGTCTAGTATTACTTCTTGGCCAGGTGCCAAGAAGAAGGAGGTAACTACTACAGCTCAATGGATAATTACTTTTTCTAGTTCAGTCTTCAGTCGTTCAATCTCTCCTTGTAACAACTCCTCCTTCTCTTTGGACAACTTCTCTTGCTCCTTGGCTCTCTCTTCCAACTCACGTTGTTGCTTCTGATGACTCTCAATCAACTCAGTCTCCGTCTGTAAAATACAAAGTAGAGACATGCAAAACATAAGCCTAGTCTATCAAAGAGAAATTTATAGATTCCCTTCCACTACTTCCTACACACAGCAGGAAGAAATGCACACACATACTCGTTTTTGGTCCTCCCTAACTTTATCCAGCTCTGACTGAAGTTTTTCTTCAAGCTCCAGTTTCGTCTGTCTCCCTCCCTTGCCAGCTGACCCACGGCCCCTGGCTAACTTCTGTCCTGGTTTAGAAGACGAGTCCTGTCAGGAGACAATTGAAAGGGATGAACTGGAAGCATGCAATTGCACAATGTCATGCAAGATGTAGCAATAGGTTAGTTACGTATGGTGATTTGCTGGTCACTAGAATCGCATGTCC
The DNA here is from genome assembly GCA_964030475.1 of Tethya wilhelma. Lineage (NCBI taxonomy): Eukaryota > Metazoa > Porifera > Demospongiae > Tethyida > Tethyidae > Tethya > Tethya wilhelma. The sequence continues at coordinate 11,608,876 of CAXIPT010000002.1, read as the reverse complement.
AGTCTTGTTTGCCAGTCTGAACAGATGAACAGATATTGGGTAGATAAAATCAAATTCCACACAGACTGCAATGAATGCAGAAACATACCTTTTCTTGTCTTGTTCCCCGAGTCCAAATGCCTGCAGTCACGTACAGTACAGTATTGATATGAGACAATATTATGCATGCAGAATAACTACACGGAGGATATCATTATGCACATTGCATTGACTCAATAGCTACATATGATGCATGCATGGCATACTATTTACCACATACAGTGCTATACCTCTCCTTCCATGTCCCCAGACAGTGACAGGTGATCGTGTGGAGGGGAGAGAGTCTCTACCCCACTCTCTGCAGAATCCTGTTCCAACTCAGTTCCACTCAAACTCGGAGGAGGAGATCCAAGGCTACTAGTACTTTCATCTCTCTTCTTTACGACACGACTGCTCTGAGCTCTGCCATGGCTGCTACCACTGTCCATGCTGGCTGAGAGTTTTGAGGGAGATTTCGTTGCGTCATCTTGCAATCCTTTACGAGAAGATGATGGATGGTTTGAGAGTTTTGACGTGTTCTTGGCAGCTGCTGCAATTCTCATTTTTGGTTGAGACTGTTGTTTAGGCAGGTTGTGTTTGGGTTTTTGGGAATATGCCGACACGTCGATATTACTTTGAGCTTTTTTCATATTTAGGGGACTTGGCTTCGCTGGTTCACGATTTATCTTCCCACCACCTCCAGTCTGTTTACTGCTGCGATGACCAGCTGCAATGGAGCTGGTTGAGGATGCATTCGACAATCTCTTTGGAATTCGAATCGGTTGTTGTGGTAGCTTCACTTTCGAAGAGCTTGACTTCAAATCAGACTGTTTCTTCTCAGCACTCTCACTCGCTCTTCTGTTGCTCACCTTCAAAGTTTGACTCTTGCCTTTATTGCTAGAAGCTGACAGCTTGGGATCTGGATGAGTTTGTCTGGAATCAGCTTCTTTCTTCACATCACCTTCACGCTCTCCTTCTGTGAGAACAAGCGGTGTTTTGGTGACCTGCTCAGGTGTGGGTGTTGCTGCAAACATCCTTGGTGGGATTTCTGCTGGTATTGAATCAGTTCTTGGGCTTGAAGTGGGTAGCACTGCAGTTTCTATGCTAATACCTGTGACACTGCCTCTTCCAACTATGACTGGCTGTGAAGCATCAACTGATGCAATGTCTATTTCATCCTTTAACCAAGTTGGAACCTAAAAATATAATGTAAGTATAATAAAACCATTTTAAGCCCCTATAATATATCATATTATACATACAACACTTAATGGATATAACTTGAGTATATACATGAACATCCATGCATATAATTATAGCTTCTGGCTTCTAATCAGTACAGATCCATTAGGCCAACTAAGTGTACATACATAGATATGTATACCTGTGATTCATCTGTGAGTGAAGTATCTGTAAGATCTCTTGGAGGATTTGCAGCATGTTCTGTGACAGGTGCTGGAGGTTTAGAATTCGTAGCAGCCTGAGAATAAGATGAAGTTGAGTTTGAAAATGTCCGCTTGAAATTGGCAGAATCAGATGGCTGCAAGTCTGCTGGATCAGGAGGAGAGAATTCTGGAGAGTGTGGACTCAATGCCTTTCGCCTGCATAACATTAACAACATCATTATAATAATGTTATCACTATAGCAACAGTAAGAGTTTAAACTGACCTTCCAAAGGGAGCTCTTCTCTCAGTCAATTTCTTACTGAACTTCAGTTGTTTGGTCCCAACAGAAGCTGTCCGTTCATCTCTATCTTCCTCGAGTACTTGTGCCTCAATCAACATAAACACATTACAGCCAAAATACCTAACACACTCCAACTTGGGGTTGATGAGTCCTTGTGCCGAGAGACTGGAGAGCAAACCAGACTGTCCCACCAAGTTGATGGGACTCGGTCTGAGGATAATTCCGTCTTGAACGACAGTCATGTCATTGTTGCTCATTGTGTGACTGCGCTTGTGCATTCTAAGAGGCTCCTTCTGGGATGAGAGTGAGGCCTCGCGCTGACGAGAGTGGCCGCCTTTCTCTGGCACCATGTTCACCTGAAGATGGCTCTTGAGAGTGCTCAGATACTCACTGGAGTTTGAGCAAGGGTACATTGTGTGAGGTGTATCGGTCAGATTCAAACTAGAATGCCTCGTGATGTTAATCTTCTCTCGACTGTTAGCAACAATGGCACCACTCACACTACCACTGTTAGTCTTTGGGATAATTGACTCATAAGATGGGGACATCCTCGTACTTAGGCTCTCATTGGATGAAGGCTTCTTCTCAGGAGTAGCTTCATTGGATGCCAGATGACCACTGTCGACACTTTGTGTTGATGTCTCACCAATCAAGAAGGAAGGGGAGAGAGACTCAGCTGTGGGTGGCTCAAACACATCACTGTCGATTCGATTCAAACTTTGGGTTCGATTTCGAGTGATTGCAGGTGTGCTGCCATTGTGAGGCTTTATCTGGGGGTCACTCTGGGTTGAGGGGGTAGGGGTGGTGGTTGCTGAGAGGAGAGTTGAGAGGGGGGAGGTGATGATGGGTCGTGAACCCCAGACAAGGAACGAACTGTCTTCAGTGCCTACAATTGTCGAGAGCTCACTGCATATCACAGTCTGTGTGTATGTGTGTGTGCATTGTATGTGAGCTTAAAGTTTACCTATTACACTAGCTCTTTACATAAGGGAAATTGAATTGTAGTTCATGATAATAAGCAACACTTTCCATATTGACAGATAGAGGGATTACAAAGTGAATGTTCTGATCAAAGAAATACAAAAAACTTACCATAGGTTTAGTGGTGAGTGCTTTGACAACCACAGGGGTGTTCTTGTTGGTAAGATTACCAGCACACAGCTGCCCTTCAAAATTTCTACCAAAAGTAAAAACCTACAAAGAACCAATCAAGAAACAAGACAGAACAGATATATTAGATTCAATCGGCCGATAAAATGGTGGGTTAACTAATTTCCCAACCTTTCCTGATTCCACAACAATGCAGGAATGAGTGGGACCCAGTGACATGTCCACGACACGGTGTTTACCCATCTCCTTGATGGGAGTGGGAAGGAGCTTCTGGGACACTTGGAGCTGAGTCTTGCTCAATATTCGTCTCATGTTTCCAATGAAGGTCTCGCGTTGATTCAAGCCAAGCTTGTTGTACTGGTTACTGGAAGACAGTGAGATAAAAATTCAATACCTTACTCAGTTCATACGTTCTGTTGGAGACTATAATATTGTTTAGCTAAAACCTCCTTTTATTTCATGCACTCTCTTTCTCAGCAAAGAAGAATTTAGGCTCTAGCTAGATGACCTTGTTCTGTAGCTTCAAATCAGACTCTCTCCTGCTAATTTTTTTCCCCACACACGAAAGCATGTGAATAATAATTTTTGTGTGGGAAAAAAATAGTGGGAGAGAGCCTGGTTCAAGGCTACTTGTTCTGCCCACAAAAGGCATATCACCCAATTAGTATTGCAGCTCTCTTACTTTCCACAGGCAAAGGGTCTCCCCATGTCCGTGAGGAACATGGTGCCGTCCATTCCACAACACACATTAGAGATCACTTCACTCATTCCACCGGCACTACGAATGGTGATGGGTGTAGGTGTGACACTGTGAGGGGTGAGAGAAATGAGGACAATAAATCAAGAGAACCTCCGTAAATACACCCCCTCCTGCCCACCAACAATATTACACTACAGAATATTTTCAATCCTTGATTCATGTCAAGTTTATATGCATAGTAAAAAACGTATACCGTATAGCGGGAAATTTTTGTGGGGGAAAATTTTTGCGAATTTCGCGGTTTGGCAGCTTTCCACGAAAATTTTCCCCCACGAAATTTGTAAGGTATGTGGTCGTCACGTAATGTTGAGACGCAATCCATGAAAATTTTTCCCATGAATTTCTATTCAAGACAAAAATGCAAAAATTTCCCCCCACGAAAATTTCCCGCTATACGGTATATGTACATGTATGTACACTGCTTACCACATGGTTTCACTCCCTGTCCCCAATCTCCCATTCTCTCCATTGCCCCAGGCAAACACCTTCCCATCAGACGTGAGAGCAGCAACGTGTGATTCTCCACAGGACACACCCACAACATCGACTGTCAGGAGGTCTTCCAGTAGGCGTGGTCTCAAACAGTCCTCCTTGTTTGAGTCGTGGTGTCCGAGTGCTCCCTTGTCGCCACGCCCACAAGACATGGTGATGCCATTATCAGTGAGAAAGACGGTGAATTCTCCACCACATTCGGCACTATTTGTGTGTGTGTATGTGTGTGTGTGTGCATAAGTATAATGTGTACATGACAATAAGTACTCCATCTAAATCTATTCAGATACCAACAAAAGCTGGGTGAATTGGGATCGAGATTGGAACCTTAGAATCGAAACTAGTTAGCCTTCACGATTGTGACCTACCGAGTGATTGTCTTTCCTTTGAGTGCTTCCACCAACTGAGGAGAACTCCGTGAGAGCTTGTCTCCATGACCCAGCTGGCCGTGACTCCCCTCCCCCCAGCTGAACACAGTCTGTTCGTAGGTTACAGCAACAAGATGAGAGAAACCTACTGCCACCTAAGATTGTGCGCATGTGTTTAGTGACATCAAGACTGCATGCATGGTCACATGAATGTGGTGCTTGCTCACATGATCAATGAGAGGTTTGATAGGAGTGGGGACGGGCTTGAGAAGGAATGACTGGCCATCAATGTAGTACAGAAAAGACCTAAAAGAAGGGCAAAAAATATGGATGCATTATTATTTTGGAGTTTTTTTGGGTTTTTTTGCTTACTTTGTCTTTGTTTGGTCTACAGGTTCATCATCTTGTGAGATAGCAGGGTCTTCCTCTTCCTGGATCAGTAATGGTGGCAGTCTGGTCGTGTATAATTCAACAGCACTTGGACGAATGGTAGAATCCTTCTGGAGCATATCAATAACCTGGTCAAGAGGAAAACAGAGAGTGCACTTTTCAATTTGCTTTATTGTTGCACCATTCTATAGTGTATTTCTCCACTCACCAACTGTTTGAATCCTTCAGAGTAGTCTCCTTTTACTGGTTGAAAGGATACCTGATAATAGAATACAATCATTTGATACATTTATGCACAAGATCCAGTTTCCTCAATGAATCAACATTAATATAATTATACGAGATTTTGTTTTAAAAAACTTCCACTGACTTGAACAATCTTATGGATGACAGCAGGAAGGTTGGTTCCTTCAAATGTCCTCTGGAGGCAGGCCATCTCATAGAGGATGCATCCCAGAGCCCAGATATCACTTTTGGCATTGTAGGTTTTACCTTCACACTATATAAGTAGTGAGGTTCAAACTGACAGAAATTGCAGAGAATCTGATATTGTACACAATTGTATGCACAGAATTTACATACTTTAGAGCATGTAACTTCAACCAATGACTTACTATTTCAGGAGAGATGTAGTAAGGTGTTCCCAGCACAGTGTTAGCCTCCTGGTTGGTTGCAGTGAGAACCTTAGAGATACCAAAATCACCCAGTTTAACGTTGCCCTCCTTTGTGAGAAACACATTGGCTGTCTTCAAGTCCCTACAATCATGACATGCAAGCAATGTAATTTGTGAGTGTTGCAAGTTCTGATCTTGCAAAGGTTATTCTCACCTGTGCAGGATATTGTGGTCGTGGAGATATCTCAGAGCATCCACCATTTGAGAGAACATTCCCAGAATCTCCTGCTCACCGAGGGGCTTGGTCTGTTGGCGTAGAAACTGAGCCAATGTCCTACAATACAGTCAGAGATTTCATACAATGGGCTACATATTGCTGTGCACTTATACATTGCACAGATATTTATTATGGATTGTTGCACTAGTCCTGCTAGAACTAAAGTCCATCTGGTTTGAGAATGCCGCCAGAAGTGAAAAAATGAGATTCATGCAATACTTTTAATTTCTTATGGGGAAAAAAGCTAACTTTTGACTGGTAAGGCATAGGGAGCTGGAAAAGCAAACAAAAGAATGGGAGAATGAGCGCTTTCCAATGGTGCATGGATTTTTGGATATTTAAGTTATTCACTTTTTTCTAGAGGCATTCTCAAACCAAATGGACTTCAGATACTAGCTCTCTAAATGGCTATAGTGAGACTAAGGTTAGATAATGTGTGACATGATACAGTGACAGTGGCTCACCCTCCATCAGCATACTCCATCTCTATCATTAACACTCCATCCTCCTCAAAGTTGTCATAGTAGGAGACAATGTGTGGATGATCCAGCATGCTTAGGATCTGGACCTGCACACCACATGGGCATCTCATACATACATACAGCAAACAACATGCAGTGAATAAAATCACATCCAGTATGCTACCCTGATACTCATCCCATGCTACAGGTATATACAGCTCAATCTCACATACAGGAAAGAATATAAAGAAACATGGCCTATATTATATTCTATACAATAAATTAATACAGATCAAAAGTTATTCTGTCCTATCCTTATGTACCTCATTCATTGCCGAAGCTCTCTCGGTCTTGGTCAGCTCCATCATGTTGATCTCCTTCAGAATGACCAGTGAGTCATCGTCCTTCTTCCTATAGAGGACAGCTGCACCATAAGCTCCCTTGCCTACCGTACGGATCTTTTCAAACAGAGCTATGGTTTGCTGCGCCTGTCCATCCCACTGTTCCTTGAGGCGCTCAGGGTCAAAGTACAGGGTGCCTATTCTCACTGAACTGTAACACAGAATGTACAAGTGTGCATAGTTTGAATTAACATAACAATTAACGTCAAGGAAAATAAGACTTAGTATAGAATAGCACACACATGACACATCAAGTGCATATCAAGTAGCTAGCTATAAATGAGGCATACAGTAACACATGCAGTGTGTAATTCCATGCAAACACACCTGGTACTCTCATCAGGCACTCCACTCTGCTCTCCTTCAGAGACATACATCCCAAGAATGTCACTAGAAAAGGTGACGGGCACTTTCAGGAGATCTTTCATGACATGTATCAGCTTCTCTCCCTCCTGGCCTTGACCCACTGGACAGTGGAGGATATCGATGCGAGCGTACTGGCTGTCTTTGTTGAGAAATGTGGAGACAAGGTGCAAGAGAAACTCCTTGATTTCACGGTCTTCACGGAGAGAAGCAACTGTCACAGCCTGCATGTGTGTGTGTGTGTATGTGTGCATATGTATTTAGAACAATGCATGTAGTGTGTGAATGCTGCCACACATGAAGAGAGAGCCTGGGAATGAGGCCATGATGCAAACAACATGCACAAATACCTATCGATTTGAGGCATGCTAACTATTATTGCAACTTCTACTAAAGAAAGCCAAAGGATTTTTTTATCCTTCATGATGCAATGATACCTTTTGTGAGCATATCTTCAAGCAATCAGGCTGCCCGTGCATCACAAATGCAACACTCAGTGCCAGTCTCCCTTTCAACTGAGCACTGATCAATTGAAGCAACTTTCCAAGTGTAGTCGATTCGTAAGTATACTTCACCACGGCAACACCTGGATTAACACAGCTGGCCAGTGCCCCTGGTGATTTAGCTCTTGATGAGACGATAACAAGTGGAGGTGTGGAGATCTCGATGAGCTCTGTTGTGCTCGGTCCACCAGTGAACGACTCACTGTCACTCATGGTCTTGGAGTCACTCCTCTGCCTCAGCTGGATGACAGCAGAGGAGAGAGGACTCGCTGACACACTCATGATACACTAGGTTAAGATAGGCAAGGGTTCACTATCACTGAGTGCCACGCCCACTTTTGTTCACCAGTCAATGTTGTAGCCCACCGGTCCAGATAGAAATTTTTATTGCCGTTTGAAGCAGATTTTTCAGTCAGTAGTACATCTTTCTCTTGGTCTTTGGAACAGCTTTGTCACTCTCTTTAGCCTCAAGGATATCTTACACCATCCCTTGAAGCCAGTGTATTTTTTTGTTTACTACAGCATGCTGTACTCAGCCTCCAGAGTTGCTGACAATGCAATTTGTATGACCAACTCGAAAAGGGTTAAAAATTAAAACATGCACACATGGTGTAAACATGGTCATGAATGTCATTTAGGAATGGCAATTAGCAACACATTCTCTAGTGATGTAGTTCGCTCAACATAGTACACCAGACGTGCATCAAAACCGTTCTCCTTCAGGTAAGACAGTCGAGCCAGGTCAATCAATCTCTTACACTTGAGTCCGATCGATTCGTTTGGATGAGCCACATAACCCCACCTACTTGATCTCTTTGAGCCACCCTCACTGGATTCTTTAGTGTACTCACTCGTGTCAACACTAAGGTGATGTTGATTGGTCAGTGGTTCAAACTTAGACACAGTTTCAGTTTCAATCTTAGTGGCATTCTCTGTCATTTTCCCTCCACTTGGAGACACTGATGCAATCTCGTGGCCTTTCTTCAATGATAAAAGTTTCTCTGTGCAAGTATGACTTGCACTGTTGGTTGCATCATCTTTGGTGTCTGTTGTGGGAGTGGTTTCATTGTCTCTCTTTGCTGGTGGTCTCACACCACACACGGCCCAGCTGCTCATGTGACACACGAGATGGAAATCGAGGGACGAAAATCCAAGCTTCTCAAAGAATTCTCTCCCAGCTAATGAAACCCAACTGCATCGGTGATGACAGCAGAGAGCTACTAGTACACCTTTCAGTTTTGACTGCTCTTTGCCTGTTCCTTCCGTACATTTATGATTTCTGCTCAGCATGTTGACTAGGCAACGAAGACTGAGATCTGTGGCTGCTCCACAGAGATGTTTGCTCACAGCTACAATACTCTCAACGTTTGCATCACGCAGACACTCAACCTTGCTCAAATCGAGATGTTCGATGTCCATCAGTAATCTGTGGTAGTGAATTCCTTCGAGATTGGCAGTTTTGTTCGAGCCGTCCACCTTCCTTCGACAGCTGGCTCTGTCTATGAGTACAAAGTGCACATTGGAAGCACTGGTTTTTGTCGTCTCATATCTCGGACGCTTCTCAGGAGGCGTGCATTCATCGTGATGCTCAAGATCAGTCTCTCCCTCACCACCACCCAAAGTTACATCTTGAATCATAATATTATGTTTATCAGTTTCAGCTGTTAGTTTCGCACACACTTTTGATTGAGTTTCACCAAAACACTTTTGAATGCACTCGGACAGTTTTCCTCTTCCTGCTCCAAATTCAACAAAGCAGGTGTTGTCCGACGTCAAGAGACTGAGAGATTCCAGGTGGCCAAGGATGGAGGACTGCTGTGTCAGATGTTTAAGAGCCGACAGTCCATTCATTGGATTAGTGAGTTCCTGATCAAGAGCTGGATGACTTAAGACTTGCATCTTGAGCTCAACAAAATGGTCTGTGTGGACGAAACCATGACAACCAAATCAAACAGTGATACCACTAACAGCAGAGCTTGCCTATCTATGTGTTAATACTATGCTACAGTATACACATATGCATTGCTTTGCGTGACATTAAAAAATCAATCTATCTATCATAATATGACTGTGTTGTAAAACAAGATTCTAGAAAAATTGAAAAGGGAGCCTAGCCAAACACATCAACTGTACCTACCTTGGTAGGCTTGCTCCACTCTCTGTGTTATCTCTTGTATCTTTTCCTCTGGGAAGGAAGAGAGAGGGAGTGACTCTTCAGGTGATGGCTGGTAGTCTAGAAGACCGGAGTTGATGTTGGAAGAATAACAAAAGGGCAGTGGCTTCTTGTGGGGACTAGCATTGCATTTCTTCAGATGCTTCTTAAGATTGTCTTCATAAATGCTGTGTGAGGGATCGAGAGGACAAGGGATCCTTTTCCTAGCTGAGGATGTAGCCTATTATATTAACATCATCATAGATTTTAAAATTATAGTGATGGATTCAAGTACACTGGCACAAAGTACCTATACTCACAGACTGCTCAGAGTATATTAGATGTTCTCCACAGTAGATGCTTCCCTTGGCTACAGTCATACGACACTGTCTTCCTCTTTTCTTCACAAAAAAGGCACACTTCTCCATGATGTGCTTGTTGTGTAAAACCGACCACGTGGTTTCATGCGCGATGAACTTTGACCTTTATCAAGTAATGCGCACAGACCACGTGGATCCCTAAAAGATGGCTGCCAAAAAGCAACCGCAGGAACCTAACCTTCCACAGCTTTTCTCCCAGTTACAACTAGCAGGTGAAGATGGAGATCACGAAAAAGGCCTGGAAATTTCCGAAAAGATTCTATCCATATCTCCCGGTGACCCAGATGCACTGCATTGTAAGTTAGTTTGTCTCACCCAACTGTCTAAATTTCAAGAGGCAAATAAGCTCATTGATTCTTTCAACAAGAAATCTGAGAAGCCCCAGTTCCTGTTTGAGAAAGCTTATTGTCTGTATCGTTTGGAAAAGTATGTTGAAAGTCAGAAACTTCTGTCTAAGCTACCCAAAAGTGAAGAAAGAGTGAGAGAATTACAAGCACAGATATTTTATCGACTAGAACAGTACAGTGCAGCAAGGGATGTGTATGCTAATCTAGTAAAAGAGTTTTCCGAGTCTTTCACGAACGAACGTGAGGCCAATTTTGCAGCTGCTCAGTCTTACAGTGTAGAGAGTGGGAGCCAGTTGAATTCACTACCCAGTGACACTATGGAGCAGAGCTTCAACTCTGCCTGTTGCTACCTGGCAGTAGGGAGACCTCAAGATGCTGAAAAAGTGCTCCAAACGGCCGAACAACAATGTAAAGAGTCGCTACAGGAAGAGGATTACACAGAGGAAGAAATTGAAAGTGAAACGTCTGTTATTCGTGTACAGCTTGGCTATGCTCTTCAGCTCCAGGACCGAAGCAAGGAGGCCATGTCTGTTTACAATGGAGTCCTCAAGCAAAAACCCGATGATGTATCTCAGCTGGTGCTGACTTCGAATAATGTGATCGTCTTGAATAAAGATCTTGACATCTTTGATTCAAAGAAGAAAGTGAAGATCCTAGCTAACGAAGGTACATCAAAGAAGCTCACTTCGTCTCAGAAACTCTTAGTTTTATTCAATCGCTGTCTCTTTGCTCTTCAAACGAATCAACTTGATCAGTGCCGTGAACTCGTAGGAAAACTGGAATCTGCAACACCTGCTCACGATCTCACGATCCTTGCCAAAGTTGCTCTTTTGAATCGCGAGAGAAAAGTACCCGCTTGTATTGAATGTCTCGATTCGCATCTTTGTAGCAATCCAAAATCAAACGTGATACTCTACACCACGCTTGCTCAGCTCCATTTGTCTCAGGGTCACCAGGACAAGGTGTGTGCGGTCCTCCGTTCAATCCCCTCTCTCCCACGTCACCTGGGCATGGTCTCAGTGCTGGTGTCACTCTACAGCAGTGCTGGTGATGTGGACAATGCTGTTGGTGTACTTGACGAAGCTGTACTCTTTTGGAGTAAGCAAGAACATACCGAGAGTAACAGGCCCATCGTACGCTTGTTGATGATGGAGAGTGCAAAGTTCAAGTTGCAGAATTGCACTCCCCAATCGGCCGCTAGTGTGTTGGAGAAGCTTCATTCGGAGTATCCATCTGATCTCAAAGTCATAGCTATGCTCATAACGGCATACTCGCGTTACGATGCAAAGAAAGCCGAAGAATTGAGTCGCACTCTCGACGAATTCAAAGTCTCGCAAAAAGTCGACGTTGATGCTTTGGAACAGATGCCCAGCTTCAGACACTCACGCAGACAGCAACAAAGACCTGACGTGGCAGATCAGGCGCCCACTGAGAAGAAACAACCACTGGTCAAAGCCAAGAAGAAGAAGAAACGTAAGCCTCGTCTTCCAAAGAACTATGATCCTGCTGTGGTGCCAGATCCAGAGAGGTGGTTGCCTCTGAGAGAGAGGTCGTACTATCGGAAAGGACGCAAGAAGGGATATTCGGCTACTGCCCGTGGGACGCAGGGAACTTCCGCTGCTAGTGCAAGTCTCATGGCTCAGTTGGACGCCAGTAAGCCAAAGGCTAGTCCAACTTCTGAGGAAGGTATGCGAGTGTCTGTTCCTTTAGTTCCTTCCTCGTTAAATTCCTGTCTAATGGTCATTTTGTTCTGGCATGTTAAATTTTGTAGTGTCAGTGACTCTGTGGTATGTAGTTCATACCACACATAGTTATCGCCATTCAGCAATATTTTTTGTTTGTTTTTCAGGTGGTGCACAGAAGAGTAAGTCACGTGATCAACAGACGACCTCACCACGTGCTAAGCCACACCCACAAACACAACAGCACAAGAAGAAGGGCAAGAAAAAGAAAGGTGGCAAGTGGTGAATGGACCATTTTTAAAGTTGAAAGTTTGAAAAATGTAATTCTTAAAGTACACAGAACTGATGAAAAATTGAAAAACAGGGTTGATGATTACAATATCAATTTGTATTTTTGTTTCGGAGATCAAGAAATGAATAACATTACATGTGTTAAAGAATGTTGATCCAGCTAAAGATTGACAGCTAAAATAATATGTTTGCAGAGTTAATTTAAAAATTATTGGTTTTGGCCGATCAAGCCAAGGAGTCTTGAAAACTAGTAACTACTGTGTAAAAGACTTAGTATTGATATAATTATAGAAACTAAAAATAATATTGACAAACACTGTGAGTATTGCATGCAGGTGTTGTCAGCAACATTTGGAGGGTTTTTGTTGTGGTGGCCATCTCTCACTTTCTGGCTTAGGATCAGTGACATCCTTTGGCTGTGTGAGTGCATGGACAAGAGCAAGGTGTTACGTATACTGTCATGCACCATGCATATACAATAGGCATCAACAATAGTGTTGTTATGATAAAGTTGATGGTTTGAGTTTTCCAAGAAATAAAAACACAATGGCCATAAAAGTACTCACATGTATAGTATACACACTCAGTGACACACACACACACACACACACAATAATGACAGCAGCTTAGGTCACACTTAAAATCTGATCTCCTAATTGATAAAGTGCATAAGAGAGTTGAGAGAAACAAACAAAAACAATACAAAAAATATTCAAAGTGCTTACACAAGTGCACGTGTACACACACACACACACACACACACACAAGTCCATAGTTGTCAACAACAACGAGAGGATTTCTGTGGTGGAAGTTCTAATCTTCCACTTTCTGTAAGGGGATTCTTAGAATTAAGAGGAACCTGTGTGTGAGTCGACATGTGTGTGTGTGTGTGTGTGTGTGTGTGTGTGTGTGTGTGTGTGTGTGTGTGTGTGTGTGTGTGTGTGTGTGCAGTATATACAATAATATTTATTATTCACGGGCTTTCAAAGTTCAAATCTCCATGTGTATAACTACGATAAATTATAGAGTTTCCCTTTTTAAGGCTACATTTCCACTAGAGATCGAACTAGAGAAGTCTTTGTCGACCTAGCAACACGTTGTCTACGGCACAATTCATGTCAGTACCTCTTTAGTACACAATAACATTTGTAGGCATACACTCATTTGAGTATGTGTGAGGGATGTAACCTCATTCCAGGATTTTCCTCTCTCTTTATTTTATTTATTTTTATTTTTAGAAGGGAGGTCTAGAATGAGGTCATGTGAGATGTGTCAGACTTACATAACATGATGAGTCTTGAGATGATTTGATGTTCTGTGCTAATCTTGTAAAAATCTACGATAANAGTGAGTGTGTGAGTGAAAGAGAGAGAGAGAGAGAGAGAGAGAGAGAGAGAGAGAGAGAGAGAGAGAGAGAGAAAGAGCGCTTCATTTTTAGGCTCTCTCCTTCAATCATTCTGTAGAAGTGAGACCCTGGGAACGAGACTTAGACATCATTTGTGCGAGAGAGTTAAAGATACTATCCACTCACGTCAGCTCCTCTAAAATATGCATTTGTTAGCGTCCTAAACCGTTCCTGCCCAGCAGTATCCCTACACAATGAAAAGAAGCAGTTATATCCATTATACACGCTTCAATTAAGCCACCACCTATTGTGCACTTGCCCTACCATATTTGGAGCTTGATATCCTCATCGTCCAATGTGACAATCTTGTTTTTGTAATCAATGCCTGTAGACAATATAACACAGCAGTTGCTATCAGTTTTGTACACCCATCACAACATAAGCATGTTTATCGTAACAAGTATAATAAATGTATATACATGAGTATGACACACATACTGAACCAAGACTACAAGTTAAGTGGCCCCTTCTAGGCTAGATTTATATACTTCTACACCTACTTTAGAAACATATGTAGCACTTGACAGTGAATGTAAATCATGTAATTTTAGTCAATTGTACATAACTACGAAAAAGGATCAACCAAACTCACGGTAATGCATGATTGTGCTGGACTGATGACCAGCCTTCAGCAGCTAGATTTGTGCTAACTCTGAACACCCCCATTTCATTCTCAACTGTGACTAGAAGGCTCATAGTTCTGTATCATGATTGCCATGAGTTGAAATCACAGCCCAGGTGTTCTATGGTTCTAGACCAGCTACAATATTAAAATACTTTGCTCTTACCAACAGTCGAGATGAAAGTCGGTGCATACGAGCCTTCACAGACACGGTTCAACAAGGCTGTCTTCCCCACGTTTGAGTCTCCGATCACCAACACTTTGAACGTCTTTATCTTGTCGTTATTCGTCACTACTACTTCTGTAGACTGGGTAGTAGTTCTGATGGTAGTTCTAGGTGTAGCCATGTTCGTGTGTGGAGGGAGGTTTTTCTACAGTCAACTTAGCGTGAACTTCAGCTGTGTTTTTGCGTTTTTATTTCTGACGACCCATTACCAATCAACTGCGCAAGTTGGGAAATTCCAAAGAATGCAATCTGTGTGAATAATAATTAGAAGTTATCAAGAATGCAATCAACATTCCTGTGGAAGTAATCTCGAATAAACAGCATTGTGAGCTGGAATTTGCATCATACTTGTGGTATAATATATTGGATGCTAAACTACACCTGTAGGTCACAAAGTCAATCAAAAGATATCGTCAGCAACAATAAAATATGTCAGCCTATGATTCTTTGAGTAGCTCGAGTAGCACAGACATACCAGATGGCGGTGCACCGCACATCACATTCACCGACGTGGAAGACGAAGATGTGATTTCAGAAGAGACCGTTGGAGCCAACCTGGACGAGTACGTGTCGGCTTCCAAAGGAGGACGGCAAGCGTACGCTCGTGGCGACTTACCAACTGCCACGAGAGAGTTCAGTCAAGCCTTGGACATTGAATTGCAAACAGAGATGGATTGCCTTTACGATAACAACATAGGGTATGTGAGTGGGCTGGTGAGACGCGGTGTGGACAGCAGGTTGGGTAGAAGTCCGCGGCACCAGGCTGACAACTGTGCAAAGATACTGAACAAACTCATGGAGACGTACGAGAAAGCAAGCAAAAAGACCACTTCGAAACCTACTCAAGCAAAGTGGTATCTTGAGATGGGAGCTGCACTGTGCATAATTAATGAGTGGGAGAAAGCCAAGTTGATTTACACTGAAGGCATCAACATGTGCAAGGACAAGAGAGATCTCAAACTTGCACTGAAACAGCTGACTGAAATTGAACGGATCACGTCTTCAGCTGAAATTCCTGAAGAAGATGGAACATTTACAAATTCGCACGACAGGAGAAACGGAGTAACAAGAGATTCGCCGAGACATTCACCACGAAATTCTCCAAGCCTTAAGAAAAAAGCGAGGCGTAAAGTTTCACGTGAACGCTCTCTCAGTTCAGCAGCACACAAAGCTCGATCAAACTCTGAATCTAAAGAGGACACAGACACAAGAGACATTGCAGTAAGAAAACGAGCAGGTTCTCTAACTCTTCCGACATCACCCCACTCAAATGAGCACAGAGGAAGCGACCCTTCAACAGTAAGCAAACTCACCGTGCAAAATGGAAAAAGGGACAAGCGATTCAGTTTGAACATCTTCAGCAACAAACGTCACTCGGTCGGCATCAATACACTGTTTAGTCTCGGTAGTAAGAGCCACCCAATACCGACTCTCTCGCCGGAAGAGCGGCAATCGTGGGCAGAATGTTTCAGTCCAACAGACTGCCCGGCGGTCTCTGGCTACCGTGAGTTTGTACCCTCAGCAGTGACTCACATGAGACGACTAGCATCACTGAACTCGACGAGTGGAGCACCGGCCAGCAGTCCCTCGGAGGAAGAGGGCGGGGTCGATTCACTGGACACTCCCTTCGAACCTAGAATGAGCTTTTCTGCAGTGAAGTTTGAATCGATGAAGATTGATAGCGATGACAGTGAGCTGGATGATGATTGAGATGGATGTCACTAGTCTTCTGTGTTAGAGACTCAGTTAAAACCTGAGATACTTTATTGTGTGTGTGTGTGTGTGTGTGTGTGTGTGTGTGTGTGTGTGTGTATGTGTGTGTGTGTGTGTGTGTGTCTGCGATAGATAATTTTTATTATCACTTTTTTAAACCTTGTCGTCCTTACGATGGTCTTTATATATACTTTGTCTTTGTATTCTTTTCTGTTACGTACAATTTTTCATATGCATTCGTATGTGTGTGTGTATGTGTGTGCCTGGCTTTCTACTTACTTTTAATGCATACTTTTGAACTTCACATTGTTCTGGTTGCAACTCTACCCTCTCTAAGTGCCAATCTTTGTCAATACTATTGTCCAACACTTGAGTGCAAGTTTCATTTTAAAGACAATTACAAAACTATGCGATTTCACTTTGTGAGACAACAAATTGCTTGGCTGGCTTTGGGCCCATATTTAGCGGCTGTGTTGGGTAGTCTTGGACACATCGTACACACCTTTGAATCAGACAAACAAACAAAATAGCAGAACAATGAAGAGAAATGCATTGTGAGTTTAGTCCATAGTTTCAGCTCTGGGTGGCATGGATAAGTGTCTAAACTATGGGTGTGTGTGTGACTGCATGAGTGTAGATTAGATTGTGATAGTAACAAGATATAGCTGTGCAGAACAGGGCTGTGTGAGATTGTGCAAAAGACTTAGGCTATAAAGTAATGAACCAGGGAAACGCCTAGTTGATAAGTGAATGAGATATTAATATGCATATGTTTACATCAACGATAATTATTGTATGCATCACACACAAATCATGTCAATCAGTGTTATTCTAACATACATGCACTGCCACATTCACACAAATACATCATTAGACGCATGCACACACACACACACACACACACACACACACACCATACGTATACACAGGCATTCCTATCTACTCCATTGAGAATACAATATGTAAAGAAACAATAGCCATGACTGACTGTCTATGGCTACCACACAAAGTAAACAAGTCCCACTTGATGTATAAGTCCATCACACAACACAACCATGCAACCCTAAATACATTCCCGGCGCCTGAATCATACTGGCTTCATGCCATGCTGGGCAGTGGGATGGAGCCATAGAGCAAGTACATATGGACATTGTGTGCTATATATATAAAGGCACAGCTTTGTGGCACTTCGCAACAACAACAACATACAAGTTGTGCGACACAAATTTTAATTCCATGCTAGCAACACCATGTAAGAATTTTGGAGGCATTAGTGTGTGTTTCCCCTTTAATCATACACAGAGCTAATACACGTTACTACATACTGTGCCAGGATGACTGGCTACTAATAACAGCCCAAGTATGTGTGTGTGTGTGTTCATCTTCCTGAAAGTTGTCCAGGCCTAATTGTATATGGCCGGGAGGTACATTGGGGACCATGACCTTGGAATATTTAACATCCTGTTTATAGAAGTGATCATATCCACCAGCCCGGGCCTAGCTAGTCCCTTTCCTTGAGTGTGTGTGTGTGTGCGTTTATGACTGTATATAGGTTGGAGATACGCTGTCATTGTGATGCAGGGGTGCTCATTTCCTGATAAATAGGACATTGTTTAGTGACAGCAAGCTAAACACAGTGACTAGATCAGAATTATCTTAAAGCAAAGAAATCTTTATAAACAGCTATAGTACCACCTGTGTTGATGATTGTAGGAATCAGATGCATACAGACTATAGCCCATGTGAAAAAAATGTTGTATGCTAGTCAATGTAAATAGTACGATCAGTGCATAGAATGTAACCCACATACAGTTTTAATAACTAACATCATTACCAATCATATCCTACTCCCACACTGTTCTAGAATATTCAATTATCCAGTAATGAAATGCCAGCCTGGGAGGCCAACAATAGGTGGCACAGTTTATGATCCCGAGGTGCAAACCACACAGACTAGAACAATTAAAGTGTACTCGATGAACCATCGACTGCCGTGTTAATGGATGTTGAATCAATACACCTCTTGATGCAGACAAAATACACTCCATTAGCATAGAATCCTGCATACCTGCACTCAGAGTGCTTCCAGGTACTGATGTGTGTAGTGAGAGGGTCCAGGATAAGAATTTGACCCATAGAGTTCAGAGGCACATATTTGACCATCAGTGAGTGTGTGTGTGTGTGTGTGTGTGTGTTCAATTGTGCACATGAGATTCACATGCTCCTGCACTTCATTTAGCATTGTGTTTTAGGATCACATGTTGGTTCACACAAATTGCAACAATTAAAGCATGCAACCTCACCCTTCTTAACAATAATTATAGATCAATGAATATGCTATATTGTGCACACCTAGTCACACAGTCACACACACACACACACACACGTACACACACACACACACACACACACACACACACACACACACACACACACAATGCTGACTCGTGCAAGATAATACAAACCAGAAAACCAGAGGGAAAATAATAGTGTGGTCTACCCAAACAGCTGCAGTTAACAGACAAGCACCTGGGGCTCAATGCCATGCAAATAACAATGTAAACGTACATCATTTGTTAGGCTTCACTGAATCGGTTGCTATGTAATTGCATGTGTACAGAATACAGGGTAGCCAAACACACAGAGAGGAAGCAAGGAGCCGTATCAGTGAGATCTTGAGGTCGAAACTCTTATCAGTGTGGTCACACGTTATTGAGTATTGCAAGACCTCAAGCATCAAAGCATAAACATACATAAATACATACATACATAGACCATACAGGTCGCCTCGCCGGCTCGTAACATGTACACAACATTTAGTAGTGTGAGTATTGTAGTACCGTTGATGTATTCCAGCAAGTAAGGACAATAGAATAATGAGTGTAACGAAATTATAGGGCACTTTTTGTAATTCTGTTTGTGCTATCTAATCACGACCTCCTTGGCACATTGAGGGTATCATTAGGATAAGAGTTGATAAGTGGTTTCCAAGCAGCAGGCAGCCGTCTCACATACATTATCGTATAACGTGCATGGCAGATTGTGTATCATTAGTCATGGCAGTAGCCACTGTGGTGGACAGCTAAAACCTTGGTAATATGATATCTTTCAAGAGTGTGGGAATACATGTTAATGAAGTGTTTTCTCCACAATAATTATATGCCTTGCATTAAGTTTGTAAGGAAAGACATGCAGTGCACATTACTCTAGCCACTTGGTTGGTTTAGACTAAAAATATGAACTGAATTTACTACTAAACTTCATTGTAAACCATCATACTTATCTCCATTAACAACACAGTGGTCTCCCACGATGCTCTCTCTAGTGGTAAGCTTTAGATGGGAAAAAATAAATAAACAAACAGTTTCCACGGAGATGAACAAAAAACACCAACAACTTGTCTAATTAGATGCAAACTTGCTCCCTCGTACGTTATACATACAAGCACACCGTGGTAACGCTCATTCTCTCACCACTTACCTACACGACTGCTACAGCACTTCACTTGTAGCTTATCCTCTGCTCAAGAACAACGCTACCTCTTTGAAGAGACCTTACAAACACTCGGCCACTAGCTGCCACCTGGCCAATGACCTCCCCGAAGGAACTTTAGAGGGACTTGTACTAGCTACATGTATGTTGGCTTGTAAAACTGTGTGTGTGTCTGTGTTTCTTTGAGTCTGTGTGCATCTTCAAATACCAGTGTGTGTGTTGGAGGTACGCGTATGTGACCATAAGTGTGAACAAGTCTCCTGTTTGGCGTGAAGCCTCATGCATGAAGTGACACCTCAGACTATGGGCTGTAGAGACTCCACTGAAATGTATCAGTGCATTGGTTTGAATGAACAGCCAAGCTATTATTGTGTTAATTTACATGCAGGAAGACAGAATGAATTTACACAATGAATGCCTCTACATAATAATCACCCGTTGTGAGGCTTTGAATGAAGCAGGAAAGTTGGATGGATTACTACACACACACACACACACACACACCCACACACACACACACACACACACACACACACACACACTCACACACACACACACACACACACACACAGTGCAAAGTAGTTGGACTTAAGCTATAGTATTTGAAGTGGTTTTAAATTACACCGAACTTTTTTAAAATAAAAATACTCCTTCTGAAACATGATTAATGTTTTCCTGGAGGAAGTACAGGTGTATGTACACCACTACACCCACACACCAGGCAACCTCTTCATTGAAAGAATCCATACGGGGATTTCTGTTTGCAGAACAGAATGTAGGCTTTTGAAAAACGTGGCTACACCAATACTATATACCCATGGATAACAATAGCAGTGTAAGAATAATATTATGTGAACTGTCAC
Organism: Tethya wilhelma; assembly: GCA_964030475.1. Classification (NCBI taxonomy): domain Eukaryota; kingdom Metazoa; phylum Porifera; class Demospongiae; order Tethyida; family Tethyidae; genus Tethya; species Tethya wilhelma. The sequence continues at coordinate 11,588,259 of CAXIPT010000002.1, read as the reverse complement.
GGTGTGTGCAGATTGTGAACTGAGTTTTTTTTTTTGTTTTTTTATAACTCTAAACTGGAGAGGGAAATCCAAAGTTGCATATTCTCAGGAAATAGCAATTGTAAATTGAAACAAAAGTGTATATATATATATATACAGAAACAGTGCTAAGTCAGGGTGTATGTCCATTGTGGGGAACTACATCAATAATCATAACTGTGATTGCAAGTCTTTACAAACTCTCACCGGAAAGAGGGGCAGGTGGGGGATGCATTAAACGTTGTGATTTTTACTTGGCAAATAGCAAACTTTATAAACAAATCAAACCCTACGAAATAACCTGATCGATGACATGATTCCCATACACCAATCAATTATTCAATTGAGAGCAAGTGATTTGTCAGAATTGAGCATGAAGGTTGCATGAACAAATTACAAAGGAGAAAGAAAAAGAAAACTTTGCAAGCAAAGTACAAATTGTCAATGTTCAAAATCAAGTACAAAAACAGACAACAAAGAAGACAATCATCCATAACGATAGCAACAAACCGTAGGGCATCGTGTACATAACAAGCAGACATGAGTGGGAGAATCGATTCAGATAGTAAAAATCAGAAAAAAAACTAGCTACTAAACTAATCCGTTCAAACATTCATATCAACTCTAAAATGATTTCAGCACAGCACTGATAAAAATACATCATCAGATCACATTATATGTACTTGCAATTGACACATACAATACTCACAGTCGGTCATTTGATTCGAACAATTTGATCAGTACTGGGATACTTGGGCAGCTTCAGGCGGTACTTCTCCGCTAGCTCTTTTGGTATCATTCTCAGCCCGAGGTAGTGGTACCGCCCGGTGAAGAACTTGGAGCAGAGCTTGGGTGCCGTGAGAGAGATGAGGAGATCGGGATTCAAACCCACGTCACCAACGTTACCCATCTCTACGTCCCAGCCTAGTGTGTGTGTGTGTGTGTGTGTGTGTGTGTGTGTGTGTGTGTGTGTGTGTGTGTGTGTGTGAATACACATAAATGTATATACGGGTATACATACATTTATTTTATAAGCTCTCACAAAAACAATAACAACCCAAAAAATCTGACAACACAAACACAAACATTGTCACAACACCGTACACTCACTACCTACCCGACGGTATATCAACAGAAGCAATAGGCTTTGTCACTTTCTTGAGCTCACTCAAGACGACATCAAAGGGAGCTCGGACGGGCTTCTTGAAACTGAACCCGAATATTGCGTCGAGGACCACCTGGTATCGGGTGTCAATCTCGGGTGGCGATGGCAGAGAGCTGAGAAATGGAATGTTTAGCTTCTCGCACTGAGACACGAGGATCTGATAGATTTCCTTTGAAGTTTTCTTTGGGTAGAAAATGGCCGGTTCATATCCCTGAATGGGGAGAAGGTGCCAGGAGATAAGACATATGTGAACTAATTAGAGGGTGCACACTCAGTACTGACACAAATTGACAGAGAGGGGGACATCTGTGTGCGAGTAGGTGGTTCAATTAGGGCTACAAATTGCTAGGAGAGCCTCTTTGTAATTACAAAGTGGCCGCCAATTGAGTCCACTTCTTTACTAGAATACTATTGCACACACATGTGTACAAATTACATACATAGACACATACATACATAGATACATATGTGTACAAATGACAAATTAGCTCTCAATACAAACAAACACACAGACAGCCATAGCCACACAAACACAGTGTGTAGGTAGCAGTACTCACAAAGGAGAGCAAGTGCCTGGCTGCCACCAGACCATCCCCACCATTGTTGCCAGGGCCACAGACAACAAGCACCCTAGTACTGTCTCCTTCAGGGGGATAGCAACGAGCAACAGCCTGGTGTGGGAAAGAAACGCAATGAGTGTACCCAAGTAATAGATCTGTAGTATCTATGCCCAAGTACTGTATACCAATATATCGACCTATATACATGTATTAAGACATTGTATCCCATGGCATTAGCACTAGATCTATATTAACTAGCATCGTAGTATCACTATGGTAACAACATTAGTGTGCCAACAACATATGGCTACATACAACACCATTAATTGCAGCTACGATTTTGATACACAAAGTGGTACCGATTCTTAATTTTCTATGATGCTAAAATCTTATCGACGAAGATAATAATAGTGCTACATACATTATGTGCGCTATTGACAAGTTAATGCATTAATAGTACACACAGACACACACACACACACACACACACACACACACACACACACACACAACGTACGCACACACATACATACATACACACATACCTGTGCTAATTAATCCATCGACATAAATAATTGACAAGTTAATGCATTAACATGTGTATTAGTACACACACATACACACTTATACACCCATACCTGTGCTACACAGAGGCCAGCTATCTCCATGAGCTGGTCAATGGAGAACTCGTACTCAAAGAAGAGAGCGTTGTCAAACTCACGAGAGTCTTCTTGGTTCAGAGCCTCCCTCCAGACTGGCTCCTTCTTCTCCTCGTCGTTGGACGGCTGCGCTGCCATGGAAGCACACGTTTGGAAGCTCTTGAATGGTGTATGTGCTGGAGTAGAGGTCCAACTTAGGTGCGCATTAATTGGAACGGGTCTTCTTGGAAGCGTGAGAAGAAAGAGAAGTGTCTTGAGCGAGGAACGAGTAGGGGATACTCTCCAAGGATAACTGCAGGGTTGAATGAACTTGGACAAAGAAGCCAGCATAATATTCCAAGCAGACAGGCCTGAGAGAATGCCGCCTGCAAATATGTTCTCTCAAGTTGCAGCACTTGGACTAACGACCATTTCCAATTGAATTAAGGAATTGATTGTGGAAAACATGCATGCAACTTGGCTGTCATCATTTCAGCATAATTTTTTGTATAATATAATATGTAACACAAAACTGCAAATAATGAAAACAACAAAAGACAAAAAAAAGTGACCAAAAAGTGACAAAAAATGGCCAAATTAAACACTTGCACGTACACGCAAGCTACTATAAATAAAATTACAATAATATTTGAGCTATGGTTAGTTCAATCACAAGGAGTACTTGCACTCCACGCCTCCCGGCATGTGGAGAATGATACTCTTTGAGGCCGCCCACTCGAGACGGATGTAGCTACTGTAGCTACTGGGAGAAGAACTGGAGATGGCCGGCCAGCTGTTCACAAACTTTGGTGCCTGATTGATGCCAAAGACAGATGTTCCAAGCTGTACCAAAACAATATCACAAATACTTATGCAATACCATCCGCCTGATGGATAATAAAGTACTGTAGGTGCTCAATTGTCTGTACAAATGAGTCTGCGCTATGAGATCAGTGTGTAGTAGTTTGGACAATTTCCATGCACAACATTCTACGCTGTGTATACTGACTGTTTGTGCACAGTGCTAGACAGGATTCTGTATGTCATAAGTAACACAATTTGAAACAGACCAAGCTCAGAAGCTTAATGCTAACCTGCCAGACATTTAGTCTAGAGTCTCCGTAAGCGTACGTGGCTAGCAGCTTCCCATCTTCAGAGAAGGAGAGGACAGTCACAGGATGGGAGTGGGCCTGGAGGAGTTGGGTCCTGCTCTGCTTGAGATCGTATATTCCTACTTGACCTGGTGATGGGTGCATTCATGTGCTCATTTATATGTACATAAATAAGTAAAGGAAATGACACACATGTACGTTCAGAGTCAAACAAACCTGATCGTGCTCCAACTGCAAGTCGCTTTGACTTAGCTGAGTAGCTGATGTTAGGCATCCTAGCAACACACACACACAGAGAGAGAGAGAGAGAGAGAGAGAGAGAGAGAGAGAGAGAGAGAGAGAGAGAGAGAGAGAGAATAAATCATATTTTATCATGGCCATCTTGTTGCATCTTCCTTCTCACCTTGCAAAGGAGGGAAACATCTCGAGGATGTTCCTCTTCTTCAGCCTCTCCTGGTCGAAGCAGTAGAGAACAACATCCACCACCTACATGGAGTGGGTCACATGAAAGTTCATTGTAAAAAAATCTTGAGATCTAGCTGGGATTCAAACCCATGCAGGTGTTTCAACCGTCATGATCATGATGTGATCACAACCTTCTCATGGATACTACTCCATGTATAATGTATTAAGTCCTGAGGCACTAACTAACTAGTCAAGGGTAGAAAAAAGGGAAGGGTCTAGCTCAATAGACTAATCTGGCACTTAGATCGGTGAAAAGTAGACAATAACAATCCAGTTTGGAGCTATTTTAGAGACTATGGACAGTAAACAATTAAACAAACAAACAAACAAAAACAACAATAAAAGGATTTTCTCACTTCAAGCAGTTGCAGTGATACTTGTTGAGAACATTTCTCAATGACTGTCTTCATGAGGTCCAGTATTTCATCTTTACAGGATGGCAGCAGGGTGTTGGCTGGTGTCACTATCCCAGCTGTACTCGGAGGGGGTGTGGTCCCCACCTAATAATGATGTAATCATGATGCAATCTCTTAAGACGCACATAATGTAATCATAAGCCTAGTTCCCAGGGTCTCCCCCTTAAGAATATCACGCAAATGATAGAAATTGTGCAAAATTTTTGGGAGCTTATTTCAAGCTATGTGCAATTGTGATTACAAATATGTACATGATGTAATAATGATGTAATCTCTTAACATAGACACACACCTGTATTGGCTGGAGCTGAGAGTGAGGAAAGTGCGTCACATGTTGATGAGCCAAATACGTTGCCACTTCTTTTGCCAAGGTGGTCACCATGGTAACGGGACGTAGAATAATCATGAGATTGAGAGCCTTTCTTGCGATGTCCGAAGCAAACTTAGTGGAGCGTGACGAGGCGAGTGTGCCCCCCCTCTTTAAGGAGTGGTCGGCGGAGGAGACACGCCTCTGGGAGAGGGAGTGGGCCGGGGGGACGTACTGGATGACCAGATCTAGGAGACCCATCACAACCTGTGTGACGATATGTGGGGGATAAATTTAGCTTTTATTCCTCTCTGCCATGTTACAATTTTTTCCCTCTATAAATAGCCAAGAGTAAAATCTGAGATTAATGCTAAAAAATTCTGTAGGCCACAAAGCTAGGACAATGAAGGACCTGCAAAACTTATGGCTAAGAAATCCTACAAATTATAAATCTAGAGTTGTATGGTACAAACACTACAATACTTATAGCAATCGCAAGTACGCTTTTATTAGAATGAAAATAAATTTTAGTGAAATACAACTTTAAAAAGGAATATCTAAACGATTAATTGTGCGCACTATGATTGCACACATAATTGGTGAATCCTTGCCAAATGGACCAATTAAATATTATTGCAAGAAAGTTCTTGGATCTCTTTGAGGGAATTAGCTCAATGAACACACACACACACACAGTGACGCACACACACAAGGCACCTGAGCATAGTAATCCATATGTGCTACAAGTATTTAAAACCAGTCGATTCCTACACTATGATACTGTATTCTTGTTATTGTATAACACCATCTGCACATATTGCACATACATACCTGGGGAATATCAACATACTTCTCCCAAAGCTGGAACCCTCTGCCTAGCAACTCAGCAGCTGAACACCTCAAATTTGAGTGCAGCGTTGAACCCGAATGTGGCTTCTCTAACAGAACAGCTTGAAGGGTCTTTGCAGTCTGCCTAGCTTTGGATGGGTCCATCACTTCAACGGCTGGTATCTCCTTCCTGCCCGAGTACTGTACGTCCATCAGTCTTCGCTTCTCGGCTTTCTCCGCATCGTGGAACTCTGCCCCTATCATTCCGAGTATAATAAGAGCCGTTGACTGCTGTTGCTGGGTGGGTATGGGACCAATGCCTTCCATGTCAGTTTCCTCGACGAAGTGCTTGACCTTTGACCCTTCTGTGGCGGAAGTTTTGAAAGTGGAAGGAGAGTGGAGTTTGCAGGCCCAGTTTTGGATGAGCTCCCTTCGGCCATCCATTCCAATACGTCTAAGCTCAGCTTGGAGGAGGGCTTGAGCAGCTTCTCTGATCTGTTGAGCGTAAAGAAGCAAGAATATGTCAGTCTTGTTCTCAGCTCCTCAAATGTGCAATGCAAAATGTGAAATTAGCAACAACACTTTTTCTCCTCCCATTCTAATATTTCATTCACATTGCACATTTGTTGGAGAGGCTGGAAATGAGACTAAGAATATGCATGCATGCATGTACAGTGGGTACACATATTGAATAGTGTGCATTTCAATTTAACAACCTTTACCAGTAAAAACCCAACTATCATGGCATGGTGTACCAGTGTTTCCACTACTATAACTGGTATACTATACCTACCGCTTGACAATGATCCAGGAATCTTGATGCCAGAACTGGGAGATGTGGCGCTCGAAACTTGCCCTCCATTCGCTCAGGAAGCATGACGCAATGTAGAGCAGCAACCTGCACATGATCATAGGGTAAGTTGACTTAGTGAGATTCTATTGAAGTTTGCTATTTTTTCACCACCTCAGCAATATCAACACTATTCTAAGCAACACTTGTTTCAACATGGATATTATTGCTCAATATTCATGATTTCAAGAATGAAAGAGAGAGACACTTACCCCTCACTCCCTCACTCCCTCACTCCCTTCCCCTCTCCCCCACTCACCTGGCTCCACACAGCTCTGATCTGGTTGTCCTTCTGTGTCTGCGAGTCTTCATTCTCTTCGTCGCTGTCCTCTTCGTAAAGAGGAGATCCAACAATGTCCCTCACACCAGAGCTAGCGGCCAGCTCGTGTGCCCCTCGGCTCTGGTTCATGAGGGTGTTGGTGATGGAGACCATTGTGAGGAGATGTTGGGTGGTGAGAGAGCGAGACAGCTGCCAGCGAATGTGATACTTTTGATCGAAAGTGTAGCTCTGTGATGTCTGTGAGTGGTAGGAGCCCATTCTCGGCGAACTACCCAAAGACGTTGGAATGGAATTGCCACCTTGTTGATGCGAAGAGTGTGGTTTTGGAATGGAAATAGACTTTGGCTTTTCCAGCGAGCCAACAGAGAGAGATGCACCGGGTGTGGAGGCGAGATTGGACGAATCTGTCATCTCGCTGCCACTGGTCGTCGTGGAGCTCTCACTGAGATATTGCTGGGAGACCAGGTGAGGCTTCTGTCTCAGTCCCCAGCCCGGCAGTACGATGGATATGCGACCTCCTTTGCTCAACAGCCCAAAAGAGACAGGCTTACGGGGGCGAACGAGTCCGAGAACGCTCTCGCAAGATTTGTCCAACTCTTCGTCGAGGTTCCAAGCGTGAAGACAAGAGAGAAGAAGACGTACAATGTCCACAATCGTACGAGGATCTTCTTCCTTGAGGTTCTCTGTCTTGGTCTGGTTGGCCACTCCTTGGCCCATGACCTCACGAGCTCTTTCCTGCTCCCTGCTGTGGGTTTCCATGCCACCACCTCCTCCTCCCCCTCCACTGCCTGGTCTGTTCGTGGCGCCTTGAGGGAGAGAACCTACAGGAAGGGAAGCTCTTCGCGGCGGAGTCTGACCACGCCCACCAGGAGTCAAACCAGAACCTGCATGGTGGTGTGTGAGTGTAAATGTGTGGGTGCCTATGTGAGCAAAGATCTACAGTAGCTAAACCATCACTAATTTATCTGAACCTCCCCTACTTTGCTTATTGCAATATGCCATGTTGGTCTACAAGGCTATACTGAACCAAATCGGGGACAACAAATGCAACCAAGTATGGACTGAAGAATCATTTCAAACTGAAAGGTTTTTATCTTGTTACAACAAAATACAGTATTCCCTCAAAATCATAACTTTTTTATAAACCTTTAAGTTAACTAATCAGCTCAGTTCCTTGACTAGACAGTTACAACATGCTGCATGCATTTACAGCCAAAACCCAACAACTATATCAATATGGTTATAAGCTTTCATATAGTGACAATGTACATACCTGCTCCAAAATGCCTTCTAGCATAGAGATAGGTCTTGAAAGCATCAACCTGTTTTGTCGGTGCAGCCTTCTTGGGTGTGTCTTTGGACATTTTCTCTATCTTTCCCAGCCTGGTGATGAGGGTTTGAGGATCGAAGAGGAGCACTTGGATGAGGGAGTCCGTGGTGCCCGCGTTGAGGCTGCACACTTGGAGAGGGGTGTTGGGGGTCAGAGTCTGAACATGGGACACCTCTTCCGTGTTGTTGAGAATAGTGTTGGCATTTTCACCTTCAATACAGCGATCCAAGGAGCCTGGTTGTGAATAACACGCAATATGAAACTATATTAATAATGGTTGTTCTTTAAAATTATTAACTAATAACAATTGATAAGTTATTCACCATAACTTTAATGCGCAGCAAAACCCTCTCCATAAAAGCCAGTCATGCATGCTAAGGGCATTTCTGTTTCAACCTGGCATTAACTATGTACCGTGTAACCCAATCATGTGTGAACTTCAGGGTGGTATACTTACCTGTTTCAATCTGCCATACAAAGAGTTTCCCATCCCTACAGGAGACGAGGAGAAAGTCCTCCTCCAGCCTCCACCTGACACACACCACTGGGGAGGAGTGGCAGGCAGCCACCAGGAGACACTTCCGCTCAGACGTGGAGAGAATGGCCACCGAGTAGTCCTCTGCAATGGAGCACACACAGGTCTGGAGGCGAGGCTGAGAGGGGGGGAAGAGAGAGAGAGAGAGAGAGAGAGAGAGAGAGAGAGAGAGAGATTGCAAAACTGATAAAGCAGTGACATTTAAATAATATACAAATTTCAATAAACTGTAAACCTGATATTATGCATACATGCATATACACATAGCAATTGATAACATACTCAATACTTGAAAACCAAAAAAGAATGATTACACTATTACATACATATACATACTAAATGATTAAGCTCACGTTAATTCCAGGAGGACAAGAGATGATGTTCTTCACCTCTCCACCGTGGACAGTGAACGTGTGCACCAGTACACCGGAGTAGAGGTCCCACAGCTTCACGGTGAAGTCAGATCCTCCGGACACCAGGTAGTCGCTGTTGTAGGCCTTGCTGTAGCTATAAGGATGGAGGAGACACTTCACCTTGCCTTTGTGGCCCTTCAGGATGCAGTGCTGAGGCCAACCTACGTGGGAGAAAGAGAAATGGTATAAAGGAAGAAAATATCACAGATGGAAAGATTGATTTTTTGTCTGGATGAGGCAAAAAGGTAGCTTACACAGCATGCATATATAATGGTTTCGTGCATGTATATAAAACATATTGTAGAGCTGAAAATTTTTTGACAATGTAAACACACCAAATTTTCCAGGAATAAGAGTAAAACAACAAACTGAAAATGTTCACCACACAAACATTTCCCCCTATACTACACCATATCTACCTAGAGGGTATGAGAGTATACACAAATCACACAAACATAAAGTTCAACCTCTGGAGAATTTCCTCGGCTGCAGCATGAGGACAGTGGCAGCCTGGTTGGCAGAGAGGACAGCGATACAACCATCAGCCTGACCACACACGAGACGACCAAAGGAGGAGAGATAGAGAGCACAGGTGATGGTAGGGGGAACACTCTCCTGGGGGTACTGGTGAAGAGAGTGTGTGTGTGTGTTGGGGTGGTTTTCAATTTCTCTAGCAACCACAATTCCTATGCCCAAACACACA
>CAXIPT010000002.1:11563545-11578564 GCA_964030475.1 Tethya wilhelma | reverse complement strand
CACACACACACACACACACACACACACACACACACACACATAAACAACCTACCAGGACATCACACAGTCCACAAGGAAGAGCAGGAGGGTCCCACGAATCAGCAATGGCCGACGAAGTATCGGCATATATAGACTCAGAAGAGGTGGGGGACTGAGGAGGACTGGCGCTGGAAAGAGCCATGGAGTCTCGAATCTTACGGATGTCCCACAAGTAGAGGCTGCCATTCTTGTCTCCCTGGATGTGCCAGTAGCGGTCAAGGTAGACGGCATGGAACGGAGAGGGCGCCTTTGTGCTCAGGGTGTAGAGGAGAGTGCAGCCTTCCGTCGAGGCTGTGTGTGTGTGTGTGTGTGGGTGTGTTTACATCTCTTTACAATTATACTTTTAAAAGTGTGGGAGATGAATGTACAGATTATTATGAGAAATATTTTATCTCTTTATAATTTATAGTTTTGAATGAAGAAAAAATATACAGTGTATAACATAAGCAAAAAAAATTTCCCGATCTTTGATGTCTCTTTACCTTTCATACTTTCCTCCAGTTCTTCCACACCAGGTACACACCTAAACAACACAATATAAGCTATTCAAACAATTCAACAATTCAACAATTTACCGAGAGTTTAAGTACCAAAAGTTTAACAAATTCCAGGCAACAGCACACACACCATACACAAGCATATACAAACACAAAAGCTTCACTTTGTGTTGTACTGTACCTTGCTGATAGTCTGTACACAAATCCTTTACTGTTCTCTTTGGTCCAGATGACCACGGTCTTGGTGTCAGCGTACTCTCCCTTCATCCAGGCTTTGACTCCAAGTTCACAAGGATGGATTAACAACTGCTTCATCTTCCCACCTGTTGCATCGTAGAGCTGGTGGGTAGAAGCACACAGAGAACATAATGGAATCACAGTGTCTATAATGCATGACACAAGAAAAGTTGACAAGAACTAGCTGTAGACCTCTCTCATAAAACTGAAGGGTAGGCTTGTATACAAACAGGCACCTACACTGTAGATAGGGATGCTGGAAATTGAATTACCGTATAGGGGGTAAACTTGGCGAGAATTAAATTTGGCGAATTGACGAATTATTCTTCAAATCGCCAAACAGTTAAATATGCACGTGTGCCCATATAAACTATGCAGCGTATGGAATTGAATCGCCAAATTAAAAATCGCCAATAATCCCAAAATAGGAATTCGCCAAATTTTAAGCCCACCAAATTTACCCGCTATACGGTATAGTAGCTGAGCATTCGGAGCAAGTGAGTGGAGATTTAGGGGTGCCATATCTTTACACTAAACTGACCATTCAACTAAGGAAGAGCAGCTAGCTTGCTAATCTTTGAACTCAAATCCCCCATCTTGAATCTACAGCCTACCCCAAACCTAATATGTGTGCTATACTAACCAAATCTAATGCACAATTCACCAAACCACTATTTATACCCAAACTTTACAAACACTACAAACAAACACTGAAACTGATTGAAATATTTCCATGTACACATTAGATCAAAAATCTTACCAGCCAATAGTCAGCACAAACGACCAGCACAGAGCAGTGGCCTGAGTGCTGGTGAGGAGCAGCTGCCAGTGACAGAGGATTGATGATGTCAAGGCATTGAGACTTCTCTTCAAAGATTTGCTCGTGGTCTTTCATTTCATTTCTAGTGGGCAGTAACCAGTGCTTGGCTACGCCATCAACGGTCAGAGCTAGGAGGGCCTCTGTGTGTGCGTGTGTGTGTTTGATTTGTGAGGGGTTGACAGTTGTGAGGGGGTGAAGTGTGTGATTTGTGAGGGTGTGACAGTTGTGAGGGGGTAAGGTGTGTGATTTGTGAGAGTGTGACAGGTATGAGGGGGTGAAGTGTGATTTGTGAGGGTGTGACAGTTGCGAGGGATGAAGAATGTGATTTGTGAGGGTGTGACAGTTGTGAGGGGATGAGGTGTGTGATTTGCGAGCCTACATATGCATTTTACCTTTCTTTTCAATATTTGCAATAAAGCAGACTTGTGCTATCCAGTTCGGGTTATGATCTGACCTCAGAGTACACAGAGTCTACGGTACAGTACATTGAACACCAGAGTAAGTAGTAGAGCAACACACAAAGTAACGATACAACAAAGTGGAAGCCATGCACTTACTTCTAAAGTGTTGCAGTCCAGAATGTACACTTCACTGTACTGCCCATACAGGGCTATTAGAGTTTCATTATACCTGTTTCTTGAGAAAGACTGAAAGGAGACAAATATCAACATGATAGCTGGTACGTATAGACATGGTGGAGATGTGTTCAAACTCTACCTTCAGTCCGGTGTGCCCCTTCTTGTTGTTTACATACTTGAGGCAGGCACCGTCCTTACCATCCCATAGTGATACAGTGCTGCAGGGGTATCACATGATCTTGTTACATAAACATAGTGCAGTGTCACATGACCATGTGCGATACATTTTCTTACAGTGTCAATCTTGTACTTTCCATTTAAGAAAATATTACACATTAATGCTAATATCTTTCAGGCTCATCACTATATCCTTGATTCGAGAATTTAGGCATTTAAAAACAGCAGTGCAAACTGAATAGAATCAGGTCCGTCGTTTCAGTCCAGAGACCTTCATCAGCTGAGCACAACTATTTATCCAAATGCTCGAGAGAAATTCTCTTGTTATAACATAATCTGTACTTTAATTAATGCAAAAGAGAAAGGGTCTCACCCTATTTCAGAGAGGGTGGCTATCCTGTCTCTGTCTCCGGTCCAGTTCTTGACAAAACACATCGAGATGATGGGAGACTGACCACCAAACAACAGACATCTTGGCCGGAGCTGAATTACACAATTAGGACATATCACACACACATTCACACTCACATACACACTAACTAGCTGACACACACACTGACAACAATGTTTGCATATTAAACAACTCAAAACCATACTAACCTATCATACATGCCGGGAACAATCAACCAACTTTATCGAGAGTTTCGATCATAAGCTTACCTTTATTTTCTCTGTCTCTCTCTCACGGAGGATGTCCCAGAGACAGACCTGTCCCGTTCGAGAACCTGTGGCCACACCTTTTTTCTCCTCTGTACGACAGATAGATGTTATTTCATGTGCTGGTGGCCTTTGACCCCAGAACACTAGGGGGACTGTCATTTGAATGAAGGCCATAGCTGACCAGCAACCTGGAAAGATGCATTTCATACATTAAGAGCTAGCAACATTAGCTGTTGTAGAGAGTGGGAAAATTTAGTAAAACAGTGTTGCATCATCAATCACACATGACCAGGCTCACAAAAGCACTGGGACATGCTGGGAAAGCTTCTATTGTTAGCAGCGTTACAAAATGGTGTTTATAAGTTAGCATATTGCGAGTTACATACCTTATAGACACCCAATGTAGAGTGTAGCAGCCTGAAAGACGGATCTAGTCGGAAAGAACAGCTTTATGGTCAGCGTTGTTCTTGACAAAGAAGGTAAAGGGACGTCAACTAACACTAGTCGGCACGCCCATGGGCGAATATTAAGATTTTGGAGCAAAACCCACGTGTAGTGTTTGAAATGGCTACTGGAAAGATACGCACAAAATTCTCCATTGTGGCTGCCAAGGACCTCAAGAATGGTATTGGCTACAAAGGAAATCTACCATGGCCAAGACTGAAGTGAGTAGCTTGTCATTTTCGGCTTGGTGGGTTGCAAAAAAATATAAATTATTTGAAATTTCCCCCATTTCCTGCAAGTAATTTGAATACTGTGAAGTACTGTAGTGTTCTACATTGAAAATTGTCCTCAGATCTGATTTGAAGTACTTACGTATGAAGACATCTGCTACTGAATCTACAGGTAGATAGTATCCATTGATCCGTGTGTTTGTGTAAGTCACGAGCAAACTCTCCTTTTCCAGACAAGCAGAATGCTGTCATCATGGGAAGAGTAACTTGGGAGTGTCTACCACAGAAACTCAGACCTCTCTCCAAAAGATACAACATTGTATTGAGCAGTAAAAAACGGTATTGAATATTAAGTTTCCACTCAATAGCTGGTTGTTACCAATATGTATGTGTGGGGCGTTTGCAGGGAAGAGATACCAGATGCCCACATGGTGTGTCCCTCGCTGGGTGATGCTTTTGAAGCACTACAGTCTCAGCCACTCTGTGAAAAAATTGAATCTATATTTGTTTTAGGAGGAAGTGCCATTTTCAAGGCAAGTGTAATTTACATTATGTGCTCATACAGAGTATTGCTATAGTCCCCAATGCTCACATGCTTGCAATACAATCCCTTGAGCCTGCCTCTTTCACCAGCAAAAAGGTATAAGGTTTTATCAGTCATATTGAATCAATGCGTAGCAAGCTCTATCTACATGCTAAGTAGCTGCTGCGTATCATATGTGTCCTTGTTCATGCAGGAGGCAATGGCGAACGAAATGTGTGATAGACTGTACATCACAGAAGTGGATGGTGTATTTCCTGCTGATACATTCATGCCTCCCATTGATACCTCCGTCTACAAACTTATCAAGTAGGTGCTCTACTATGTGATAATCGTGATAAAGTCGGTCGGAAGCCAATAGCTTGGATATGGTCAATGAGTTTAGCAAGATCTTCATAGTAGTATGAAAACTTGAAAATGCCAGTTTGCAACTGTGTCTGTTTTCTTCTTTATAGCGAAGAGGATCCTCTTGCACCAAGTGGTGTGATTGAAGAAAATGGAGTGAAATTCAAGTTCACCGTTTATCAGAGACAATCCTAACTTACTGATGTACTTGTTGCATGTTTGCAATCATTACCCCATTAATTTTTTGTTATTCTGTTTCATTTTTATGTCCTCAAGAATATATATCATTTAACATACATAGTTTCTTGTATTTACTTTTCCCACTGCTCTGTGCATCTACAATACCAGAGTTACTACAGATATGGTAAAGGTCGTCACACAAATTTGGCCGATTAGTCACGTGCACAATGCCCCGCCCACGTCACATACGTAGAGAATATCACATCCTTGAAGGGCTTCATTACTAAGTGTATACTCACGTCAAATAATTTATCAGACAGAGTGAAGTTGAGTTGGCTACGTGTGTGCACTGCTGTCGTGACCTCAGGACTCCTGTGCAGCTTTGAGTTGAAGTGAGAAACTCAGTGTTCTCTTGTCTGTATGTAGTAGACATTTTGTCACGGACATCGAACTTGTTTACTTTGTGTCAGCACAAGGCCTTTTATATGTATGTTCAGTACTGGGGTGACCTGCATGGTTGGTTGAACAGCCCAAATTATGCAGGTCCATTGCTCAAAATTTTGAAATAGGCAGCCTTCAGTCAGTAGTAAGTTGTATTTTGAAGTTTTGTAGCTGTAAACTTTGCATTGCTGTTTGTTCAAAATTGGAAATAAACTAATCTCGGTTGTGTTGCAGGTTTTGGTGTGTATCCAACATATTTTGATAGGCCTATATTTGGTCTACCATAATCTCTGGGCTTTGTGTGTTATCTTTGAGGTAAACTGTTGGCTTTTTTTCCAGTTTTTCTGTCGAGTGTGGGGTCCAAAATGCCACCCTTTCTCGATAAAACTAAGTACTTAAATTTTCTTGAACAATATTCGTAGATGTTGTAATTTAGAGTCGCACTCTTTGCGCCATGTGTGTGAAACTGAGGTTCCATTGTCCACTTGTGTAGCAAAGTGCTTAAGTGTTTTATTGAGTGGGTCATCCGCACAGTGTGTTGTGGTGGTGCAAATTAAGTGACTCATTTACCGTTCACAGCCTTGCTTATGAATCATCAACACTTTGGCGATATTCATTTCGTATTTTTTGATCAGTACAGCATGCACTTGTGCTGGGACAGTCAACAGTGTTGATAATTGCCCCATACATGTGTACATGGTATGTGTTATTGTGCATGTGACTTTGATTCCTACCCTAGCTTGCCCCACCCCGTGTGTGTGTGTGTGTGTGTGTGTGTGTGTGTGTGTGTGTGTGTGTGTATGTGTGCGTGTGCGTGTGTGTGTGTGTATGTGATGAGCCTAGCTAGCTATCAGTGTTTGTGTACTATTTCTTATTTCATAGAAATTTGGGGAAATTTTCAAAACCGAAGCTGTCTGTTTAGTTATTTAAACTTCTCTAGTATGTGTTGTGTTACCAACCAATGGGCTGTGGAAAACCTCTCACTATATGAGAGTGTATTCTCAGTGATTCTTTCTGCAGCTCTCAGTTCTTGATATTCCTTTTCGTGGCTGCTTTTATAGTGTGCTCTGTTAGTATAGGGAGGGTCTTCAGTTTGCCTTGCATGATGTAAACAGGGATGTGTGTTATGGTGCTGGCTTCTTACCTAGTAGGGGTGGTTACACAAAAACATGGACAGCTTTATAGCTTAGGAGATAATTATTGGGCTTCTTTTATGCTTGTTGATTGTAGAACAATAATGTCCAAATTAGCGTGACAGTTTAGTTAATCCACAGCTATTCTCAAATTTGTTTATTACAGTTTATCAATAATCTTATGTTTATAGTATACGCTCTGTTGTGCATGCGTGTACGTACATGCATATGTGTAGTATATGCATGTGTGCAGCCATGCATGCCTTCTCCATGGAAACAGTTCCATATTGAGTGTGGTTCTAGTCCACCAAATGGTACCAGGAGACTATGATGGGAAAGTATCACTTAGCTCTGTTTTTTGTGAGCTGTATTACAGATGATGTAGATGTACAATGACATGTTTACTTTTGTAGATGCAAAGGAAAAATGGTTTCCTTGTGAGTATTTGTACATAACTTCTCAATGCACTGCTATGACAACATAGAAAGATGATTTTTTTTTTAGATATCACTTGTTTGAAGTAGTGGAGATCCACTATTAAGATTTGCACTGTTTAAGTTTTGAGCTAAATCTCTTTGTTTGCGAAGGTGTATCCTTTCTCTCTCTCTCTCTCTCTCTCTCTCTCTCNGCTGCTGTGTAAAGAGTCTCAATTTTTGTTAACTCTAACTCCTCTCTCTCTCTCTCTGTCTCTCTCTCTCTCTCTCTCTCTCTCTCTCTCTCTCCTCTCTCTCTCTCTCTCTAGGTGTTCAAGACAATAATGGCTCCTTCTTTGGGAAACGAGACCAGCCAAATCTTTGCCAATGTTGATGAGTAAGTTATTCTCTTCTCTTCTTGGCACACATACATAGGATCACCTAGACAACATGCAATTACCATTGTTTTATTATTTTTGAAACTGAAACTGATTTACCTTTCATCGTACACACACACACACACACAGCATCCTAGCCTTCAACAAAGGCTTCCTTGCATTACTACACAGTCGATTAAAAGACTGGGGACCCCACGTCTGTGTGGGGGACATCTTTGTTGGCATGGTGAGATTTTTATTTTGTATCTTGGTCATTTTATCTTAACAATAGATTCATTGTACTTCTATTACTCCTCACTTCCTCACATACTCACTCCCTCACTCCCTCACATCCTCACTCCCTCACATCCTCACACACTCTCTTCTCCCCCCCACAGTTCACACAGTCACACAAGAGTATGTACGCCATTTATTGTAGTAACTATGATTCGGCTGAAGCAAAAGTGTTAGTGAGATTAAAGAAGAAGGAGTTTGAACCGGTTTTACAGGTAAAGTGAGGAATTATGAGGTGTACTTGGAAAACTGATGACTCTCTCTCTCTCTCTCTCTCTCTCTCCCTCTTTCTCTCTCTAGCAATGTCTCAACACCAATCGCATTCAGCCTGGTCTCACCCTACCAGCTTACCTCATCACACCAGTTCAGAGAATACCAAGATACATCCTACTATTGAAAGTATGTTATTATGCACACACACACATGCACAGTCAACAACAATATGGATGCACATATCAAATTGTTGAGTTATTCTAATCCCCTCAGAATAATATTATTATTGATAATAAATTCCCCGGCCTATATCAAGCTAGGCCCTTTTCCCCCATGATCTGAGGGTAGAAAAAGGTTCCAGCTCAATGGAGTATTAATTACCCTGATCTGCTTCAGATCAGGAGTTGAAAAAGGGATCTAATTCGATACACTAGCTGTTCTCATTCACCTTTCCTTGCCTGTTATCTGTACTCTATATCTAGCAAAACAATCGTTGTTTGTGTTGCTTGCTATATAAGTACTGTGTTAATACATAGCTCTATGTGCATGTATGTACTGTGTATGTATGTACAATGCTGTTGTGTGATGTATACACAGGATATCATTAAGAAGACAGACCCGTCTCACCCTGATTTTAAGAACCTCACCAAAGCTAATGAAATAATGGTATGAAGGGTAGCTTGTGTGTGTGTGTGTGTGTGTGTGTGTGTGTGTGAGAGAGAGAGAGAGAGAGAGAGAGAGAGAGAGAGAGAGAGAGAGAGAGAGAGAAGAGCCATCTTTTTTTTGTTGTTGTTGTTCCTTTAGGGAGAGCTTGCTGACTACATCAATGCTCAGGTGTGCGAGTCACAGACAAAGAAGACACTCGAATCACTTAAGGGGAAAGTTCACGGACTCTCGGTATGTTTATTGACAGCCTCCTTCCCCCGCCCATCCCCTCACACACACACACACACACACACACACACACAGGATCTTGACTCCCCCGAGAGGAGTCTAGTTAAAGAGGGCCAGGTCTATTTAAAGAACATCAAGAAACTCTACCAGTGTATTCTATTTAATGACCTCCTTGTGTTTGCCCACGGAGACAACAAACAGAGCAAGGTGGAACTCCAGCTGGACCTGGAGGCCGTCTGGATAGAAGACCTTGAGGACCTGGACCCTCAGACTGGTTAGTGTGTGATATGATTGTACTACTTCAAGGTCCCAATTGTTCATACTAGCTGTAAACAAGGGAGCATCAGTATAGGATAGACATTCAAGCTCATTCATATAGTGGGTATTCAGATCGATTGACTAGTGGACATCAATGGGTTAAGATAATATTATAATAAACTTTATGGTATGAATACTGCATGCAAGCCATAAAATGAAACAAGAACATCCAGACTATAAAATATCCACAAAAATCTGATGAAATCTTAATCTTATAGTTGTTTTTGAAACCCCATAAACGTTTATTGGTCATCTAGGTTATCTAAGATCATTGTTGTCATTAGAGTATATGTGTTCTATTTGATGCCCACCCAGGCAACGAGGATGCCATTGAAGTGTACACACCAGAGAGACCTTACACCATCTACACCCAGAGCAGCTCTGAGAAGAGACTCTGGTTGGGCAAACTGAAGGAGACCATCTACTACCACCTCCTTGATGGAGACAAGTGTGAGAGGAGCAGCTCTTTCAACACAGNCTTACTTACTTACTTGAACACCATTTCCAGAGAAACAAAAGGCATTGAGCTATAGTCTTGACTACACAAGGTAACTTGTTTTCATCCGAACTAGGATCTTTTACACTCGTTTACTGCCTAAATGTGTCAAAACAAGAGCCAGAAAGCTTTCATATGCTTCAATGCAGCCATCTTTTGGATGTAGAGTTCAAAGGTCGTTATCTATCCACGTGGCATTAAATGCGCATGCGCATGTGCATTAGCAATACTGCTACTTAAGTTTTTTGTAGAGACTAACCAGTCTCTGATAGCCTCCAGATTTCACTGTTTAAAAATGTGAATGAATAAGTATAAGTAAAAATTTTATAAAAAAAGAGCAGTGTATAGGAATGGGCAGTGCTGTAAAAAGTAAAGAAACAAGGCATGCATGTTGCAATTTTGGCACATGACTACTTCATTTTAAAGCTCAATTCTTGCAATCTAAATTATAAGGGTTTGAGAGTTAAGGGTGCTCGGACACCACCCACGCACGGAATTGTAGCTGGTTGCTATGGGCCAAATCTCAGCAAAAACGCTGCAACTAGAGTATAGGCGAGTGCTTGCGTACTTAGTACTAACTACTAGCAGCTCATAAACAAGAAAAGAGCCCTTCAAAAAAATCTCACTTGGAAAAACAAGCAGCTAATGGAATAAATTTTTCAAACCTTAAAATTCATAAAACTCACTAACCGTCCATGATTAGGCCACCAGTTTTTTTCTGAGCACTTCTCTCTATCTCCTCTAGAGACTATCGGAGGCTTTTTGCGTGTTCTTGTTCAGAAGTATGATTTTTCACTATCTATCTTACAGTATCTCAGGTTCTGAGCGCTTAATTGGAAAAAGGCTCCAGACAGTCTGTTCGTGTTATTTTTAGAACACCATGTGCAAAGTACTAGCTCCATATGATATCCTACCAGGAAGTAGTTTAAAAATAGACAAATAAAATGCGATTTTAGACCGGATATAATATGTACACGTAAGTACCTGACCACAAACGTAGTAGTATTGCATATGCGTAGCAGTGTAGCGGTTTGTATGAATATCATTAGTGGTTTATGAATCTCATTATCTACAGATGGTTAGTATAATGTGTTTACTATATGTGCGTTTCTATGTCCGAGCACCCTTAATAAACTAAAACAACATTACCTAGGTTGCCTGCCTATACCCAACGTACTGATTGGCGTGCACAATCTATGACTTCAATCATGCACAGAATCATAAATTTTATTAATATTTAATATGACAGCTAGGATGCACGAGGAATTTAAAATAGAAATGAAGTAGTCATGTGCCGAAATTGGGACATGCATGCCTTGTTTCTTTACTTTTTACAGCACTGTCCATTCCTACACTGCTCTTTTGTATGAAATTTTTACTATATCACAAGTAGTAAAAATTTCAAAAAAATAGGCAGTGTAGGAATGGGCAGTGCATTAAAAAGTATTGGAACAAGGAATTTAATGGTCTCAATTTCGGCAATGACTACTTCATTTTCATTATTATCCCTCATGCATAGCTATTTATGTCGTAAATGGTTCAAAGAATGATCATGATTTGTACTTGAATAGCTTATCAGTATCACATTTAATTTTTATCACATTAATGGTTCAAATTCCTGCCAATCTTATCACTTGGCTGGAATAAAGTATAGCATGCAGGATTAGATTAATACCAGCCAAGAGTTGGGCACAAAAACGAAGTAGTCATGTGCCAAAATTGAGACCTTTAAATTCCTTGTTCCAATACTTTTTAATGCACTGCCCATTCCTACATGCACTGCATGCTTATTTTTTTGAAATTTTTACTACTTAATTGTTCATTCACTTTTTTCAACACTACAGTGAAAAGACTATATCAGAGACTGGTTAGTCCCTATAAAAAGCTTGAGTTATCTGAGAAGCAGCTACATTGGCTGCTAGAGCAGCTAATGCGCATGCGCATTTAATGCCACGTGGATGACCTTTGAACTCTACGTACAAAAATTGCTACATTGAAGTACATGAATTTATACTCTAAGTTTCAAAGCTTTCTAGTTTTTGTTTAGGCTTATTTGTGATGAAAACAAGTATCAAGGAATGTAGTACCTATGAAAAGGAGTTACTTTGTGCTGTCAAAGTTGGCTCAACACTTTCTGGTTCTCTGGAAATGCCTTTCAAGTAAGTCAGTTAGGAAGTTAGATGAACAAAAATGCCACTATTGTGGCTTCCCACTAGCTCTCTCTACGAGTGCTGAGGAAAGGTTCTGTAAGTTTTAGGCCTTGCATACAATTGGTAGCTAATCTGTCAGTGAGAGACTGTGAGCAAGTTTGAAGACTCAATTTTCAGGTTTTGTTAGATTTTTATGATCATAAACATTTTGTATTGTGCCTATGGGACATTCAGCCCATTCCTACTATACGTACTACCGTACACGATTTTTTATCTGACGTACACTTTTTGGACTTAGAAGATTTCACGTCAACATCACTTGGAAATGGTCATCACAATTAAGTGCGAGCATAGGTAGGCATTGCCAATACTTTCTTATGCAGCTATTTTTAGGTCTAGGTAACTCGATCTATATCTACTAAATCTCTGCCTATTGTGGATGTCTAGAATAATTTATTATGTTATTTTTTTAAACAAAAACTATATGCAGATAATTCTTCAATGACTGTCACAATGACTATGATCTGCCGCCATAATNTTGTGACTGATGACTGGGAAGTGGTCACTTCAGAAAACATACCCAAAAATGTAGGTATATCCAAGTTTATCAAACAGGTAAGTGAGGATGGAACAGCTGGTACTCGTATTATTAAAATGAATGAGTCCAGTCCGGAGTTGTCACGTTCTCCCAGTGTGGGCCAACGGAAAAAGAAGCCTCCGCCATTTCGACCGCCTCCCTATGGTGGAAAGACTCCTCCTGTTCCACCAAAACAGCGCAAGAAGGTGTCGATCAAGACACCCCCTTCGGAGAAGAAACTAAAGATTAACAGTGAATGGAACCAACTTGTAGAGGAGGTCAATAGTAAGGTCGTCAGAGGTACTCTTGAAGAAACGAATGGCAGCAATGCAACTAGCGAACAGAGTCTACCCCCTAGTGGAGAAAATGACCACATCTACGAGATTGTCGAGCCGTACCAAGTTCCAACTCCACTCCTACTAAGTCGACCGGAAAATCTGAAATCGAAACACAACAGCAGCTCTTCAGTGGACTCTGACCAATCCCCTTCAAGTACGATGAAGAGAAGTGACCCCCAGCAGAGCATAGGAGGGTTGGGACGAGCGGGGACCATGGTCGCCAATGGAGTGACCAAGATCAGGGGAGGAGAGGCGAAGAAGGAGAAACAGAGGCCCTCTTCTCTAGGGTCCACTAGCAGCAAGGAGTTGGAGTTGGAGGCTTCGTTTGAGGTGTGTTATTGTTGTGTGTGTGTGTGTGTGTGTGTGTGTGTGTGTGTGTGTGTGTGTGTGTGTGTGTGTGTGTGTGTGTTTGCCCATTGCCTAACAACAAACTGCTACAGTTGCATGCTCTTAAGCATGTAGCACTCAACCATTATCGAGTGCCCCCCTACTGCAACCATTATGTGTGTGTGTGTGTTCTTTGATCACTGAAGATGTTGAAAATGCTACATAATGTACATACACTATAAATGCTTTTTTCTTTTCTTTGTTTCTTGTATAACTATAAACAAAGTTGTCTGATATACTAATGCTACATTACATTGTATCAAATTGTTTGTCACATGGTGTTACACTGTGTTACACTAACATACAGGTGATTCCTAACACTGGAAGTAAATTTGAAGAGGTCATTGAGAGTCTAAGAAAGGCTGACGATCGTTATCAAGATGCCTCAGTGAGTAATCTCGATTGGTCATGTGATGTGTGTGCTACAAGACTTGTGTTTTATTACACGTGTAGAATCATGGAGTCATTCAAAAAAAGGGTTGTGTGTCGACTTGTACTGACACATCTATGCTCACACACACTCGCTCGCTCGCGCGCACGTACACGCACAATCACACTGAGTGTAGAACAAGACTGCTTCAAAAGTGTAGGATGGCATTATTTAAAGAG
This sequence comes from Tethya wilhelma, assembly GCA_964030475.1. NCBI lineage: Eukaryota > Metazoa > Porifera > Demospongiae > Tethyida > Tethyidae > Tethya > Tethya wilhelma. The sequence continues at coordinate 11,565,176 of CAXIPT010000002.1, read as the reverse complement.
CTATATACACGCTCACTCTTACAGATTTATGAGTTGATTCAAGCCTGCTCTAAAGCCATGCCTCACATCACTTCGACCTCTGACCTCCCAGCTCGGATACCGGAGTTCCCTAACGATGGGAGATCTCTTGTGATCCACGAGCTCTACACAACGGAGTACACCTATGTCACTGGCCTGGAGGTCCTCTGTGAGGTACTGTGTGTGTACTTGAATGTTCACATTAAATGTCCTTCTCAGTTTTTGCTGTGTTGTGTTTGTTGCCTTGAAAGTTATCTTTTGTGGTTCTACATGGTCTCTCATAGCTAGTGATTTTGGTTGAAATAATAGTCTGTTTTACTGTTGGTCTGTAATGTATGCTGGATAGAATATCTTGTTGGACTTCAGTTTTAGCATACAATTAACTTCACTGTCTTTTCTGTGGCTGCTGTGTAAAGAGTCTCAATTTTTGTTAACTCTAACTCCTCTCTCTCTCTCTCTGTCTCTCTCTCTCTCTCTCTCTCTCTCTCTCTCTCTCCTCTCTCTCTCTCTCTCTAGGTGTTCAAGACAATAATGGCTCCTTCTTTGGGAAACGAGACCAGCCAAATCTTTGCCAATGTTGATGAGTAAGTTATTCTCTTCTCTTCTTGGCACACATACATAGGATCACCTAGACAACATGCAATTACCATTGTTTTATTATTTTTGAAACTGAAACTGATTTACCTTTCATCGTACACACACACACACACACAGCATCCTAGCCTTCAACAAAGGCTTCCTTGCATTACTACACAGTCGATTAAAAGACTGGGGACCCCACGTCTGTGTGGGGGACATCTTTGTTGGCATGGTGAGATTTTTATTTTGTATCTTGGTCATTTTATCTTAACAATAGATTCATTGTACTTCTATTACTCCTCACTTCCTCACATACTCACTCCCTCACTCCCTCACATCCTCACTCCCTCACATCCTCACACACTCTCTTCTCCCCCCCACAGTTCACACAGTCACACAAGAGTATGTACGCCATTTATTGTAGTAACTATGATTCGGCTGAAGCAAAAGTGTTAGTGAGATTAAAGAAGAAGGAGTTTGAACCGGTTTTACAGGTAAAGTGAGGAATTATGAGGTGTACTTGGAAAACTGATGACTCTCTCTCTCTCTCTCTCTCTCTCTCTCTCTCTCTCTCTCTCTCTCTCTCTCTCTCTCTCTCTCTCTGAGTGTTTAGGTCTGGAACTGAAGAAATAAACTTGCTGGACATACAGTACAGACAAAAAAAAAGTTGACAAAATTTCCTCTGCAGGGATGTATTTTACATTGCGGAATAAATTAGCTCAGTAAAGTCCAGCTTGAAGTATTGTTCGTAACAAACTTTGCTTCGGTTTGCTTTGGTATGAAAAAAACTTCGAAAAGTTTTCAAAAGCATGAAATGGCTTCAGTAGTTTACCACACCTAATTTAGTAAAAGTTTGGTCCAAACTTCGGGTGAACTTAGTAAAAGTTCGGTCCAAACTTCGGGTGAACTTAGTAAAAGTTTGGTCCAAACTTCGGGTGAACTTCACTCCAAACCAAACTTCGGGTGAACTTCGGCTATGTATATAGCTACAACTATAGTCACAGCAGTAAAACTAATACCAAAAATGACCAAGC
>CAXIPT010000002.1:11539325-11561026 GCA_964030475.1 Tethya wilhelma | reverse complement strand
TGTGTGTGTGTGTGTGTGTGTGTGTGTGTGTGTGTGTGTGTGTGTGTGTGTGTGTGTGTGTGTGTGTGTGTGTGTGTGTGTGTGTGTGCAGTACCAAGCTAGGCTTCTTATTGAAGTAATGGCTATTGTAGGTAAGAAGCCATGCTGCGTTGCATCTCGAACTAGCTTAGAACTTTCTCAGGTCTTTCCCACAGAAATCAATAACCCTATCACCTATTTTCACTTGGAAATTCAATACATATATGCTGTAGGCCTAGTAACGAGGCTATTGCAACTCGACCTACATGTATGTTGTGTGGTGAAAATGGCCTGTTATGACAACTGTATGGTGCCTTATTGGCATCTCTGGGTCGTATATGATTGAGTTCTTGACTGAAACTTTCTCCTTTAGAATCGAGACACGCTAGGTTCATCTACAGTGATGGTCGAGTGTACCATGGACACTATGTTGATGCGAGAGTAAGTGTTGTTATATGTCCTAGCCAGAGGAGGTATGTGTATAACACTAGTGCATCTTTGCTGACTCAGCATGGAGGTGCATGTGATCCAATCCTTATGCAATGTATTGCAGTCACATGATTGGACTGTAATTAAGAGCCTTGTCAGCTCAGCAAAGGTGCACTTGTAATACACATCTCCCCTGTGTTCATGTACAGTATCTTCTTGTATTGTATGCTCTATCAGTTGTTTTTAAACTGACGACCTTTACCATATTTCCCCTCACAGAGAAACGGTAAAGGTACAATGACTTGGCCAAACAAATCAGCATATGTGGTAAGTAGCCATGCACCTATCTGATTGGTCGGTGCATGTCACGTGATCATAATGCAATCATCTGATTGGTCGTCTCTCAGGGAGACTGGGTTGACGATGAGAGATGTGGCGAGGGTGAGTTCACCTACAACACTGGTGATGTCTACAGAGGGAAGTGGGTGGAGGACAGACAGAGTGAGTGGCTGCATGTCTGGACAAAGATCACTTATTTCATGTTGCTGCTTCTCTTGCACAGATGGAATGGGAGAGCTCCAGTTCACCTCCAACGACATTTACAGAGGCTACTGGAAGGATGGCATCAGACATGGCAATGTAAGTGGTGGATGATACAATGTGCCTTCGAGTTCCTTCTCCTTTTTCTAAGGTGGATCAGCCTATAAGAGGAGGAATATTGTATAGTTTTTTGTGTGAAATGTATAGTGGATAGTTTGTGGATTTTGCAGATTACTATCCGTCTCAATAATGCGCACAGCTTATCTGCAAAAGTTAGCATCCAAAGAAGTTTTATGAGAGACGTTAGACTTTCCACACTATCCCACTATACTGTGTATGTAGTTATCTCAGTAAGTCAAGTAGTGTCTTCGTATGTTCAGGGAAAGATCTTGTACTCCAATGGCGATACGTTTGAAGGTCACTTCACCACTGGTCAGATTGAAGGACAAGGGAAGCTAAAGTGTACCAACAATGGAGTGGAGTATGAGGGAGAGTGGAAGCACTCACAGGTAACACCAGGCACACACAGCTCTTTACCTAACAACAGTCTCAAAAACATTTCATTTTGGCTTGGGATGGATTCAGTTTCATGTAGAGAGAGATGTGTATACATGATTAAGTATGTTGCCTATGAGCCTAAATCATATGTGTACGTGAAGTGTATTATTATATTGGTTGCAATGCCTTCTGTGTGCTTTTAGGAGGGGGTTTTTTTGTTTTTTTTTGTTTTTGTTTTTTTGCAGCATGAGTGCATAGGTATATGATGTTTTGTTTTTTAGACTAGTTTCTTCCTGCCTTGAGAATTGTTATTGCTTTAAATTCAGTGGGCCAATTGGCTCAAATTCAGTTAACCAATTGGCTCATGATTCTGAGACTGAGTCGTACACATAATGGACGTGTTTCTCTCTATCTCTAGCGACATGGCAAGGGTAAACTAAAGACAGCCTGCGGTCATCGTTACTATGGTGACTTCCACTACAATCAGATCCACGGCGAGGGGACCATGATCTACAACAACAAGGACAAGTACGAAGGACGATGGAAGAGTGGAATGGTGGGTGTGGCTAGTATGTAATGTGGGTGTGGTTAAACCAGCTGTTGGTGGGGCATTTTTTGCCTATTTATTGATTGCTCATTCATGCACTAAGTGTTAACTCAAAGAAAGACAGAAGCAGGGAAGGTTTGGTTTACAAGGCTATGTTCCTATAGTATTCTAAGTTTAGAAATGGTGTTTGAGCATGGTCACTGTCATCTATCTACCTATGTTGACTAGTTGTCTTTTGATACATAGAGAAATGGATTTGGTACACTCAAGTCGAAGCTAAGAGGCACTTACAGTGGGTGGTGGGAGAACGACGTGCAGCAAGGCAAGGGAACCATGACCTACCCCAATGGAGATGTGTACGAAGGAACCTGGCACTACAACATGGTGAGTAGTAGATATATAGTATCAACTGCTGGAATATATGGCAAGAGGTGTGGAGTATATTTGGTGACGTTTCTGTAAGAAAATTGCTGCCTGTCCAGCAGTAAGAAAGATTAGAGATCGAAACACAGTTTGAGATTCATAAAAGAAATGCTAAAAGAAAGAGTGGAAATGAGGAATGCCTGTTTTATGATAAGCTCATGTGCAAAGTCTCCACATAATCTTTTATAAAACCTCTCTGTTGTGCTATATATACATAGCCTCATATAAAGAATATACAACAGGCACAACTTGATGTCTTTCCCTCCCTCCCTTTAGCGTCACGGGAAAGGCAAGATGACGTTCTCGACAGGGATGTTGTACCAGGGGGACTTCAACAACAACCTCATCCATGGAGAGGGAGAGATGAGATACAGCTCAGAGTGCAAGTATCAGGGGAGCTGGTTCAATGGGCTGGTGAGTGAGAAGTGGCTGTGGTTTACAGCCTCATTCCCAGGGAGACCCCTCCTCATTGGTGTCACTAACAAGGAGACCCCTCCCATTGTGTCAGTAATGAGGAGGGAGGAGCCTAGAAATGAGGCTGTCTAGCTTTAATTAATTATAATGTCATCTTGAAAGATCTAAAGATTGAAACTTGAAAATTATTTCAAGCAATTGTGACGTACTAGGTCTACCGAGAAAGTATGACAGACAGCTATGTAACATGCCTGCAAACTTGTTTTAGTTTTATATGATTTTAAACTCCTACAGCAATCTTGTATCTCCTCAAGTAGACAAGTATAGCATCTTTATAAAGTAGCATACCATGATATCATGAATGCTCTGCATGGCTTCACACAGCGCCATGGTTCTGGAGCTATGGTCTATGAGGACAAGTCGAGCTACAATGGAGACTGGAAGATGGGGTTGAGGGACGGCCAGGGGGAGTTTGTCACCTCCTCTGGCTCCGTCTACAGAGGCATGTGGATCAACGACAAACCACACGGCAAGGGAACACAGTCCATCAATGACGCTGACTACTCTTATACAGGTTAGACTACTTACATCCCTCACACACTCACTACTTACAGCCCTCACACACTCACTACTTACACCCCTCACACCCTCACTACTTACATCCCCTCACACACTCACTACTTACATCCCCTCACACACTCACTACTTACACCCCTCACACCCTCACTACTTACATCCCCTCACACACTCACTACTTACACCCCTCACACCCTCACTACTTACATCCCCTCACACACTCACTACTTACACCCCTCACACCCTCACTACTTACATCCCCTCACACACTCACTACTTACATCCCCTCACACCCTCACTACTTACATCCCCTCACACACTCACTACTTACACCCCTCCTTCCCTCACAGGTGACTGGGTGAGCGGCATGAAAGAAGGCCGAGGTGAAGAACAGTCACAGTATGGCATGTACAAAGGCCAGTGGAAGAGTGACATGAAGCAAGGTCTGGGGGAGGAGAGAAGCCTGGTTGGAACAATCTTCGAGGGAACTTGGGACAAGAGCAGGAAACACGGCAGAGGAGTGAGGAAGATGGTGTTTGGAACTGTTGAAGAACAGGTAAGGGGTCTCCACATGTGTTTGTGTAGTCTTGAGGTGACTATAGGAATACACTCTTATTCAGAATTAAATACAGGCCAGCATAATTATTATTTTTCTTTTAAAGATCCAAACTTCTTTTCTTAAGTCTTAATTGCGACTTTTTTGTAATCTTGTTATAAAACAGATGTGGAAGTCGGGTCAACTGACCTCTGACCCCTTGAGAATGACAGCTGTAGAACTACCCTTTATTTCAAGAACTGATTTATAGCAACAGTTGAACGGTATGTGTGTATGTATGTATGTACTCTGTAGGCGTGGTCAGTTTATTCATGTGTTTATTGTTGCAGAATGTGTGTTTGTGTGTTTATGTAATTGTATTGTATATACTTAATGTGAAATTAATGTTAATTTATTGTAATGTTTGATGCATTTTGTCACATAATTATTCCACTATTTTCTACTAGTCTAATTGTGTATGTGTATTTTTAACACGTTTTGGGCTAAATAACATTAATTTTAATAGATGAAGTTTTGCAATATTTATTAACACAGATCAACAATAAGTTTCATGAATTACATTAGTAGCAATAATACAGACCGTGCTGCATCAACAGCAGTATTATAGTCAGTTAGTATAAAATGATGACAAAAGATACTGTATTATAATAATATATAAACCGAAACAGACACAAAAACAAAACTATTAATTACTTCAACTTTACAAAAATATTCACATTTATACTGGACAATTACAACATAATTCAACATCGAAATACTTTATTGAGTGACATACACATTGCATAATATATTTTTTAAAAACAGGGAGGACAAAAATCAATCAATTTTGATCCAAAACGGTACTTATACAAAACACAATTAAACGAAAGTACAAACATGCATGCATAGTAGATATATAAGTCCAGTGATTGAAATGAAAAGCAATCTCTCTCTCTCCTTTTTTTTTTAGTTTTATGATTAATTTTCCAGTAAGTCTTGTTGGGTTAAAAACGATAGTACTGTTAAAGTCAGAGGTCAAGCATAGCTATATATTATTTCTCAGTGATATGTAGAAGAAAGGGTCTTGTGCCTAAATGTCAGTAGTAACCTTCTTGGATGATCTCTTACTGTTCTTGTGCACCGTGCCGTCCAGTGCTAAGTTACGTGTGCCGTGTTTCCCGGGACTTTGGCGCCCTAGCATCGCTGATCCACTCGATATCCGACTGTGGGGATCACCTGGCTCAGTTCTGATTGGTCGATCAATGTCCTCATTTTCGTCATCTTCGAGATCGAGATCAAGGTCAGCGTAGACCTCGTGTGTCCTCGAAGGCTGGCTGGGGTCAAATCCGTCGAATTTCGATTCCAAAGCTGAGAGACTGGTGGTACCTGGCTCGTTAGATAGATTAGCAGGGGACAGCCCAATGCTGTGGGGGGCATGGACAGAGTTCAGCTCGGAGTTTGAGACGGACTGAGAGAGGGAGTAAGGAACAGAACCTCTGCTTCCACTACGAGATTTGGAGCTTCGTGACTTTCTCCTCGGCTGCTGCTGTTGCTGTTGTTGTTGATCCTCCGTGTGACTCTTGTTATTGATGGAGTGTTTGCTACCAGCATATGGCATGTAGGAGGACCATTCATCCAAGTCATCAAAATCGTCATGTTGAATCGAGGCTTGCGGTGCTGAAGAGATTCGAGCGAGAGCTAATCGATTTTTGCTCTTTTTCGTCTGCATTCCGTAATCGGGATGATCGTCCTCATCATCATCAGGGTACTGGTAGCCATGGCTGTCGTGTCTTCGATCTTTCGGTTGAGAGAGTGACGAAGAAGAACTGTCACCTGCGCTCTTGCTTTTCAGCGGCTGACTGAACCGACTGTGCAGTGATTCGTTGCTGTGCTTAGAGTGGGAGGAGGACTGGCCGAACGTGTAGTTGGCAGCGTAGGAGAGAGATTTAGAGAGTCCCTTTTGCGTCTTGAGGTTGTAGCCCATCACATCCGATTTGCTCGTCCATCCATTTGTCTGTCCGAATGCGAGCAAGTTTCTCAAGGCTCCGCGAGCGTTCTCTGCGATGCTCTTGTGTTCGGAGGTCTGGTGGACATCAAGGAGGGGGATACAGCCGAGGTCCCACAGGAGCTTCTGGTCCTCGGGGTAACGGGCGGAGAGGTTCCACAGGATACCCGTGGCGTTGGCAAGGACAGTTCTGTTCTTGGATTTCAAGTGTTGAGCGAGTTTTGCGAGACCGCCGGATTCACGGAACTTTCGTCGGTACTTCTCGTCTTGCATGATCACGACGGAGAGATTCTTCAAGATGCCTCCAACATTCTCCACGACTGCCGTCGTTCCCGAGGGACTGTTGTAAGAGAGCAACTCAACGAGCTGTCGGATTCCAAAGTGAGTGGAGCAGATCTTGTGTCGACTTTCAAGTGAATGAGCGGAAAGATTCCAGAGAGCACTGGTGATGTGTTGGATGGTAGTTTCATCCTTGACGTATTCAATGGCGGCCATTAGAGCTACCGAAGCCTCGTACTTGAGAAGAGCATCCTTGATGTCGGCAGTGGCTCTCCAGGAAAGGTTTCTCAACACCTGAGCAGCACTGGCCGAAATGCTTTCGTTTCGTTGCCTCAAGTGGAACACCAAGGACTTGAGGAAGTGAGGGAAAGTGCAGAGACTCGACTTGTTGGTGACGTCTCCATAGGTGAGGTTGATCAAGATTGAGATGACAACAGTGACGATCTTGGAGGAGTGACAGATGGGCTTCTCGCCAGATTGGATGCTCTTCTGGGCTGCGATCAGACGGTAGTTGACTATGAGCACCTCCGAAGTGGCCTGGATGCCACCTAGGTTGAGGATCGCCGGTCTGTACTTTTCTTTCTCATTGGAATACTTGTACAGCTTTCTGATCGGATGAAGGAGCTGATCGCAAGCTGCTTGGATTGAATCGGCTTGAACAGGCTCAATTCTCTGACCACCGTTAGGAAGTGATGCAATGAACTCGAAGAGCATATCGCAATGGCTGCGGATCTTCTCCAGAACTCCGAGCACACACAACTCGTGTTTGCCTTGTCTTGTCTCTCCTGTGGATTCGATTATGTTTCGCATCGTTTCGGCGGCTCTGAGTCTCACTTCGTGGTGCGATAGGTCTCCCTTGTGGTCCATGTTGTGCATGATCTGAATAAGCATGTTCATACAAGCTGGTTGACGCATTACACTGCACGTGTCAGCACTGCGAGAGAGAGCAAGCAAGAACTTGGCAGCGTCTGCATCATTCTCTTCCTTTGAGCTGGAGTTGACAACAGACAACACGGAGAGAACCATTTCGATTTTGATCTGAAGTGAATCTCTCGAATTGGTGGATTCTTCGGGGATCTTTGGATGCTGCTCGCTTCTCTCCTTCTTTCGTCTCTTGTGGATCTCGGCAGCACGCTCCCTAGGCTGAGCCTCGGAGGGAGGCATGGCTGCTCGTGGAGGCAGGCCTTGCTTCATCGTTGAAAGGGCAGGCATCGACTGAGACTCATCCTCACGATCAGAGTCATAGTGCAATCTTGAATTTTGACTAAATTGTGGAAAGTTCTGAGCTTCGCTCCTTGCGTGACGAGGATACTCTGGTATGGCAGTGTAAATGGGCTTTGGTGGGAGAATGGACGTACTACTGCCGGAGCTACTACCTGGAAGTGATGGTGGGCGGGGGAGGACACCTTTGGAACCTGATCGTGTCGAACCAATGGACGATACGGTCGAGGTGGACAGAGCCGATCCAAAAGAGAGCACACTACCCGGTGCCGAAGCGAGCCTGTTCCTCACCTCCGAAGTCATGCTGCTGGTGTCGCTGCTCGAAGCCGGAGAGCCTCTCTTTCTGTGTTGGTAGTAAGGATCATTGTGATCTAAATGATGCTGCCTGAGTGGGTCAGGGTGTGAGACTTGAGAAAGTGACATCTGGTTGGGGGATTGGAACCCATAATAGCGACCGTAATTATCGTAGGACTCCTGTTGGCTAAGTGACGTCAGGGGTAGCCGACCTGCCGTGTTTCTTCGACGGTGGCGCTGGAGCTTTGCAAGAACCACTGAAGGTTCGTACTGATCAACGGGAGCTAGGTTATCATCAACGGATGCCGATCTTATCAATTGAGGGTGTTGAAACACGGACGGAATCTCGGGAAACTTGTTTCGTGCGTAGCGATTCTCAGACATTGTTTGACCGTGATCGTTCATCATGTAGCCTCTGTCGTGTTTCTGAGTTTCGTGTGAGGATCCAGTGACATCGCTACCGAAGATTCCGCTCTCGTTTTGCGATTCTCCGGGTCCATTTGAGAGCATGATACTGTTCACGTGAGGAGGAAGGGGATCGGTGTACCCGTCTACGGAGGTGTAGCCCATGGGGTCCGGGTGGGAGAGAGGGGGACTACTCCAGTGGGAGCCATCACGACCAGATACCTGCAGGCAATGATAGTAGAGAGAGACAGATGAAACTTATTCGAAAAAGCATCAATATTGAGACTTTATACTAACACTTCAGTCACTGATAATGGGTATTAAATTTGTGCTGACTGGATTTCACACATTATGCACACATGCACACACCCTTGCACATGCAATCATGCACTGTTAAAACAATCATGATTCAACAAGTTAACATAGCACACAATGAGTCAGCAATCCACTTTCAAGACTTTTACTGCTAACATAGAAACTTTTGATCAAGTTTTGCAATCATCATTTATAGGATAAGGACACACTGAGCCAGAAATTTTACATGAAACAGAACTTGTAGCTTAGAAACACACCTACAAGTTATGCCTCAGTCTTGGTCATAGCCAATGGCCTGTACCTGACTCCATGGCTACATCAAATCAACACCTCAAGAGTACCTGACTTGATGGCCAGCTGTTTTAGTGGCTCAATGCAAAAGTATGTTATAATGACTTACTACATGGTTTGGCAGTGGCCTTGTGGCACAGCTCCACAACCACTCTTGCCAGTCTTGATCATACAAATCCATTCACAATTGTTTTTTTAACTTCAACTTTTACTAATTCACTAAGAAATGTAACTTTTGATTCTATGAAGTTCTATTATATTACCAGCTTCTTACTAACAGCTCTACTTGCTATTAGCTATGGATTGAGTTGAATTCTGAAAGAAATGATCCCCTGTGGCTGTAGAATGGCACTATATAGCTAGAGCACTTACACACAACTCTACACCACAAGAAACTGAGCTCAGGCTCAACCCACAAGGTACTATATACACAGCAACCGCCTGCCATGCGGTCAGTCAATACACGATGTATATGATGTACTTTGATACTCCCCCCCACAACCATTGTGTTGTGTATTGCTTTACACTGTGTTAAATCACATGCCAAGCAGACCCACACATATATGCTAATCCACACAGAGACACATTTATATAGCTCAAGTTACACATACAAGGGCTGGTCTGGTTATCCAAAAATGGCCGCCCTTGACAATTTATACACTTATTGAAATGCGTAGCGTACAAATAACTACAGGCCATCCTACACTGTTAAATTGATTATAGAGGAAGTGGGGTAGTACATGGGAACTAATGTGTAGGATGGTATAATATAATATATATGAGGAGAACCAATACATGCATGTATATAGCCATGGTGGGGAACCCCATTATATTGTTAGGGAGAAGGAAATTTGACTAAGAGCTCTTTCATCCTCAAATTAGATTAGACATTGTGTTGTGGTATCGTGTTCAGCCAGTCTGTGGTCAATATTGAGACGGTTTATTTGTGTGTGTGTGTTTGTGTGTGTGTGTGTGTGTACCTGATTAAGTGCTTGCAGCAACGCTATAGTTTTGAACTTTGCATTTTAACCATGTGCTTGCATCCTCTTATATCACATATTGGCAGGGAAGTGTGCCATTTGTAAAAGATACCAAGGATATGAAATATCAGCTAGCTATAACTTGATGCGACCAAAAAAAATCAATTTTTCAACTAAAGCTCACAAGACGTCTCAGGCACACACCAAGATAAGATATAATGCTCAATACAGCATAAGAAAAGTGGCATTTGAAACTTTTTTTTTTCCAACAATTGAGTCAAATGAATTGTAAGTCTATCCTCTCATCCAGCCAATAGACTACATCCAGGGTGCATGCGTGCGTGCACAAGTATATAAGTGGCATGTGTAATAAGATTCTACTCGAACGGTGCCGAAGGTCTTACTGTAGGCAATATAACCCACACAACGCCTGAAACCAGATCGTAAAGTAACACCTATCACTGTTTCAATGTGTACTATAAACAATAAAATAATAGTTGGTCAATCCACGACCAATTATAAGCCGCATGTGTGATTAGAATTCGAAGAAATTATTAGATAAGCTATAGCTATGATAATTATATGCACGGCGGAACTGGGATACAATTCATCTTATTGGCTATAGTGTTACACGCCGGCAAGGTTAAACTTTGTTGGAAAGAAAGCATTTCTTTCTGTGATAAATCCTAGCAATAGATGTTTACAAAACTCGCTACAACAAGCTATTCCGTTCCGTTGTTTTCGAGCTCGTCACATGAACAACCATGAACAATTTATTAACTTAATAACTTGTTTTTGTTTGTGTCCGAGCTAGCAATGCATGTAAGGAAGCAACGGTAATCGGTGGCAATTATGGGTACATTTTGGCAGGCAGTGAGTGGCATTAGCCCCCCATACCCCACCTTCTCCTTCTACAGCTACTGCCATTTAGAGGACAGTCTGGTCTCCCGGGCAACGACCTATACATATATACATGATTAGATCAACCAACTGTACGTGCACTTATGTATGTATACCACTGGCTATTGTCAGACAATACTGAGATAATCTCGTAACTGACATACTACTGTCTGTGGTCTACAGTGTTGCATGAAGCACATGTAAATTGGTGTAAAGTGTGAGAAAGGGTTAACCCCAAAAAGGGACCGCTTAAGTTTATTACACAAGGCTAATTTGTTGTGCACTTGACCACAGGAATGTTAATTGGTATTCTCTAAGGAAAAGAAAGCCTAGTTAGGAGCTAGTGTATTGACTGGAGTGACAAATCCCTCAAGTTTTTTCACTCCATTTCACAATGGCTAGCTGGCTCTGGGCTCTCTCCCCACATGTAGCAGAGCTGGCTAACACAGTGAGTTCAAAGTGCCACAAAAGGACATTGAGACTCTGTATATTGCTATACACAAATGACGCGCGTGGTTACCATGTAAACAGTTTGTTAGTAGGCCAATAATTGTCCTATCAAAACTACTCATTGGCAATAATTAGCAATGAGAGTGAGAGTGGGTAGAGGGATTACTGCATTATATGGTATATGTGTGTGTGTGTGGTTGAGATATAAATAAATCTGTTCAGTTTTTGGTACTTTTAAGAACAAGGTGTGTGTGTGGTCTCCAAGCAACGTTATTAACAGTTAATAGCTAGATAATTCTTGGTCACTCACAGGTGGCTAATGGAGGGACCCATTAAAAAATACATGCACTACAGTGGGCATATGACGCACACACACACACACACACACACACACATCCACCATACAGTGTATCTTTTGTGAACTAGCAAGCAAGCACCCCGACCGTGTATGTATTGATAAACACACTTCTTAAATCCCAAGAGTGATGCACGCCACGTATCAAAGAATGTATCTCTTTGCGTAGGACAATTTGTAGGACCTCTTGAAGCAATGGTATATTATACGCAACCAAGCAGGCAGAACAAGTTGTCACGAGTGAATTGTTCTACACGATAATTATTATACAGGACAAGGAACTATGTAGACATAGTATTCAAAGAGGGCTGCAATGTAACCACTACACACACACAACACTACAACGTGTAAATATTCATGTTGTGTGTCACTCCCAGTCCTCCCCCTTAGCCCTGCTCCTTTGTTCAAAGGCAGCTGCACTGCCCATTATCGGCATGGTGATGATATTAAATTATACGGCCAATCCCTGAGTAAATTAGAACCAATTAGGATGCATGTATATAGTTAAGAAAACAATACCAGCTTCAGATCAAAAAGATCCTCTCTCTTTTATTTTTAGAATGCGACTTTTCGGCTGGGGCAGCATCTGTCGTACGTAAACAAAATTGGCGGGATGAAAGACACTTGGAATCTGCTCAACCCATATTCATTGTTCCCAACCTTATGTAATTAATCATCAAGGGACCGACTCGTGGAAGGTGATTAATTAAATCAGGATTGTCTCATACAATGAAATTACGCTGTGTCAACAGCGACTGAGATAGTTTTGACTGCCTCTTTAGTGGTGCAATAAAACTCCACTTCATTTGTGGCAAAGTGTTTCTAAATGATAGCAAGCAAACAGTAACTGTTGCTTGTTTCCATGGTACACAGTACATCCAAACACATTGCAGCTGGGCTGGCTGGGTACAACCTCTGCAGCTGGCTGTTTATACTTAATGCCCAGACAAAGCAAGATAATTGGCAATTAAGACATCGAAATTAAGGGCTACACGGGTTAATAAATTAGCTAATCAAAGAAATCAAGCAGCCCCCTCTAGCCCATTTAGAAAATAAACGTATAATAATTATTATAGCACACAGTCAAATGATCACTCTTGTGTTTGAAGGTGTTACTTGTACTAGCCAGTTTTGAAGTAAGCACTTCCTCCAGCCCCTCTCTAATTGCCATAATTACGAAGCTAATTGGTGTAATTACTTCACACAGTATCTATAACACTGGATGTAATATGAGCAGCTACAAACACCCGACCACAACGTCACACGGGAATTTTCGAATCACATTATTGTAGTACCACATACCCATAATCCAGGACTTGAGTATAGCCTGTCGCCATAGAAATAGGTTGTATCGCAGACAGCTGCCATGTTTCCTTGCTCGGATGGTGAGCCTGCACAGTTTCTATGCATAGGAGTCTATAAGGTCGAGGAGTGTGCAATCTTTGCAGTAAAACTTGAATTATACTCCCGATTAATTGTCACAACTTGTGAAAGCAGGTCCAACAGCACTACCACTGTACTCTTACAGAGGCAATACTGCTATGCTATCAATGATATGTTGGTTGAGTTGCCTACTCTAGCTAGCTAGTCCAGTCCAGCTGCAACTATGCACTTAATATAGTTAACTTCACTATAAGGCTATTACTATAACTGCATGTGTGCCAGCACAAATCTGTTTCTGAATCCCAAGTGAGTAGTTGGCAAGCTTTTATACTCCCGCCACACCAGTGCACACTCTCCACATAAGGAAGTTGATGTCTACAGTCAATAGAAACCGTAACGTGATATGCTAACACATCAATTATTGTGGGCACCCAAGCGTACACACACACTAGTGCACTACTACCAGCATTATATATGTATATGATGTCATTGCACGTAACTCAAGCTAACCAATGGTTATTCATTGCATTCTTGTGGTGGATTATGTAACTTCTATTTTTTTGTTCTGCCTAGATCAGCCACCTAGCATAAACGACATCATTTTGAGACACCCCACTGGGGAGTACTGGACAACTTGGAAAGAAACAAACAAAGCTTCGCAAGGGACGAATAAATAGCATTCCAAGCATACCTCGTTGAATTTCAGTGATGTCAAACGTCATCATATGCTGTCATCGGCCAAGTGTGTGTGTTCCCATGGGAGCACAGAAAAATATAAATATTTCTTAACAAGGAACTGTTTAGAGATGCCCGTGCACAACAGACCAAAAAATGAGCCATCGTTTTCAATGTGTTGAAACTTAATCCCAGACATCAATAGCCACACTATGGTCTGGACTGTAGAGTGATAGTCTCCTATTCGGTAGGCAATAGGCTATAGAGTTGCATTGTCACCTTTTAGATAATATGTGTCTGTTAGGATGGCCATAAAAGTGTAGCACACAGTCGTTGCTGTTATGGTATGGTCATGTGTGTGTGTGTTACTGGTTGGGAGTTACCATAGAGACTAGATGGAACTTGAGCAACTGCCTTTTTTGTGGAGGTATAATAGAATTGTTGCATTCTTGACTCTCTAATTAAAATACGATAATGATATTAGCTCCCCATACTGGCACATGTATAGACATAAGTGCAGGTGGCAAATAAGATTGATCTCAGACTGTAGTCGAGTCCCATTGAGATATCGAGAAAACACAACTGCCTAAAAAAGTAACCGGGAAGTCTGAAGCTCTGAAGAAGAGTTATCAAACTGTCTAGAGAGCCTGTTTGCATTGAATGAAAGGAAGCAATCAAAAACATTGACACAGGACCTTGGCAATAACGAGTTTCATCTTCCCGTTTCAATGAAAAGGATCCCTAAATAAGTACATAAATGAGAGAACAGGGGGAAACTGTGTAGCTTACAGCAGAAGACGTCCAGACAAGCCTATGTAGGGGGTGGATAACTTGAATAGGAAGACCATGTGATAGGGATAGTGTGACACTAGCTCTCTGAATTGAGAAGGAAGTAGCTAATTCAAAGGAAGTGCTTTAAAGACTTTTGGAGAAACTTTGTTTTGCTCTTCTTCTAGGTCATCTCCAAACAAACTAATGATTGCAACATACATGCAGTAGGTGCAGAGAAAGAGAGAGAGCATGTAGAGCTGAAAGCAAGGAACCATGTTGATTACCAATTAAAGGCATAAATGCTCAGCTCGATCGTCAAAGCCTTGCATAAACGTGTATATATATACATTTGCTGAAATTATATTGGTCATTGAATCCTGCCATATACGAATCTCACATTTCTCGTAATCGTATTTTTCCAAGCCCCCTCTTGTAACGTGGTGATTCTGGAAGCAAGATAAAATCACAAGTTAAGATCTTCACTACTCTAAAGCTTCTGCATGGGAGCAGACAGTTAGCAAAGACCACAAATTAGTATACACAATAGCTTGAGGTTAGTAGAAAAGCTACAACTGCCTTAACAGATTCACCACCTGTGAGCAATAATAAGTCAGAAGGTTCTGACCTTCCTGACGAAGAAAGAGAGAGAGAGAGAGAAGAAAATGCACCTTGAAGATTTCAAAACTTTGCCTAATATGAACACAAACACATCTAATTGTGTCTGTAGTACTAGACAATTACACACTCCCAAACACAGCAGGTGCTACTAGGGGACGAGAGTGAGTGTGTGTGAGCAAGTGAAGATGTACGAATTAGCATCTGCATCAAAAGAAGCGAGAGACGTGATCTATCAGACACACAAAAGCTCACAAACGATGTATTCATGTCCACACATTGCTCAAGGCATTGCTGTATCAGTTGAAATAAATGCACAGGTGTGTGCATGCGTGTGCAAATTTATGTTTCAATTTCAGCAAGCGAGCAAGCACCACGAAATAATGCTCCTTACAAAATACATAGTTGTATGATTTGTTCCGAATACCAAGAACAGGTCTACTTGTACGTATACTAGACATCTTTCTTACAGTTGCTTCTGTTAAGTAAACAGACAAAACAAATAATTGTCCAGCAGTTTAACAGTTTCACTATGACGCATCCTTTGTAGTCAAATTAGTCAAATTAGTCAAATTAGGAGAGTCTTCCGTGGAACGAAAACAGTCTATAATCCAAGAAAAATGAAATCAGCCAAATTGTCAAGTGAGAAAAAGATTACTGGTTCAGGACAAGTATGTACACAAACAATTAGTTCCACCCACTCTTGTCTTGAAGGGCTTTCCTGTTTTTCAAAACACAGCTTAAACAGCCACTTAGAGACTACCCACCTAAACTGAAGACAACAAAACGACACAAGGGGGGTGTACTTGTGTGATGTTCGAGAGAAAGAGGGAGTGTTGTTTTTTTTAGGAGAGCATTTTTACAAGAGTTCGCTGGAGCAAGTGTTGTGCATGGTACGGTGGTGCCAGGTTGGCCGTTGGTTGTTATTGCGAAGAGGAGGGTAAGTGTTTGTAAACGAGATTTAACCATTTTTGTGTAGTGCTACACTTGTTTGGTGACGACGATCCTGTTTAAATGCTATGTGAAAACACATAGATGCACGCACACACACACACACACACACACACAATCAAGTGCTCGAGCACAAAACACAATATGTGCACACACAAAATTTAACGGCCTTGAATGTTGAACAAACAACATAATGATTTTCTTTATGCTCTTTGAATTGAAAAAATTTAATGTTTCTCTTTATCACCTCCATTTCTGCCAAACTCCATTGAAAGGCCATTGTCCATTCACCATAACATTAGCATATCATAACTCATTCAGCAGTTGTGTGCACCGTGCACAACCATTAGAAGGCTTTGTTTTTGCACCATTCTCATTTCTTTTCCTCTAAAATTTCAAGACAAGGTTGCACCAGCAATGTGCCAAACCACTTAGCTATATATGTAAGGATAGCAGTTGCCACGAAGTAATACAATAGTATTCAATTCTATGTAGCTTGGTAGGTTAGCACATATCAAATAATGATCCTTGGAAACAGTAGTACATAGCATTCCATTGAAGGGAAGTGAACCGTAAAGTACATTGAGCTAAAAGTTCAGATGACAAGACATCTAGAACATGTCGAACTTTCATGACAGAGCTTCCCACTTCCCATCCATGCAAGGAGAAATTGATTTTAAGTAACGATCTATAACAGAAATGAATTCCACTCTATGTGTATCAATTTCAGTGCTGTTTCAGTTAGGATCTCATATCTTGTTACCTTGTACACTTATGTCCATTGTTTATGTATTCAAACATTCAAACTGAAGACCAAATAAAAGTTTGTAGTGATGCAAGGAAATAGAGTCACATGAAAATGTGAATCTACAAGTGCCTTACATTATACATTTCCCCAAAATAGATTTATACTCGGAAACAAAGTATATGCACCGCAATGATTCACTATTATAGAGTTTCCATGCTTTGGCTAGAGCTTGAGCCAATCTTCTGAAGTTGTCCAACTCCTTTCATGACAATGAGCTTCTGGAACCAACCTGTTTCCCCCACACGTGAGAGGGAAGACTGGAATGAACAGCAAATGCTCCTTTTCAAAGCCTCCTCAACACAAAGGGAGTTGTTGCCAATTAGCACCTGCTTGTTACTACAACCACCAAGCATGCACTCGCATAAAATCAAATTAAGGATCTTTGACGAACAACGCTCTTTAGCTTTGAAAAGGAAAAAAACGATGTTCTCTCATTTCAGACGCGTGTATGGGAAAGGCTCTACACTGGCTGGCTGGTTTCGACCCCTCGCAGTCGACCATTTCTAAAGCTTTTATTGTGTCTGTAAAGGAAGTAATGCAATTGACGTTTTGGCAAACTTTGTCGCATCTTGCAATAGACCCATTAAATCTAATAATGAATAGTTCAATTGCTAATGTCGTTACATTGAGACTTGTACCCAGCAAACAATAATATCACTAACTGTACACACACAAACACACACAAACAAGCACACTATACACTACAATTGATATACTCCATTGAATTGAATGGGAGAAAATATATATGGTGTGACAATGCATATGGTCGTGGCATCACTAACAGTGTTTCCAAGGTGGCACCAGGAGATTGAAAGGCTACCCATTGTTTTCCAGGGCTACAAAGGCAAGCATGAATGCTGCAAATGGAATTAACACGACCATCACTGCACACTAACAAGGAGAGGGTGGGAACTGCTTCAAACACTAATCAAAAGTGTTTACCGGTGCTTTTGTGGTAGGCAGTTATGCATAGATATCGAAAATGGATCACTATTTTGACGACTTCAAGGAGACACTCGGTCAAAGTCCCTGAGAGGCGGTAAACTTAAAAGGGAAGATTAAGAGAGACAGACAGAGGTAGTTAGGTTTGGTTCAAATGATGAGTCGNAAAAATGAAATCAGCCAAATTGTCAAGTGAGAAAAAGATTACTGGTTCAGGACAAGTATGTACACAAACAATTAGTTCCACCCACTCTTGTCTTGAAGGGCTTTCCTGTTTTTCAAAACACAGCTTAAACAGCCACTTAGAGACTACCCACCTAAACTGAAGACAACAAAAAGACACAAGGGGGGTGTACTTGTGTGATGTTCGAGAGAAAGAGGGAGTGTTGTTTTTTTTAGGAGAGCATTTTTACAAGAGTTCGCTGGAGCAAGTGTTGTGCATGGTACGGTGGTGCCAGGTTGGCCGTTGGTTGTTATTGCGAAGAGGAGGGTAAGTGTTTGTAAACGAGATTTAACCATTTTTGTGTAGTGCTACACTTGTTTGGTGACGACGATCCTGTTTAAATGCTATGTGAAAACACATAGATGCACGCACGCACACACACACACACACAATCAAGTGCTCGAGCACAAAACACAATATGTGCACACACAAAATTTAACAGCCTTGAATGTTGAACAAACAACATAATGATTTTCTTTATGCTCTTTGAATTGAAAAAATTTAATGTTTCTCTTTATCACCTCCATTTCTGCCAAACTCCATTGAAAGGCCATTGTCCATTCACCATAACATTAGCATATCATAACTCATTCAGCAGTTGTGTGCACCGTGCACAGCCATTAGAAGGCTTTGTTTTTGCACCATTCTCATTTCTTTTCCTCTAAAATTTCAAGACAAGGTTGCACCAGCAATGTGCCAAACCACTTAGCTATATATGTAAGGATAGAAGTTGCCACGAAGTAATACAATAGTATCCAATTCTATGTAGCTTGGTAGGTTAGCACATATCAAATAATGATCCTTGGAAACAGTAGTACATAGCATTCCATTGAAGGGAAGTGAACCGTAAAGTACATTGAGCTAAAAGTTCAGATGACAAGACATCTAGAACATGTCGAACTTTCATGACAGAGCTTCCCACTTCCCATCCATGCAAGGAGAAAATTGATTTTAAGTAACGATCTATAACAGAAATGAATTCCACTCTATGTGTATCAATTTCAATACTAGTGCTGTTTCAGTTAGGATCTCATATCTTGTTACCTTGTACACTTATGTCCATTGTTTATATGTTCAAACATTCAAACTGGAGACCAAATAAAAGTTTGTAGTGATGCAAGGAAATAGAGTCACATGAAAATGTGGATCTACAAGTACCTTACATTATACATTCCCTCAAAATAGATTTATACTTGGAAACAAAGTATATGCACCTTTGCAATGATTCACTATTATAGAGTTTCCATGCTTTGGCTGGAGCTTGAGCCAATCTTCTGAAGTTGTCCAACTCCTTTCATGACAATGAGCTTCTGGAACCAACCTGTTTCCCCCACACGTTGAGAGGGAAGACTGGAATGAACAGCAAATGCTCCTTTTCAAAGCCTCCTCAACACAAAGGGAGTTGTTGCCAATTAGCACCTGCTTGTTACTACAACCACCAAGCATGCACTCGCATAAAATCAAATTAAGGATCTTTGACGAACAACGCTCTTTAGCTTTGAAAAGGAAAAAAACGATGTTCTCTCATTTCAGACGCGTGTATGGGAAAGGCTCTACACTGGCTGGCTGGTTTCGACCCCTCGCAGTCGACCATTTCTAAAGCTTTTATTGTGTCTGTAAAGGAAGTAATGCAATTGACGTTTTGGCAAACTTTGTCGTATCTTGCAATAGACCCATTAAATCTAATAATGAATAGTTCAATTGCTAATGTCGTTACATTGGGACTTGTACCCAGCAAACAATAATATCACTGACTGTACACACACAAACACACACAAACAAGCACACTATACACTACAATTGATATACTCCATTGAATTGAATGGGAGAAAATATATATGGTGTGACAATGCATATGGTCGTGGCATCACTAACAGTGTTTCCAAGGTGGCACCAGGAGATTGAAAGGCTACCCATTGTTTTCCAGGGCTACAAAGGCAAGCATGAATGCTGCAAATGGAATTAACAAGACCATCACTGCACACTAACAAGGAGAGGGTGGGAACTGCTTCAAACACTAATCAAAAGTGTTTACCGGTGCTTTTGTGGTAGGCAGTTATGCATAGATATCGAAAATGGATCACTATTTTGACGACTTCAAGGAGACACTCGGTCAAAGTCCCTGAGAGGCGGTAAACTTAAAAGGGAAGATTAAGAGAGACAGACAGAGGTAGTTAGGTTTGGTTCAAATGATGAGTCGGAGCATGCAGACAGTTTTAGCCTCTGACACAACAATAATAATGTGCTAGTGTTCAACACACAAGCACATGCAAGCACACACAAGCACACGCAAGCACATACATACACATACACATGCGCGTACACATAACCAATTGAACCATTAGGCCTCAAAGCTAACCTATTGCACCATCACTATAGCAACAACTAACACTCCAAGCAGACACTGTGTGCGTCAGATGTACGGGAGCGCATGGATCATTAAGCAGAGAGAGGTAACTCTCAGTAGAATCAAAGCTTTGAAAAACCACAAAACTCGAGGAGTTTTGAAAGTGAAATGAACCGTTCAAATCATAAATTGCCATTTAAGGAAGGTGAGTTTGCTCAAAGCAGTGGGTTAAACGTTCATATGTATAATGCCTTTGTTCAAAATAAATGTGGTTACTTGTTACCAAGTCTCCAATTAGGGCACAAATAAATACTGCAAATTGTTGGAATGACCTTAGCAACACTAATGAAAATACTATGGCTCAGTAGCTAGAGGCCCACACACATACTAAAACTCATTATCTTAAAAAATAAATAATTTATACGCAAGGCTGGAGGTGCTGACAGAATCAAACTTGTTTCTTTTCCTATTTTGGTAAAGGTTATCTGAAAGTGGGAGTGCATCTGGGGGTACAAAAGGGTTAAAAATGCCCCACAAAGGTTCGACACCATTAAACATGAAAGGATCAGTCGCTTCTTTCTTCTTTTTCAGTCACAAGAACAAGAGCAGTTACGGAGGCCAGAGTTGCTTAGTGACTCTAGGTAACCATGAATTTGCCAATTAAGGAACTTGGTAACAGGTTGACTTTATCGTATATTGTCACGTAAAGTATTTTTAGGAGATTGGGTGTTTAAAACATGTCCAAATGCTGGGGATGCCAACATCAAAACAAAACTGAAAAGGGTAATTTGTGGCACATTCTGCATGAGTGAAGGCATGTACATGCATGGCTAATGCATGCATCAACGTACGTCCTTACACATGACATGCATGTTCAGGTACATGTGGTGACAGAGTACAGCGTGTGTGTGTATGTGTGTGGGTGTGTGGATGGAAGCACGATTTGAACATGTTCAGCATATACCATCTTGATCTTTGCAAGGGCATGCATTAATTATTGTAAATGAAGCAGTTAATTAATTAATTAATCCAAAAGTCCCTCCTTACATGTACTAACATACTGCCTTATATGGGCATGCCTATCATGTACAACATATAATAGTGTGATGAAGTCATGTGTGCATATATAGAGCTCTTTGCGAGTGAATTGAGGACCTTTACCAACTTCACAGACTTTACTGGAAGTATACATTTGCAATGCAGACATAGTGAACACTTGCAGGCAGCTATATACCTATATCAATAATAATTATTACATCACATTTTGGAAATCTAAATATAGCACTAGTTAATTTCAGTTACAAATTTAGTATACAACCATAACTCAGCTCTATTAATTTCTTGACAGTTGGTGTGTGTGTTTGCATGGGGTTTGTGTCTGTAATCCAATCATCCAAACTTAGAACAGAACACTTAGAAGTGTATCAAAAACATACAACTGTGTGAAAACCCGATATCAACCAACCAAAAGCAGCTTACGAATAAATACCTAACAAGTCTCTAATTATATC
>CAXIPT010000002.1:11476825-11534325 GCA_964030475.1 Tethya wilhelma | reverse complement strand
TATGTACACACACACACACACACACACACACACACATACCCACAACAGATGTACCACAATTTGTCAAATATCTTTTGTTTCATGAATACATAACGATACCGTATTCATACTAACACAACCATGCATGCACAAATAGCGTAGCCCTCAGGCAAGCTAACACTCTTAGGACCAGTGAACAATGCCGGTGCCAAAGTACCCTGGGGGGTCTTAAGCACTCCATTTATAGTGGCTGTAATAACTCTAAGAATGCAATCGAGCCACTCTTCACACATAATTAAGGCTCTCTACTTCCATCTTTGCACACGGTGCAAATAGTTTTGAACCAATTTTCATTCAAAGATCTTAAAAATGTAGACGACCCTTGAGTCTAAATTAAGAACCATAATTCGATTGGTTTGAAAATCTTTTGAAGTGTTAAGACACACACACACACACACAGTCACACATCAGAGAATGCAGCCATATTGGCACTCATAAGCATACATGCATATGACCTGATAATGCAGCCATATTAATTGGCACTCATACGCATACATGCATATGACCTGATAAGACCTAAATAGTGATGGTATGCAAATACTTATGGATCTCCAAATCTAATGCACTACTTTCGAACACATTCATAAGTCACCCACACATACTAGCTGGTCACGATTGTTGGTGTACCTTTCTTGTTCCAATTGTGCAATCTGTGCTTGAGTGGAAGTAGGAGGACGTCGGGAGTGCGGCTCCCTCTTTCTGGATCGTGGTGCCTGGGAGGAGAGAGATTTTGAAATGTCAATCAATACATCTTAGTCATATACAGTATTCTGTAGGGGAGTTTTTTTTTTTTTTCTTTCTTTGTGGAAAAGGGAAAGTATGAACTTGAATTATGTCACTGGTGGGACTCGAACCTGAGTCACTTTCATTGTAGTAGACTTCTAGCAGACTGTTCTTGCCACAGTGCTACTTACACACACAGCGCAATGTAGTAACATTTAAACTATTTGTTAGAGTTCCCACTGTATATATGTATTCTTGATTTTCTTCAACTGTCTAGCACACCAATTTTCTTGCACTAAGTGCAAAATACTTTTGAGCTACTGTTTTTACTATGCAGTTCTCTCAGAGTTACAAACAGCCTCAAATAGCTCTCAAACTAAGCTAAGAGTATCGGATGAATCGGATCTCAGTGAGTCAAAGGAGTCTAATGGGCTTACAAACGAAACTATGAAGTTTTTAAAATCTTTAAGTGTGGCATGTAACCAGAGCTTATGGGGGTTGGAAGGAAAACGATTAAAAGAATTGTGCGTTTCCTTTTTTGCATGGAGTGAATTCTTCCGTAATAAGTCGTGTAACAAAAAAAGTCCTGGTCGATGTGTGTGCATGCGTGTGATACTGCAACACGATACCTCATTTTACATTTGATGGTTGCAGAGTCGGAATTTAATAGACAGGCTCTTCAAAAGCAGCGAGGAATGCATCCGCAACCGATATCAAAAGGACCAGGTGAGAAACACTCTTTGAATCATCCTTATAGCCCGAGGGATAGATCAGCAGTTGCTACGCATACAAGCACACATTCTTATTATTATGAAACTGCCCATATAATATAATGCTACTTATGACTGTTGTTGAGTTGCCATAGAGGTGTACATAGCTAGGGCAACTCTCGAACAAATTGGGAGGTACCCCTCCCTAACTTATTGATGATTAATAATTATTTCTAGTGGAATGTTGTACCAAGACAGATTGGACGGTATGCTACACATAGTAGGCGGAGACGGCTATGGAGATTTGTACAGTACTAATAATTCATAGTACATTCATTTTTACATGTAAAGTTTCGAAAGGGCATACATCCATTGTGCAGACAGTGATTATGGTACAACTTGCACAAACAAACAAAATCAATGATCGAAGCTTGCTGCCTACCCTACCCCACACATAGTGCAGCTGCACAATCATGTACAAACAGTTTAGGGAAACATGCATAATATGTCAGTATACCATGTGGAACAGCAGTGCAAGCAAATTGCAGGCAAAAGGTTAATTGCACTGCAAGCTTGCACTTTAATTTGTCAAACTGTGTGTGTGTGTGTGAGCGTGAAAATGACTATAGAAATAACACAGGTGTCTGAACACACAGAGATTGACCTGCTCATACACATGTACTATACCGACAGACAAATCATACAGTAGTTCTACATGCAGCACAATTGCACATTTAGCCACACACAGCAAACAATGTATTAGAATACTACAAAAAACATGCTCAGTCACACACGGTAAAGTGAGATAACATTTTTACCACACACACTCACACTCACCGATACTCACGCAAATTATTCTGTTAATATTATTTCCACACACACACACACACACACACACACACACACACACAAGTAGCACTATAACAGCGACATGTGAAGCTAACATATCAGGTGTGCCTCAAAATGAGATCACAGCAAAATAAGCAGCTGGAACTAATTAATACTCTTGAGAGCTTTGTCTCATGGCATCCATCTATTACTACAACGCCCGTCTTACACAACACACACACACACATGCATGTATTTAGGTCTAAAGCAGCATGCATGGAGTAGGTGTATAATATGTTAACACTGAGACAAACTGTTTTCTTAAGAACAATGGTTAATTCGATTAATAGGTGGTAAATTGAATCTCAGAGTTTTGATATCTGCTACAATGGTAGACAGATTATGGCTCAACGGCCATGTACAATGGCTCACACACACACATAGAGAGAGAGAGAGTGTAATGTAAGCTTACTCATTTTTCCATGGCAATGCTAATCCAGTTGATCGATATGTATGACGTGAGATGTACTTCTTCTTTGGAAAAGTTATGAGCTGATTTTTATACACTATTTTGTTGCTCAATAATGCACAATTCATGAGGGAGGGATGAGTGGGAGATTGGCCATCTCCTAGCAACACACGCAAACACACACACACACACACAACCACGTACATACAATCCATACAACTAGGGGTATTGCAACACACACACACATACAAACACAAACACACACACACACACACACACACACACACACTCACACACACACATGCAAGATGTTGCTTTGTTTTTCAATGTTGATTCGCATGTTAGCTGAATGCACACCCTAACTAATTATTATAACTTGCACAATGTATTCCAATTACAAGACTTTCATCCCACACACTTAGTAGCTTTATGAGAAAATTCTCATTCAGCATTACGTCATGATGACATAATCCTGTCACTACCTTGTAGAACTATCCTAAAATGGATTGTTAGATTGCAAAAAAGTTCACAGGATTGGACCAATAGCAGGAAGGCTGGATCAATAGCAGGAAGGTTGGAGCAATAGCAGGAAGGCTGGAGCAATACCAGGAAACAAAAAACTCAACAGAAATAATTATAATAAACGAAAGTATACGTTAGGTCATTCACAATAATTAATGGGCGACTATATTTGTGCATTTGTCTCAGAGCTTGTCACAACCAGACAGGAGACAAATTGGAACATGTAGACATTTCGCAATCATGTGCTTGCTATGTCTCAAGTGGATAAAAGGGGGTGAGAAAAAAATCACAAAGTATTTGTGAGCTCATGTGTGGAATATATATAGTAACTGGAGTGTGTAAAGTTTACATCGTGAAATGCAAGCATCACGTATCGTCGACAATTTGCTCGCCCAACCTCGCAGGGTTCATGCCCTGTTTGCACATGTAATAAAATATCACTCGACTACATTCACACACACACACACACACACGCACACAAGATAATCTTCGCCCTCNCACACACACACACACACACACACACACACACACACACACACACACACACACACAATAGTGCATGTGCATTATAATAAAAAAATAACAGTATATGGTACACTGCATCATATAATGCACGAATCAATTAACCAATTAGACCACTGTTTGGTGCCAGCTGTCACACATATCGACCTTTGCCCCTCCCACTCAACCTACACCTCGCATCAAACGGAATCATGGTCTGAAGTCAACAAGTGTAGGTCACATCACACACTCTTACACAACCAAGTGACTCTGCCTATGCATACAACTATAGTATGCTAGTTACTATTAGTATGGAAATGCACGTGTGTACGCATAAATTCCACCACCTGTTCAACTCGTATGACCGGTTTTTGATTTTCTTGGGTGGGGTCTATTTACTCACTTTTAGATGACGTCATCTCAAAACAAATAAAGCCCTCCCACAGACACACGCAAACACGCGCATGTGCAAGCTAAGTATATATACTACCATGCGGAATGATAGCCTAGTATAGTGTGTGTGTACACCCCCACTGTATTTGTGCAGACTTCTGGTCATGGTTCATGTGGGATGCCCGTTCATGAATAACCACCAAGGACCAACAACATGGCTATGAATAACGTTAGGAGACAACAAATGCCTTTAGTGGGACATGAATGTGTTTAGACTGATTAAGGTTTGTATGTACAAGGGCAGGACTAGCTTGCCTCCCCTTTGGTGCAAGTTCACAGAGATGGCTAAACTAGGAAAGAGTGTTGAGATTCATGACACCACTTAACACCATTCAGTGTGTGAATTGTGCAGTGTGGCTGGAGACTGTATTATTAATTGCTACGTGTACTGGGATGTGAGTGTGTGTGTGTGTGTGTGTGTGTGTGTGTGTGTGTGTGTGTGTGTGTGATTGGGTTGAGTGGTATAGATCAAAAGTTTTGATAAACCAATTAATGCAATTATGGATTGTTTTGATTGATCGATGTAGGTAAGTGTGGTTTGTTTACTCATTAGGTGGTTAGTTGATAGACAAACAAAATCTTAATTTTATTTTGTGTGAGCAGCACCGTGAATGAGAGAGAGAGAGAGAGGAAATGAAGGGTAATAGTATTATACTGACCTATGCATTCTTGCCTGTGTGTGTGCCAATGCTTCAAGTATAAAGTGTTGTTCGAAGAAGCTATGAATTCCAAGCCAATATCAACCAGCGAGCACCAATTTACACTATGTCAGGAGAGGCATCCTAAAAATGTCCAGGGTGAAAGAAATCTTTCTGAGGAGAAAGGGTATCAGTAAATCTAGCCTCATCGTGCTGAGCATGTGGATGCATTGGTCATCAGCTAGGGGGGGGGATCTTATTATCATACCTCCGATGCCATTGCTAGCACGACACCAACATAGTTGATATCGGATGACTCATGAATAATTCATGGGCAAAACTGACAAACAAGGCCGACCGCACATTGTAATAATTATAACAAAATCAGTTCAAGCTCCTCACATTACAGTCATATATTATAATACATATTACATATTATATTATGAGTGCCATGTACAGGATTGTACGGTCCATTACAAGCCAGCCAGACACAGTACGGCACACACACACACACACACACACACACACATGCATACATGCACTACATACATGCACGCATCGCAGGAAACCACTGAATGGACTGTTGACACTTGACCCCCCACAGTCAGTGCTCTAGGAATTCAAAAATAATAACCGTGCATAAATCTCATACATTATACATAAGCTGCAAACTGCACCATTGTGCTACACTCATGTACACAGTGGTGACTCTGGGAACAGTACGAGGGTGGGGGCTAGGGAGAGCAATGTGTCGTGAAGTCTGTGACGTACACGAGCACTTCAACGGCAATTGACCGTTTGTTAAAAGTCGGAAACAAAAACAAAACAAGACACCATGGAACCAACCAACTGCAACCAGGTACAACTTGGAGAATAACTCAACTGTACGTACAATTGTAATCACTCACAACCATGTCAGCTAGCAATTAAGGATGAATAATTGTACTGCCTAGAGCTATACACAACCTTACAATGGAATCGTGACAGCGTATAGGGCAGGAAAGACAAAACTAGTTGGCTCTGAGCACGTCTTGATGGATCGAAGCCTGCGTGATTCGAATCAGGACTTCTTTCACAGCTCCATCAACATCACACGATTCCTACAAATATGGAGGAATCACTACCACAGCCAGGTGGAGATGAAAGCAAAGACATTGTTATATAGTCCATGGTCAATGGGAAATGGGAGGATGGTATGCACGTTGGCAGTTAGCACCTCAGCTTCAATTCAAGATTCATTGCATTACATCAACACTAGCTGTAGTGGTATCACCAACATGCAATAATGGTTATGTCCAATGTTTGCACCAACATTTAAAATTTTCTGTGGTCTAATCCAATTATCACATTGCATACATGTAACCTAGCAATGGGAGATCAAAAGTGATTCTACTCCCATACCTGTATCTCTCCCTTAGCTAGTGAGCCAAGCCAAGCCTATCAAACAATCAATCATGAAAAGATTGAGGGATTGTACCATTGAAATCCACACACACACACACTAGGATAGTAGAGTTGATGTGCCATCACCAAGGAAGGTAGCACACACACACACACACATACACATCCTACTGTACACAAACAATTATTCTGGGAGCCAGACACACTAGTAGACCAGAGAAGCACTAAGTTTCAAAATTTAAAGACCCTCTTTGCCACAACCCGCGATTTATTGATGTGTGTATGGGCAACACGGACGAAAACCCCAAACAAACAGCCTAATTCGAATGCCGGTCGAAACTGCAAATAATAATGTAAATTATTTATTAAACTGGGGGCCTTATATGTAATGTTGTGGCTAGAGCACTCCAGCTGAATGGGGCATATTTGAAGCACGCACAAATGAAGATCAAACCAGTAACAGTGGAAGCACGCACAGTGCAAACATGCACACACGTTCCCATCGAGCCACTCAGACAACCGGAAGGCCGATAAGGACAGTGATTCTTTCGTTGCTTATCAACAGATTGAATCGCCATGGCGTGAAGTCACAACAGAGCATTAAAATCTTACGAGGAGGCGTCAAAATCACCCATGCCACTACAGAGTCTGTTTAATTCTCAATCCGAGAACAAATAGCATCAATTAGCTAGAATGATGATGAAACATCAGACGGAGACTGCATATTTCGAACGATGAAAATCATGTACGCTAGGTGCTCACTAACTGAGGGTATAGCACACAGGTCTATGCTAGACACATCATCACTGTGGGACTAAGGAAGGAAGAGCAATAGTGATAGTTTTACCAAGTCAAAACGCAGTGGGCACGATACTTGTTTTGTTAATAATTTGAACTACAGGCATTAAACAAGCTTTATAGAGAAATTGTATGTTATTGAAATTATAGCAAGCATTTCTTTTTTTTTTCTCAAGTGGAAATTTAAGACGGGGTTGTGTTTTTATATCAAAGTACATTAATACACTACGATGAAGGATCAGCCTTGTGCACACAATAAAAAGAATTATAAACGTTCAAAAATGTGAATACAGTGATATGTGAGAATGTACTGTGGTATTTTAATTGGCCCATAACCGTTCAAATGGGACACAAGGCAATAATGTCCACGCATTTTGATTGACGTCAGCAAAAGAATTTCACCACTATTAATAGTAACACGCAGTGCTGTGGATAATTTTGGGACATGCCAAGGCAGGTATGAACATACACACACACATTGAATGGAAAAGGCAAGTGGGATGAACATAGTGTACTTAGTCCCACTTCATTCCATGGCGCCACACTACGAGGGAAAAAATTTAATGTCACCACGGACAGGAAGTGAAAGAATGTGCACATGCACACAATGGCATACTTTCTTAGTTCAACTATTGCATAATGTCGTCTTTGTAGAGTTGTGATATGGATTAGTCGCATTAGTATTGTATTGACTAACAGACACAAAGGGTTATCTAACAATGTACGATTCAGCCTCAAGGAAAGCAGGGGGTCATGTGACCAGTTAATATACTAATGGTGGGAGATCATGTGATCTAATCGAATATATCAAAGGATTATATAATTAATTTTATGCGTCGATGCTTACACGGGAAATCAAAATGCATAGTTACCATCTAGTATAACAGTCTCTAGGTTGAAACACCTGCTGTTTAATGATCATGTCCCCTGGGTATATTGATATTGTACAGATGGGAGTATACAATGCCCTGCTTGCTTGAACCCAATCAGAAGTACAAAAGGAAAAAAAAAGTCTATCAATATTTCACCTTTGATTTTCTCAGGAACAGCTATATATAAAAACACATTAGAGTGTACGATTCTAAAGAACAGATGTACATGCTTACATGAGAGAGAGAGAGGAAGTTATCAATTAACCCCTAGTAATAACTGGTACATAATTAATACACGAGGCGTGGCACAATGGATTGGAACTAACACATTAATAATTAAAGGCAATCTTTAATTAATCAGCAACTGTGAAGTCTAGACAGATCTGTGATTATCACGATTTGTACCATCAATCCTTATTTGCCAGAAACATCCAATACCTATAATAGTTGCCCCCTTTACTGGAGGAGGTCAGCCAATTTTTCCTTCCGGCTTTTGCTTTATTTAGTTTTCAGCATAGTGAGAAGAACACAAAAATTTATTAAAATTCAATGCTATTGCACAGGGAGCTGAGAGGAAGTATGACACGTGTACTAAATCCATCAGATAGCGTGTGCAGACTTTCCCAAATCATAACACGTTGAAGAGATTCTCATACATTATGCATAATTATTATTATATGAACTCGACTGGCTGACTTTTGCAATGCACTAACTAATGCTAATGTACAATTATCACGAAGCAGTCGTGTGTACGTGACTGTGTGTTAGCGGCAACGCTATGGTAGCAGGACGAGATCAAAAGTGGCTGAGCTCTAATTCTCCACCCCCCACACGTGTCGCCCCAAAACAACGTGGGCAGGATGGAGCACCCTTCAAACAAAACACACGAGATAAGAGACACTGATGTAAGCTAGTGCATGAGTGTTTCTCTGAGGGTAAGTGAGTCAGCCAGTGCATTTGTATAGAAATTTACGTACAATAGTGCTAGTGTATGCTTGTATGTGTGTGTGTACTTATCATAATACATAGGTGATAAAAATTTATTTCCCCAAGCAGACTGTGAGAATCCTCAAAGCAACTTGTGTAAACAATCTGAACACATGTACTTCCTTCGCATACTTTAAACATGGTTACCCAAGCATGCTCAATGTTATAATGCACTCTTTATATCAATACAGTGCTGCTTTAATAATAATTTTATAAACCTAATAAAATCAGTAGTTGCATACTTTAAACAAAAATCAATTTCTCACTCAGAGCAGAGCAGTAGCTGATGTGTGTTTGTGTGTGTGGGAGGTCAGCAATGACAACAACACTGGCAGGAGAGCTCATTAGCACTGAGGGGCTGATCGACAGCCACACACACACACACACACACACACACACACACACACACACACAAACAAACAAACGAATTTCAATCCATCACGGAACTTATCATCTTCTTACTACCACTAGACAAACTGGTGCTCTGTTATTAAGACACCAATTGTACCTCAATAGAGACAAAATGCTTCTAACACCCTTTGTTGAAGCGGGCCTACGGATCGGGAGCTTTTGAAGTCTGCGCACGGATTTCAACATCTTTGCGTGCATGTAACTAGTGTACTACTGACAGTACTAGTAGTGGAGCTACAGAGCTGGGCAATTTGTAAGAATTAAGAGGTGTAATGGAATATCAATTGTTTAATCATCGACAGAGGATACTAGCTGGTGCTCAGTTGACTGCATGTTGGAAAATGACATAGGGGCACATGTATAGATCGACATACACAGTCTAGCACTAATTGATTTACAATGGGGCCTTAATTGTCGGTCACTACCTTAGATAAGAAACAAATTGTACGTCACATGTAATACTGATAAATACACACATTGTAACAAGATATACTCACGACTATTGTTAAGACATACACCGGGTTCTATTAAATAGTGAAGCCACTTTGAAATGTCGGTATGCTATGAATATTCACCGACTTAACGCCACAGTCCATCTAGCTAATCACCAATGGCGTCTTACATAACATTCACCAAAAACCACAGTTTATACAACAATCGAGTTTGATCTGACAAGAATTCTGAGATTCTTGCACGCTCACTGAAAATATGCACGTATAATCTTGTGTCTGCTGAGATCCAGCAGGCATGCAATGATGGAGAGCTAACTTACAAGAGAATCAAAAACACACTGAAGAGTCTAACAATCGAGTCATTGGATTTTTAATGGAGTGCCTCAATCAACTGATTGGGGTCACGTAATCATGTACACACGAATTATGTGCAGACATAGTTTTGAATTCACCTCCAAGTTGCTTAGCAAATTACAGTGAAAAGTCAAAACACAAAATATAGGGATTTTAGTAGTTACACAAGTGAACAGATTGTCTGAAATTTGTCAAGAGTGGTAAAGTGTGAGATGCTGAAAATTTGTGAGATGCTCATGTGGCATATCGGAACTTGTGTTGATGTGTTTATTCTCCAGGAAATACAAGAGTATGTGCAACAAGCCTAAAGATGGTCAAACCCATTCAAGTTATTTGTCACAAGGGACATGAAACTTGATTCATTAGGGAATTCCTCGTGCAAAAGGAAGAGAAAGAAAGAAGCGAACAACTAGGGCTAGGTGGACAGGAGATGTCATATCTTGTACCCATGTATGCTATTGTGAATCACAACCAATAAGATTGAGTGTCACACAGTGGAAGAACACAAAGAGATTTTTGAGAGAAGGGAATTTGAAAGTTGACAAAGAAAAGCACCCACCCGTGGAAATCAAGGCAGGAGTATACATACACATCCCTATATAATGTTTCCTTCCATAATACGTATTATGTAAATGGGCATCAGAACTGCGTGGTTGAAGCCAGGTGTGCTGAGCTATCGCTGAGCTCTGCTGTTCACTGATAGGGGGAATGTTTGTTTTTCCAATTACAAGCAATGTAGCGTGTAATACAATATTATGATATCATGATAAAAGAGAAAAGCGAATGATCTTGGAATTTAAACACTTTTTTTATTATGTAAGGATTACAAGACAGGCATAATAAAAATAGGTGTATCTTGCCAATTAGCTAATTTAATTGTGGGTTCCGAGCTCGTCCAAATGCAAGCACCCATAAATCACATCTAATCTCTCAGAATGCTGATATAAGCAGTAAAAATATTATATTTATATGGAAGACGACTGTACTACCTATAGACGTGCTACGCATTGGCAAATTGTCATTTTCCAAAGAACAGGACACCAACTATTGACAGCACTGTGACATGAACACAGGGTACGTGGAAAAACAACCATCAACACAACGTTTACAAAACATCACACAGCCTATAACTTGAGTGGGAGGTGTAAAATACTAAGCTGTAGCTTCTGTATCAGAGTTTGATTCAAAGGAGCTGTATGTATAGTATCACCACTGATGTCAGCACTTGATCTACATACTACATGGATTGAACACGGATCACACTTTACGATCTTGTTTGAACCACTTAAAGTACAACATCAAGAGTGGTCAGCTCTTCCAAACTTCTGTCAACAATCAACAAGAATCGTGGACACATGTCCATGAGACTTGACCACGGAAAAAAAATACAAAAAGCAAAGCTGAATTGAAACTGCTATTCTATCCTATTGAACCACTTGGCTGTGAAGACTATAATATATAATACTTAATGGTACTCAAAGTCTTGTTATGATTGAAATACACAGAGTGGGTCTTCTTGTATAATTCATTGTGTATTGATGATAACACTAGCACATGAATATTCTCCATTGTATTGTTTTTACATCGCCTCATGTTTCCAGCACACGTTCGTTATCAGTCAATACATCAGAGCGTTTATGCAAGCAACCCGAGCCTTGTTTATTTACAGTAGGACCGAGGCAAATTCATAGGCCAGACACACCAGCCGATTGAAATAATCTATTTAAAAAAGAATTAGGCGAATTAAAGATCTACTTGAAAAGATTAATACATGTTGACACTTATATTTCCGATGCATTTCTCTACAGGCTCTCGTGCCAAAGATGAGACGAGAAAAGTTTCACGGTGTTAGAAAATAAAAAAACTTGTCATTGCATAATAATAACTCACTCCAAGACCTTGTGGCTCCAAACTCTGAAAAGAGAGCTAACGAAATCACACCAAATGAATGAGCTATCGACTATGAATACACTACACCGGTGCATTGACACACGCGCCGCGAAAGGGACACACAAGCTTCAACACAAGGCTAAGATTACTCTTCTCAGTCAGGCAGGGTAGTCTGAAGTCTACGACCTTTTATTTTTCCTTGATGAACCACCATGAGATCTTCCCATGAGCCTGAGAGGAGTGAGCTCAAACTATATATTCCATGGGCCATGATATGATCGCTATCAGTTACCACACTGCAGTACCCACACACCCACTTTAAGCACAAGCAGTCAAGCAAGCAGTACATCCTCTATATGTAGCAACACAAATATTGTACAACTTTTGTGCACCAACATGTTAGAAGGTCAGAAAGGGGGTGAGGGGGGTAACCAGACGGTATTGTAATAGGCCGCTTGCATGCAGTCAAACATCCTGGCTGGTAATGTAATAACATAAAGGCACTGAATGCAATCTTAGTCTGCCCTTGCAGCTATGGGCTAACTCCACTGCTCTAAAGTTGAGCTAACTAGGCCAACATTACCTAGTTAGCAGCTATACTTTAGTCTAGAAACCACAGGCATTAGCACTCCTAGCTGCACTTCTGTGAGGGAGGGCTTTAGGTCATTATGAGGAGCTAGATTGAAACAAACCAGGCAGACCTTGATATTAAATTAGAGGTAATTTGGTCAAAGAGAGTCACCTGAAGGAGTTGCCTGTACACAAAAGGGAGTCAGAACAAGTGGCTCATTATGTGGGATTACTGGGAGAACAATGACAACACATATTGTTTCAGGGACTAGCCTACATGCAGTGTGGTGTGTGTGTGTGTGTGTGTGTGTGTGTGTGTATGTATACATATATATATAGAGAGCCCATGTTGAATAAATGGGAGGACCTGTTGCAACATTACAAGTAATTGAACATCTTCTGCTTTGGTTGCAAGAATGAAGTGGGAGATAGGGAGCCACTTGGCATGATTGTGTTGCTATGTAGCTTGTAACACTGAGACTCACACACACACACACACACACACACACACACACACACACACACAAAGGTCATTTTGGGTTCTCCACTAGCTCACTAACATCTTGGGTCAGGTAACGTGCGTGCATGTGCCTTATTAATGATTTGTGTGAATGTGATTTGCACATTAGAGACAAGTGGGAGGTAAGACAATTGATTGGTTTAATAGAGAGTAATATTAGAGTCACGAGGAAGCGTTTTGTGCACACTTTAATAGAGCACACACTTCAAATGCACAGCTAATAAAGAAACGATTATATTCAGATTTCTTATCTTCTATTCTTCATAATTAAATTAAGCCTCTAATATTCAAGGGTATTGTTTTAAGACTGACACCATCCAAATTAGATATCAGTGTCATTAACGTGTGTGTGTATGTGTGTGCACATGTGATACTGTGAATGCGTGTGTGAGTGCAGACTAAAATCTCAGCGATAAGAGTATCACTTGCTATTATATGATACATTGTGGGAGGTTACAAAGACTGTGAACTGACAAACGATTTCTGCTAGCAACCTGACTATCGATCGGATGGATGGGTTACAAGAGGGTAAGAATTTGAAAATATGTGCTACGTTATAGCAGTGGGAGAGAGTGCAGACAACTAGAGATAAGTATGAGCTGTGTGTGTGCACATGGGAGAAGGAGAGAGAGAGAGAGAGAGAGAGAGAGAGAGAGAGAGAGAGAGAGAGAGAGAGAGAGAGAGACAACAAAACCAACAAACAAGACTACACAAACCATGATTCCACCCCTCACTCAGCATCAAAGAGACAGATGGCAAGCAGTAGCTAATGTGGTCACAGGCAGTCCCACAAGTGTAGCACACTGTGTGTATTTGTGCCCACTTAGTTCAAGTGGTCCAAATCCACTACACAACAGGGAGGAAGATCTAGGGACCTTTTCAACCACACATTATACCATAAAAGTAGAAAAAGCATGGAAGAAATCATGCACATACCAAATGTGGGCATAAAAAAATCACAGATGTTTGAGGGAAGGCCTGTCAGGGTAGGTACACACTTCCACATGTGAGGTAAGGTGCACCCAATACCACAGTGGGTGCTGATCACCAGTGCATGGTACCATAGATAATATTTATATAATCTATGGTGGTACCCCAAAGGAAGGTGTTTGGGAAGTTACACCACCAAAGAATCACCAAACGATAATTATTGGTAATTTTAGTCTCTTTTTTTTTAATTGGGCTATTGTTAATAAGGATTGGTGGGAAGCATACAGTGTTTCAAAATTAGCTCTAGCGCTTCTAATTTTTTCCCCTTTTCCACTGGAAAGATATTGTAAACAGGATTAACTAAGAACAATTCAAACACAGTCTTTATTGAATTAACACCGTGAGCCACTACAATGCAATTAGCACCACACTACACTCACTCACTCACTCACTCACTCACTCACTCACTTGCACTCACTCACTCACTCACCTGTTGCATCTCGTACAAATCAAAATCCGTAGACTCTGCAGAATCCAGAGCGTATCCTCCACCACTGTCCTGAAGGTAGTCCTTCTCCCTCTCTGTCTCTTGGGGATGACGATAGCCCCTGGTCTCGCTTGGGACGTACGAGGAGCTTGGGTGATTGGGACGTCCTCGCGGACTGATGTAGACTTGTTCGTAGCCTGTACTTGGGTCGACGGGATAAGAACGCTCACGGCGCTGAGGTTGAGAATATTGGTAGCTGGGCACTCCGTCGCGGTATTCAGTGGCTGCTGGAATGAGAGAATGAAATTAAAAAAAGTTTAAATTTTTCTTTGTATGTGAATTTCCTAACATATATTGCTGCATGTATAGCTGTTGAGCATGCAGTCTGCAAGGAAGCTTCCAAGAGGGAGTTATAAATGAATTTTGAAAGCAATGATGAGCTGCACAACGCCTACATGGGAAGCACTAAAAGAGTCACAAGAGAAGAGTTGGTAGGCAAGGCACTGACTTTGATATTCAAGTGCTCGACCTCTTTGCATCAGCTAGCAAACAAATATTAAACCTGGGCTTTCACTAAACAAACGTCATGCGGGTATTTTCCAACTGCATGGAGTGGAAGACTCACTTCTTTCAGGCTAGCCAACAACAATACATGCAGAAACTGTAGAATAGCAACACTACACAAACATGAACAGCTGTTTCGACGGAAACCTGGCTCAGGTTCGTGAAAAGTAGTTTGTAAATAACCACAACTTTCCGAGCAGTCAACTTTCGAAGGACATACAGCACTGAGTGGCACATAATGACAAATTATACGTGTGGAGTACAACTTACACCAACTGGACATATTCGCTGTTTTGTCTCCGAAAGTCAACTCTCACTGCAACAAGTGATAAACACGTTTAATAGGGCAGCAACTGCTTATGTACAGCAACACTGTCTTGTATCTATGTACAACGCTTTACAGTACGTAGAGTTCACAGCTTCAAACAAGTCTTATAAGTGACCCGCTCTACAACTTCTAGTAAACAGCAAATTAATGTGCAATGCGGAAGTAAATTCTACTTCCGCGGTTAGTGTGCGCGGGCGCGGGCAAATTAATAATAGTAATTTGCAAATCACACATTCCAACACAAATCATGAAATAAAAATTGAAAATGAAACCAGCTCAAAACTATTTATCATGTTTTGTTCATTGTTTTCTTTTGGGTCTTCCACTACGGTGAGAAGTAGTGCTGGATCTTCGTTTATGCTGAAAAAAAAAAGTGTGTGCATGCAACAGACATACAATTATAACACGAGTGTCTGAAACCATTTAATCTGAGCAGTGCACATGTATAAGACTGGTAGGTAGGTTGGCATATGCAATTAGAAATACACATACTTGTGCTGGTGTGCGTGTATTGCATACATTGTGTTCGTGCGCTGACTTCAAGTATAAAAAAATTTATTTAACTATTCAAAGCCACTTTCATTGTACAACTGATGCGTACATGTGTGTGTGTGTGTGTGTGTGTGTGTGTGTGTGTGTGTGCACTGCAATTCACACTCATTGTATATGTCTCAATACCCACTTAACTAAAGTCCGATGATCATTCCACAAGTCCACCAGAAAGGTCACCAAGTGCACCTACCCCCCCTGACGTCAACACCACTCATACCGACCATAGTCCCTCTAGCCACAGGAATCCACAACAATCCTTTATAGGCAGCCATTAGCTCTTCCTTATACCCTAACCATCCACCCACACCCTATTCTACGCTCCCTTTTAGCACGGCATACATCAACACACTTCTCTAGCTCCCTTCCTTGTACAAAAATATCTGTTTTTAGATACACCAAAAATATTCCCAAGTTAGCTCTGCACGGGAAATTGTGGTCAATCCATAAATTGATGACAGATATTAAATTTCTTAAAGATTTTTGGATGATAGTTCGCCTATATATGTTATAGGAGATATAGATCAATCAATCTATCACTTTTATTGTCACCTGCCAAGATCTAGGCATATGTAGCCATGGAGACACAAGTGCATGGTGACATGCATGCATCGTGGATACATTCCGTAGCACAGGCTCATAAGTGGACCCCTAGTATCTATGGTAGCAATCACCTATGATTCATTTTCACAAAAAAATGTGCAATAATTATAGTATTTTAGGGAAAGCTATACAAGGATTGATTGACTCACCACAAAGAATGTTGGAGGTTTGTAGAATACCGGGAATATATTCACTTCACTCTATATGCTGCGTGGGCTTTTCTTTGCTACGTAATAATTGGCTAGAAATTAATACTGCCCATTTTCGAAATGCGATGCAATGTTTGATGAGTCAAAATTTCGTAATAATTCTTCCCCTCCTGGACACGCTCATACATAGTCTCAGGCTCGTCAGGTATCACCCACACACCTATGGTCATATGCAAGCCCACTTGTTTGCCATTGCCTAGCAACCAATGTTTTCATAGACTATAATTGCTTGTTGCTGGATGGGTCATGCAACTATTATAGACACTGAGAGAGAGAGAGAGAGAGAGAGAGAGAGAGAGAGAGAGAGAGAGAGAGAGAAGCCTCCATAATGCAATCGCGCCTGCTCCTTCCCATTGCTCTCAACAATATTCATAGCCTACAGGCCTGGGAGCACCAGCAGTACTAACAGAGTGCGTGAGAGGGTGAGCTACATACATACATTGCTTCAGAAGTGTGTGCTGGGAGACCACAAGAATGCCAACCATTTACACTCTGGTTTGAAACAATTGATCCAGTGGGTGTATTTGAAGAAGATGGATAAGAAATTTTCACGTCATATAAGACATACAACCGCATATACCCATGCACACACATAAATTATACTGCATGCACACACACACACACACACACACACACACACACACACACACACACACAGCCAAAGAGCCACAGAGCTCGCAAGCTCGGCAGAGTAACAGAAAGAGTCCTTTGTTAATGCAACAAGATCCCTGTACCTCACTCAGTGAATCCCACCCACTAATTACCCCTCTTATGTTTTTGAAGTAGTTCATTTTCCATTCTCTGCTAATTGCAACATAATGAACACCATTATTAAATTACACTTATCCCAATATGAGCTCCTTTAACCAAAGGAAAAGATTTGCCGGTTCATAAACGACGCACTATTCGTCTCTTCGAAAGCATAATAGAATTAACATCACAGAAAGAAAAGAAGAGCTTAAAAGCTCTATAGCTAAGAAACAATAATCGCATTAAAAATTACCTCCCTCCTTTAATTGAATTACAAGAGCTAACCCAAATGAATTGATATGCTTATCTACTCCCCTATGGGAATTTCACAAACGTGTGCTGCGTACGTAAGACCCAGCGAAGGAATGCTAAGGAGTGCTTGAGAGTTAATGGTCGATAAAACCACAGCATTGTCCTCCAATCACGTTCCCCCGCAGTCAAATTAATTGTCCGATACAAAATATAATACCACACTTTTGACACTAACCTATTTTTCGTATTACATTTTGATATTACTATTGTAATTGCTAGTTGAGTTGCAATTTGCCCTCAAGGGACAACAATGGAATTAGTTATTCTACTCTCCTCTCGTAAACGACCATTAATTGTAGGACTAGTTTTCGTAATTA
Organism: Tethya wilhelma; assembly: GCA_964030475.1. Lineage (NCBI taxonomy): Eukaryota > Metazoa > Porifera > Demospongiae > Tethyida > Tethyidae > Tethya > Tethya wilhelma. The sequence goes on along the minus strand of CAXIPT010000002.1, from coordinate 11,516,138 downwards.
CTATAATTGGTTGAACAACTAATGTTAGAGTAAAAAGCTTTGTCATAAAAATTGCTGTAGTGGAACACATAGAGAGACCGTGTGTAGAATAGCTGATCAACAGCTGATGTAGCAAATACTTGTACAAAATACACACACACAGACATTGAATACTTCAACTACACTGCACAAACACAAATCACTCACAATGCGTACGAACCCTGACCTTTGAATTATGCACTCTCGATAAACCATATTTACAACACGTACTCAAATATTATACATACTGACATTTTCACAATACACACAATTATTATGACATAACACATGAATCCGCGTGCTTCAACTGCAGTACACAAGTCAATAATTATTGATAGTAGGATGTGGACGCACGCACATACCAAGATTTTGTTCTCCCTAATTAGCCGTGATGTTGAGCCATCGTGGAAAAATGGGATAGCAAAAAAAAAAACTAGGAGAAAAATGTTGTCACGACAAGTGCATGTGGGTATGTCTGGAGAATGACGTACAATTGGAGACCACCGGCTGACTGGCGATCAAAGGTCAAAGGTGGAAACATTTGTGGCTACCACTTGAAAGAGGCTCAGTCTCAACACATCACCTCATATTAAGTTTCTCTCTCTCTTCTCTCTACTTTCTGCCTACACACCCACACAGTCATGCATACACTGTACACAACATTGCACCATGTATTATTATCAATGATTATATGCACACACAGGGATCAATAGCCAACATCAAACATGTGTGAAAAAAGAGGGATTCAAACACCCTTCAATTTAAAGTGACCCTCCAAGTGTAGCCAGCACACTGGGGTCAATAATCTGTGGGGGGTATTAAATATCTCTGTATCACACAGACACTAAAGGGAGACTATAATGACTGTGGGTGCAATAGAAGACCTGGTGTACACACGCTCCTGATTGCTCCTTTAACAGTACACCATAATAACCACAATGTATAGTGAAACTGTCAATACTTATGTACCATAAAGAAAGCTGAAATTGTATGGAATTCAAAATGTCTTGTTCACTGTACGGATTTATCGAGTATCGATCTGAGTATGTGATAATCACATGATGGTGAAAAGAGTCTTGTCGTTTGTCATCCCTTTCATTAAGAGGTGTGGCTCTGCTCATTATATTTGCATAATCAATCCATGAGGACATACAGCTTGCTAAAACTTTTAGAAATTAAAGCTGAAAGGAGAAAAAATGCCAACAATGTAATTACAGCATGGAGTAGCCCTACGATAGCAAATGGCTGCATGCAATACTAGCACTGTAAAATATAAAGTGAGGATAAAATTAGATGCACATGTGCTATTATTATGCAAAAAACCGCAAAAAGAATGTTCATTTCATTACAGTTAATAGGTCAAAGGAGCAATCTGTCCTCTGTTCTGACTCAAAACGAAACCTTGGAGACTCGACTCACTTCCTGGAAATTAATCCACTTAGATATTCACCAAGATTGTATGTTGTACAAACAACAGCATAGCTCATCAATGAACTCACGTCAGAAACCAAGAGCCAGTGGCGTTACTAAACCACTTTAAAGCTCACAGAGAAAATAGCAGTGCACTTAACATTGCTGGAGTATTACCCAAAAAGTTGTCTAATTAAGAGAGCACTGAATTGTTATTATAAGCAGAATGACAAAATTAGAAGCACTACAGCCAAAAACTGAGCGCTTGGCAGCAAATATTTGCAGTGGAACTATTTGACATACGTTGCACATTGTAGTACTCTCTCATGTTACATTAAGGGGAGAGAAGCATGCAGTTGTAACTGAACAGTAGCGTTAGCAGTGACTATATTAGGAGTTCATTTTTCTTCACCACTTCAAAAAAAAAAAATTACATCCCAAAAGTTTTAATTCCCCCATTACATTCACAACATAGCTGAAGCAACATGTTTAGCACACTCCTTGTCGCCACCTACACACATATAACATGGACTAATGGTATACACTCAATACATGGTGCTCTCCATGTTATGGTACTAATGGTGGTTGGATAGCGGCAGCTGGTGAAAAAGAATGAGAGAACAAAGGTGAAGATTAAATGCTCCATTTCACCACACACTCCAACAAAAGGCCCACTCACTATAGCTTGTATAATGTTGAACAAGGTTCCTATTACTCACACACACACACACACACACACACACACACACACACACAGCTTACATCACATCACACCTCACCAAGTCGTACGCACACACACACATTCATACATTTGCGTCACATCCTGCCATACAGTATGCAAACAATGGCACACACACTATACCCTCGGTACATTGCAAAAAGCTCCACTTACCAATTATGCTCAAGCATAGCAAGTCCATAACTCAAAACAATTCAAAACTCTTTAACCACTGGATAACTAACCACACTGCTCCAGACTTGGTGGCTAGGTCTCACTCTTGATGTCTGGTATCTCTCCTTTCAAGCCCTTCTTTCAAGAGTAGCTGGTAAAAGGAACTCCCAGCTTAACCAAATTCACGCATACAAGTATTGCATTACGGTTCAAACACAGGGCAAATAGTTTCAAGCAAGCATACACCGATGGTTTGCTCCAAATATCACGCAATAAAGAAGATATAATGTGGGCGAAACACATGTTATTGTGACAAGGAGGTAAAGATATCGATGTTGCACTCACAAACATGAACATGCTCTCCTAATTCACAGTCCTTTTGATACCAAATGTATTTCATTCTTATACCTTGTACTGTGTCACACGTACATTTACTCCAGGGGAAATAGTTCAAGTGTTGATCTTTGAAAACAATATGGATTGTATTTCACTTGCAAAGTCTTTAAATCCCACAGACAAGGTCTTTGGATCTCTTTGAAGCAAAGACGTACTGTGGAAAATCTACCCAAATCCCCAAATGACATAACTACCTTTAAAAAATAAAACACAAACTGATAATCTCTCGGTCAACATCAACAGTACAAAGAGTAGCAGGATAATAATCAGACATAGTCGGTATTAATTATAACTAATCAATGTGGGGGTAGGAAATTAGGGGGAAGGGGCAAGGAAGAGAAATTTGTGGGGGTAGCTAATCAGTATGAGGAAGAGGGGAAACTTGTGTGGGGTAGTTGGAGTGAATCAGTACAACAGTTACAGACCAAAAACCCTCAAAACACACAATTGCTGAGTAAAACCATGAATCCATAATAATGGACCCCAGACAAAGGAAATTTGGTTATAAATTATATAGCTTGTAAATCCACAAGGTCATTCTTAATAATTTTCCAGTGAACAGACTCATAAGTGGGGTACACCATTGGGAAGGAAGAACTTCACCAACTATACTAGCAAGAAAGACCACATGTAGAGGGACCAGTCCTCAATGCACCACTATACACAGGTTGAGATTTACATGGCATGGTATATATCATGAGATGGCCCACTTCTAGCTAGTGCACTAGTAGCTCACACCACACTTACATCTCTTGAACTCTCTCTACTTCTGCCAAGCGGCTGGACACCCAGTCTTCTTGGTCCGTAGATCTTGGTAGCCGCCTCCCTCTCCTCTCTAGTGATGGCCGTGTCATCAAGACACTCCAGCTTTGGAAGCTGACTGATTACAAAGTGTCTAAAGGAGAAGCAGAAAAAAAGGAGCAACAAATTTGAAATTTGGTACAAAATCTATCACAGGTAGTAATACAGGGAGACATGTAAGTTTGATTTCAAAATGACAATTGATGGATGGGACACACACACACACACACCTATAGTCATCATACTGCTGCTTCGATCCTCCATTAAAGAAGCTTGGGGCAGCTGGGTTGTTCATCATACTCAGCTGACTCAGCTCGGGAAAGTGCACAGCAACGCTCTCAATAAACACAGAGAGATTTTTGATCTGGTTCTTGTTCACCCACAATATCTTCAGCTTGGGTAGTCTGGGGAAGACCGTGTGTGACGTGACCTGGTTCCCATCAAGAAGGAGAGTGGTTAGGTCCGTGAATCCGTAGAGGGTTCGAAGGTCACTGGTTGTACGATAAGTTAAAGAATTGCACAAGTCTACACACATATAACATGGACTAATGGTATACACTCAATACATGGTGCTCTCTATGTTATGGTACTAATGGTGGTTGGATAGCGGCAGCTGGTGAAAAAGAATGAGAGAACAAAGGTGAAGATTAAATGCTCCATTTCACCACACACTCCAACAAAAAGCCCACTCACTACAGCTTGTATAATGTTGAACAAGGTTCCTATTACTCACACACACACACACACACACACACACACACACACACAGCTTACATCACATCACATCTCACCAAGTCGTACGCACACACACACATTCATACATTTGCGTCACATCCTGCCATACAGTATGCAAACAATGGCACACACACACTATACCCTTGGTACATAGCAAAATGCTCCACTTACCAATTATGCTCAAGAACTCAAAAAAATTCAAAACTCTTTAACCACTGGATAACTAACCACACTGCTCCAGACTTGGTGGCTAGGTCTCACTCTTGATGTCTGGTATCTCTCCTTTCAAGCCCTTCTTTCAAGAATAGCAGGCACAAGGAACTCCCAGCTTAACCAAATTCACGCATACAAGTATTGCATTACGGTTCAAACACAGGGCAAATAGTTTCAGGCAAGCATACACCGATGGTTTGCTCCAAATATCACGCAATAAAGAGGATATAAGGTGAGCGAAACACATGTTATTGTGACAAGGAGGTAAAGATATCGATGTTGCACTCACAAACATGAACATGCTCTCCTAATTCACAACCCTTTTGATTCCGAATGTATTTCATTCTTATACCTTGTACTGTGTCACACGTACATTTACTCCAGGGGAAATAGTTAGAGAGTTGATCTTTGAAAACAATATGGATTGTATTTCACTTGCAAAGTCTTTAAACAGACAAGGTCTTTGAATCTCTTTGAAGCAAAGAAGTACCGTGGAAAATCTACCCAAATCCTCAAATGACATAACTACCTTTAAAAAATTAAACACAAACTGATAATCTCTCGGTCAACATCAACAGTACAAAAAGTAGCAGGATAATAATCAGACATATTCGGTAATAATTATAACTACTCAGTATGGGGGTAGGAAATTAGGGGGAGGGGGCAAGGAAGAAATTTGTGGGGGTAGCTAATCAGTATGAGGAAGAGGAGAAACTTGTGTGGGGTAGTTGGAGTGAATCAGTACAACAGCTACAGACCAAAAACCCTCAAAAACACACAATTGCTGAGTAAAACCATGAATCCATAATAATTAATTTATGGACCCCAGACAAAGGAAATTTGGTTATAAATTATATAGCTTGTAAATCCACAAGGTCATTCTTAATAATTTTCTAGTGAACAGACTCATAAGTGGGGTACATCCATTTGGGAAGGAAGAACTTCACCAACTATACTAGCAAGAAAGACCACATGTAGAGAGACCAGTCCTCAATGCACCACTATACACAGGTTAAGATTTACATGGCATGGTATATATCATGAGATGGCCCACTTCTAGCTAGTGCACTAGTAGCTCACACCACACTTACATCTCTTGAACTCTCTCTACTTCTGCCAAGCGTCTGGACACCCAGTCTTCTTGGTCCGTAGATCTTGGTAGCCGCCTCCCTCTCCTCTCTAGTGATGGCCGTGTCATCAAGACACTCCAGCTTTGGAAGCTGACTGATTACAAAGTGTCTAAAGGAGAAGCAGAAAAAAAGGAGCAACAATTTTGAAAATTTGGTAAAAAATCTATCACACAGGTAGTAATACAGGGAGACATGTAAGTTTGATTTCAAAATGACAATTGATGAACGGGACACACACACCTATAGTCATCATACTGCTGCTTCGATCCTCCATTAAAGAAGCTTGGGGCAGCTGGGTTGTTCATCATACTCAGCTGACTCAGCTCGGGAAAGTGCACAGCAACGCTCTCAATAAACACAGAGAGATTTTTTATCTGGTTCTTGTTCACCCACAATATCTTCAGCTTGGGTAGTCTGGGGAAGACCGTGTGTGACGTGACCTGGTTCCCATCAAGAAGGAGAGTGGTTAGGTCCGTGAATCCGTAGAGAGTTCGAAGGTCACTGGTTGTACGATAAGTTAAAGAATTGCACAAGAAAATTAGATTTATTGCAACAACATTATTTTTGTACACAGCTGAAAACAATGCTCTACATTATTATTATGTTGTGATGATTGAAATATATACAGGCTTAGGAGTAGAGAGAATTTATCAGCCTTGCATTCACACAGACAGACATGAGGGTTGGGTATTTCAATGTGGAAGGGAAAAAAAATTATAAGAGAGTGAAAAAAAAAAAAAGAAACAAAATTTGGTGACCAATTGTTAATGTACATGGGAAGACTCTAGCCTCGCTCCCAGACCCCTCGAGGCTAGGAAGATTTGAATTCAACGAATGTGGATTTTGCACAAAAATTTTGCCTCAGCATAAATAAAATCAATATCCTATGAAGAAGTATACACACACAAATATACAAGCAAGAAAGCAAGCGAGCAGACATCACACAGGGAACTTATTGGAAGGTCACAACTTGTGAACCATGAAATGTCTAGACGGATTGCCCTCACTGCTATGTAACAGTGAATGGAAATGAGCACTCATTATCGTCGCATGGTCAGCTCCAAGACTCTGGAGAAGTTTCACTTGGAATCTAAAAACGATCATAGTTTCGAGCGTTCTGATTCAATTAGCTCTTTAGCCATCAAATGAGGCATGGTCAGTTTCTATGGTTTCTCCATTTAGAGCACAGGGGGGGCTCAGACACCAAAGGAACTTACCAGACTTCAACAATACACACTTTACAAAGTATGCGATGCATGTCCAGAATTTTTGCAGTTTAAGCACTAAATTACTCATCTTGAATTAAATAAACTGTTTTGTAAAATTATTATTTTCAAAAAATAAAGAGATGGTATATAACCTCTAAGAAATATTTAACATTCTCAACCTAAAACCTACTACCGTTAACGTTACATTTATGTATTCACAATACACACACACAAAGTGTTGCTACGTATGTACACTATTTGTCAAAAACAAGTAAGCCAAATGTGAATGGTTACATTAACCCTTCAATGTAGATCATTGGTAGTTATTAACAGCGACTGTACAAGATGAAGGACAGTGATTTGTCGGTCATTTAGATATCATCACCTAATGTACCAACTTCACTGACTAGCGGACCTTAAAACATTGGAACTCAACTTATAACTACCAACGAGCAAAGATGAACACACACATACACAAATATGAAGACTGTTGTAAACAATATACGAATATATGACCACTGGTGTATGGACTAGCTAGAATCTGTTAGCGAATACATAGTCACCATGGAGATGTATTTCAAGTATGGGTACATATGTATTCATATAACAATGATGAATACGTTTTGTTTTGTGTGCGAGGAAGTATAGTCGAGCCTAAAAGCATTTTTGAGAGTAACTCAAAACCAACGTGGATTACATAACCAAACATGACAGTGTCCTAGTGATTAAGAGTTATTACTATAGAAACACAGTTCACAAGGTATAATATACACAGCCCTGTGTAAACGCACATGCTTCCACTTTATTTAGGACAGGTGCTTCGAATCATTACAGTGAAATTTAATCCACACCTTAGAGAATTGCACACATGTGATGTGACACACACGCACGCACACACTTTAGAACCATACTTGAGTGCATCCATCAGCAAAGGTAGTAAATTCCACAGACAGATGCAAAAACGAATACGTAGACTATTTTTCTATGTTTTTCGTGGAAGTATGTAAGAGAGTCGACCAATAAGCCTACGTAGTGAGTTCTAATTTTACCATCATCATCACAGATTATAAGAAACTGTCAACCATAACTTGTAAACAATCCTCATACATAGCTGCTACTTCCAACACCAGCACATGGTCTCCTAGCCACCACCCACAGGTGGTTTTAACTGGCACAATAATGAGAATTAAGCTTCGAAAGAAAGGTTTCTATGGCGACACATTAGAATAAGTGAGAGAGTAAAAGTGCACTAATAGGAACAGAGAGGGTCCACATGAAGGGTGCAGGTGCATTAAAAGAACCCCCATCAAGTGCCTCCCCTCTCTTTCTAGTGGTCTCGGTCTCTATAGTAGTGTGGTGGTGGAGCGTAATTGGACAAATTGTACAAGGCTGGGTTGGTGAGAGTGAGCAGAGGAGGGGGTCTGAGGGAGTAGGTTGTGTTGGAGCTAAAAGGCTTCTACTGTAGTGAAATTAGCTTCCTCCTCTGGAAGAGTCACCCCCCTTCCTGCCGCACACTCACACTCACATGCAAGCCACCACACACACACACACACACACACACACACACAGACACATACACACACACACAGAAATACATGAAACAAAACAATCATGTGTTGCTCATGCACTGACGTGACATAGATATACTTACATAACACAGATTCTACAAAACGTGTCGGCAATAAATTCTATTTCACGGATACAAAATAAATAATCAACACTCCTATACTATTACCTACCAATGAATCAGCACCGGCTCAGACATATGATCTATTGGAGCGCATACTCTGAGTACTCCACTGGTGTAAATAACACAGCTGCCTTTGATAGGGGTTGAGTTAAAAATTCTCATTAACCGCCCACCCCTGTCGTTAAAACCACAAATCAGCACAAAGCCTGAACTAGCTGCACTCGTAAGAATTCAAATTCTATGCATAATTATACACAAGTAGGCCTAATTGTCTGACATTATCTATGGTACTATATATGCTCTATGAAGATGGAGCCGTGGCAGGCGCTGTATTTGCAGTCAGTGAGACTGGCACCTGCGCAACTGGGCCAAGAATTAGCAGGTCAGGTTACTTGATAGTGTATTGGAGTGAATACGTAGAAGAAGCTACTATTATACACATGAACAATTTGACCTACACATGTGACTCTGAGGTGAGTGGGCAGCGTTGGCAGGAAGGTGTGGGTACAATACCAGAGAGTGAAAGAGAGACAAGAAAGATGGAGAGACAAATCAAGAGCTGTATAAATTGGAGCTATTATGTCAAATTGAGTTGGAGGCTGGCATCTCTGACTGAGCTGGGAATAGAGGTATCAATGGAGCAAGTACCCACACGGCCATCATAAATGCATGTACATGATCACTATATTGAATAGGGAATTGGACTGCATACACCCACTAATATTATAGTAAGCTATTGGTTTATTCACAGGAAAAAATTCAAAACGGTCTAGATAATCTTTGCAAACAATTCCAAACCTAAAGGAACCCTCTCAATGTCTGCATACTCAGCCAATGTCTAAAGTAAACTGGCAAAAGGCTGAGCCACTCAGGTGCCTAGCCTTGAAAAGAAATAAAACAGATAGATTCAGCATCTTGAGTTGTGCTTGTCCTAGTAACCCCCAATAAAAAGTATATTATAGATGATGCAATGTGTAAACCAGTCTCTCTATACAGACAAAACAGCCAACTCTAAGGGGTACTCACTTTACAGCAATAAGTGATTACAATAAACAAACTACTAAAGTGGACATCCTATTCCACACGGATGAGGAGGCTAAAGTTAGAACAGGAAGTTTATGTTCAGAGAGTGGACATATGTAGGATGACTCAAGTGTAAGGAGTAACCTGTTCTGGAACACACTCCTTTGAAGTTCACAGAAGGGTCGGCAAAGGGTCAGAGGGTCACTGAAAATCAATCATAGCTCAAAGAGATTGTTGCTGTTGCGTACTTGGCTCTCTAAAGCTTTTGTCACCTTGTTGGAACCAATGGAGTGAGGCTTCTCTTTTTAGCAAAGAATTTGTTGTTGTATGTAGGAAGTCATGCCACATCGGACACTCTATGTTGAAATGCAACGAAGTATAGTGTGAAATGACCGAATTATCAGACATTAGCAATTAAGGTGTTATCACTAGAGGCTCTAGTTAATTTTATTAACATTAAAGGTTTTATTACAGGAAGCAAACTTAGCTGAAAACAGTAAATGGAGTTAACAGAGTTCAATGTAATGGTCGTCATATGTATATATGTAGATGCACATTCAAATTTTAGTAAATAAAACTGACGACCTTTGCCAAACATAAGCGACACATTGAACAAGCACATTCTAAGACACCTGCTCTTCAACACAATGACTGGGCTTGTCAATTGAACAAGGCCTTACAAGCAACAGCTGCACATTATTGGCCAGTGACTGGCCCAGCATAACTAGTCTGACACCTACAGTACACAAAAATTACTGTGCGTTTGTTTCAAATACACGTACCAGTTTATTAACAAAACTGCTGAAGTTAAAAAATATTGCTAGGACTCTAGTTGGTCAGAATAGCCTAAAGTCTCTTATATAGAAGTAGTGGACAATGTATAACATTAACAAAACCTGGCTCACGAGCAATAGCATTAACAGTCATAACCACCTACTGGCAGTTGCCTATGTATGCCAACATACAGATTTCTCTCTGTTTTTGATAAACCAGGTGCTTCCACTGACTATAAACAGGGCCTACGTGTAACAAAATAACATACACTCATAGTGACACGGATCATACGTTTAAATCATTGGTGTTTACACAGGCTGTGTGCTTTTAGGATACGAAAATTCGTTGTTACTGAGATCGAGATGGCGTACTCCTTCCAATTTGGGGATGTACTCTCTCGGTATCTCGTTCAGTCCTCTGTAAGCGAGGCTGAGACAATAGTCCTCTTCATTCTCCTTCTCTGCCATGATTGATATGATGACTAGAATATCTACTGTCACATGCACACACGCATGGGAATCCAATTACGTCATTTTCAGCACAAACAATACGCGTAGTGAAGTTGTAAAAGGAACCGTTCAGGTACAAGTCCAAGGAGTTACTACTACAACTCAGAAACTGCACAAGTGAGTAAAACCTAGATGGGGACTCAAGCGATAAAAGATTGCATGCATGACTAACTTGCAAATTGGGTCTGCTTAAAAAAGGGGGTGGGGCTCATTATCAGATCACACGCAGTGACACACACACACACGTACACACACACACACACACACACACACACACACACACACAAGCACAGAGATTTAGAATCATGGAAATTGACGAACTAAAGATCCTCTCCTCCTCAAATGCTGCTGACTTTGACATTCAATACGTTGTTGGAATGGGTCAAAACGGCCTGGTAGTTGCAGCCAAGTGTACCAAACCACATCTCCCGGACCCAAACAAACTCTATGCTGTCAAGCTCCTCTTTAACTTCACACATGAGTACACATCCATTATACGCAATACGTATGAAAATGAATGGCTCATTTTATCTCGGTTGCTTCCACACGAGAACATTGTTCGTTTTTGGGCACAATTTATCAGTGTAATTCCAGAGAGCTTTTCTTCTTTGCTACCAAGTGATGTTCAGAAGTTTACCTCTCACAAGAATCGCTCAGGTAAAGTTGTAGCAAGCAAAGGACAGTTCCTTGTTTTAGACTATCATCCTCAAGACCTTCAGAAATGGTCAAAGAAGGCTTCTCTACCACTTGAGTTTAGCACAGCACTGAATTTGACTGTGCAACTTTTAAATGGTGTTTTATTTCTTGAAAACAATTCCATTCGTCATCTCGACCTCAAAATGACCAATCTCCTCATTTCCAAGGACAATAAGCTCAAGATCTGTGATTTTGGTTGTGCAGTTCAATTCTCCGATGAGAGATTCACCTTAGCTTATTCCAGAGGAATGTTAGCCGGTGGAAACAGGGCACACACAGCACCAGAAGTCCTCAACGCCTATCAAAGATATCGCCAACATCCATCTAAAACTGGTGCTCTGGACTATTCTCTTCAAGCTTCATTTGCAGTTGGAGCTCTTGTGTGTGAGATCGCAAGTGGTGAACACCCCCTTCCTGACTATCCCTTGGGCTATATGATGGACGGAGAGATACAGTATGGTGGTGAAGACATTGTCCCTCTGCCTGATTTCTACCCAAGAAACTTTACGTCCATAATCTACGATCTTTTGCAGTGCAATCCAAAAAAGAGACTGCCCATTTCTGAAGCACTGAATCAGATAAGAGTGTGCTGCATGCGGAAACAAACATCATCATTCAGCTCAGCAGTTGAGCAGATCGATTTGGACACTTTGATACAAGAAAGAGATTTAGCAAAGGTATCGAAATTAAAGATTGGCCCATTTTGTGTCTGCCTATATGTGAATTCATTACGACGGTCGTATGGTTGTGTGTTACATTGGTATTTGTTCACATGCAGACTACACTGAGGACGGTAGCAGCTGAGAGGGACTTTGCTATAAGTGAGATGAAAGAAATGGCTGAACAGTGTCAAGGCATCGCTGCAGAGTTTCAACTACTGGCAGACCAGCATGACCAACTGCAGAAAGAAATTGTTCGAGTATGTACCTACAATAGCATCATAGTACATTGGGTGACGGGATAACTTAAGCAATTATTTGATCAGGCTTAGGAGTCTCTCTGTATAGCTATGTATGTAAGCAGGTGGGTAGGGAGGGTTCTCATGGGACAAAAGAGCTAGCTTTTCAACCTACCAGTCCTAGTTCTCAAGGCCAGTCACCTGAGTGGCTCGGCCTTCTTCCAATTTACCAGACACTTGCCTGAGCAGGCATTGGGAGGGTTCCTTTAGGTTTGGGATTGTTTGTAAAGATTAGACTTTTTGAATTTTCATGTATGTATATATGTATGTATGTCCTATAGGTACGTAATGAAAGGGACCGTGCAGTGAAGGCGTGTGAGAGTGCATACGAAGCCAGTGAGCTTCTCCAGAAGCAACTCAATCTGGTGACTAGAGAAAAGGACCTGGCTCAAACACATGTAACTTCACAATGTAGCTTTGTTGCACTGATCAATGGCTTACTTTACATATCAGGTTGAGGAACTGAGGGAATTGACATCAAAATGTCACTTGGAGGAAGCAATTCTGTAAGCCACATATTAATGATTATGTTAGCTGCATATATACGAGTAAGTCAGTTACGTCACATGATATTCAATCGTGGTTCTCCATAATATTATAGGGAATGTGAATGTTGTCACAAGTTCTACTTAGAGTCAGAGAATGGTGAGGAGGCTTGCAACTGGCATTCAGGGGTAAGTTAAATATAAGTGTATATGTCAATGTGAAAAATTATCCTTGCATGTATATGCACCTATCTCTCTCTCTCTAATGTTGCTGTCCACTCTGTGGCCAATAGAAAGTAAGTCACTAGTTTGTTTACGTACTTGTATGAATTGAAAATGATCCATCATCTCTTTGTTCTGTTTACAACTTTATCGATCTCTTGATGTTGAATGTGATGCATTGGACATCAGTATGTAAGTGATTATAATTTACTATAAGTTGTTACTGTCAAGATTTAACTGATAAAATTAATGTCTATTTTCCACATTACTGTAACTACTGACATAACGCCAACAATCCACTGATCATAGCTGGTAAGTTCTATTAAATCAGCATCATGTATATTATGATATATTAATTTTATGATCCTGGTTGAACCATATTATCTTTACAATGCACGCGGACATCTAATGTGACTGCGTGTACATGCAACAATTATTGTGGAATCACAAGTTTGTAAGTTCTTCCAAATTTGTATGCTCTACTTAGCAAAATCATATCAAGTAATGCATACACACACACACGTTCTTTATACTTGCCGCTATACGCACAAATTACGGAACAATCAAAACAGAATGTAAGTAACAATCATTAATTCTTGTGTGTGATTCCCTCTGTGTGACATGTTTATTCAACAACCCTTATTGTGCATGTATGAATACAGCGATGGAGTTGCTGCTACAAACTGGAGGAGGATTCCACAGGTTGCAAATCGTCACAGCACACCACAAGCAATCTACCCTCACCTCAACAGACTTGATAGGAGAATATATAATAATGTACATCACATTAATGTTGTGTTCTTTGACTTTAATAATTTCCATTAATAATCTTTCCTTAACTCAAACATGCAGAGAGCAGGGTCAGCAAACAACCATGTACGACTTATATAGCTAGTCTTTATTACCCCAATAGCTAAGAGAGAGAGAGAGAGGGAGAGAGAGAGAGAGAGAGAGAGAGAGAGAGAGAGAGAGAGAGAGAGAGAGAGAGATTTCACTTTTAATAGCTTGAGTAATATCTTTAAATTCTTGTTAACATTATGGGCTCAAAAACGACAACCACAAAAAAATCACTTGAAACACAAAACGAAAAATAGTTATAAACAAATGAGAGAAGAGCAAGTGAATAATTTATAGTTGCAAACAAACAAACAAACAATAATTATGTACAATAAATTAATCATGATGACCTATAATAATAATAATAACAAGATAATTATGCAGAAGCAATGAATTTTTGTCTCAAAATGCACACCAACGAAAAGTAACACACACAGACACACACACACATATATACACATACAAACACACAAGAATATATCAACGCTTAAAATGTTCCTGAAAAGTAACACACATACACACGTAATGAATGACCTAATTCACATCAAAAGGGTATGTGCAGCAAAATAAGACTTAAATAAGTTTGGACAGAAAATAATTTTGTGATAATACATATAAACTTATGACTACGTAATAAACAGAGACAGGTTAGTAGAATAGTCAAAGACACAGATCCATAAAATTTGCTCTTTTTTGGTTTATTATATATATATTTTTGTGGTGCAGAATCGTTTCACGAATTCTTTATTGCTATGGACTAGGTCTTTATTACACTAGTGTGACAAGGACCCCTGTGGAAGAGAGAGAGAGAAAGAGAGAGAGAGAGAGAGAGAGAGCGAGAGATCATTAGTCAACTGAGATATCATTAATCAAATGTGTGTGTATGTGCCTCACTCTGTGTGTTTTATAGACACAATGGCACACCCAGCTAAACAATAAAGCAAATGAAATCAGCCCAAATAGCACACCATTGTTCTATATTTAGCACACCACAAATACACACACACAACTCAGCAGTCAGCCAGAACTGAAGTGTGACCTTATACAGACCTTCACAGTAAGCTCTTGGAACACTGTGCCTAGCTATGGATAGTAAAGGCTCAGAGTAATGTTTGTATGCTGAAACTATTCTTACTGACATAGCAATGGGACAAGATCAATCCATGACAACTACAGAAATACATGTTCAAGGGATACACACACAGACATCCACCCACAATACTTTATGTGTGTGTGTGTGGAGAGACGGAGAGAGAGAGAGAGAGAGAGAGAGAGAGAGAGAGAGAGAGAGAGAGAGAACCGCAAGAGCTTACCACAACAGGTCCTTGTGGTGTGACTGTTGAAGGTACATCTTGTGCACTGTCAAACCCTCCTTTAGACTGCATTTGTGTTTGTACTGCACCTAACTGTAGTTCCACCATGAAGTGTATCATCTTGTGCACTGTCAAACCCTCCTTTAGACTGCATTTGTGTTTGTACTGCACCTAACTGTAGTTCCACCATGAAGTGTATGTGTGTGTGTGTGTGTGTGTGTGTGTGTGTGTGTGTGTGTGAGTGTCAAAGTGAAATGATAGCTCTTTAACCACTTGCAATTCATCACAATCAAAAGAACATCTTAGCCTACGAAAATGTCCCAGAAGGTCACTTCACTGTTATCAAAGAATAAGTATACCACAAGTAGGGTTCAATTTTTGTAATTGGTTTACGAAGCAGTGGTAGACTTGGGGATGCCGTTACAAAAACACAACAACAAAGTGCTGTGACATTGAAAATCTAAACAAGCCTATCATCAAATCACCAACCCACAACAACACTGGCTACATGAAACACACACAGCCAGATGTTCACAATACAAATTGCATGTGTGTGTGTTACCAAAGATACTTTTAACGTATACTGTCTACACAGTAGTACTCTCAAACTTACATCTGAATGTCCATAGTCACTGCTTCCAATGTGTCCTGTGTGCTGTGGACAATAAAAATAAAGCAGACATCACACACACACAAACTTCACGTTATTACAGTACGTATGTAACTGTCAGCTAATAAATAGTACACCATGCTGGAACAGGCCAGCACAGAGGCAGTGAACACATCTACAGAACATCATCTAGATGTTCAGTTAGAAAGGAGGAGTCACTAACAAGTCAACCAACTCCTAATTACACACAAACATGTGTAGATCGTGACTAGTGGGTCAAAAATGGGTAGACTTAACAAACTACTTGTAAGATCAATGTCAAAGAAAAAAAAAAAAAGAGAGCTTACTTGAAAATTTGTTGGTAATCCTATCAAACTTTTATCGATTTTTCTTCTCGGTCGAGGCTGCAATGGGAGGTAAGGAAGAACCACAGCAACATAAAAAACAATATGATGTTTTTGAGTGTGTATGTGTGTGCCAGTAGGTCACAGTGTGTGTGTTTGTGTCATAGAAAAGTTGTGAGGAACTCCAAACTAGTCCTAGCTGGCTACTACATATGTGCTACTGCTGTAGTGAGCAAGCAGTGAAGGGATGTCCTGTGTGTGTATATGCTGAGAAGCAGGGTGTTCCGTGGACAACTATGTAGAGTGAGAGCCATTGTGTGTGAATGGCCACAATAGCTCGGCGATTCAGGAATGTGGAAGCAATGGAGATACAAAGAGTTACATGACTACTCTATTTAAAGAGCACCAGAGATAGGCGCATGGAAAACACATCATACGTACTGGACTCACTGCATTTAGCACATATATAAATTGACAAGGTACATTCTTTATATTATTGCATTGTGATTACAACCAGCCATTAAGATTCTATAGGCAATGATGCCGATCAGTACATGCATGAAAACACTGAGAGAAGTAGGAGTGAGCGAGAGAGCAAGCAGCTTAGAAACTATCAATGGTGGGCATTATTTAGAAGAACTGGAGGCCTAGAAATGAAGACAACAAAGCTTGTATGCATACAAGCCTACCACAAATACACACACATGTACAAGTTTGGTGTACATAAATAATCTGCACACATAGCAGCAGGCAATGCAGCAGGCATATACAGCTGTGTACTAAAAATAGTCACAGAGGATCTAAATATGGATTCATACATATATACATATTAAATCTTGTGATTCATTGTGATATCATTTCCCTTGGCCCATATCAGCATCACCATGGTGCAAGAATGCCTCATTCTAGATGCATCTCCAGAATCAGAGTTTACTTTGCCTCAGTGAAAATGAAACAAGCCTACAATTAGTCACAATGTCTATTACCATAACAGCCTACAATAATGAAGTGTGCATGTTAGCAATTTAACACACACTCGCACAGAAATTACCAACCAAACGTTAAATGGCCAACATACATGCTAAATAAGAGACATGGGGTGTTAACGGTAGACGTTACTAAAGATATAAACAAAGCTACATCTCAAATATTAGTGACTTGTTAAAGTTTACACCACATACAAGGAACACATGCACTCAAGTAACTCCAATCCTAGGCAGCAATGGTGAAGTCAGCATGACTAGGTGTGCATCAATAAGACTCAAGGTCCAACTCTAAATCGCAACAATTAGCCACATCATGAAATAAAAACAGAATGATGGTAGACAAAATGAACAAGCATTGATACAGTTAGGTAATATGCTTTGTGCTAAACACTAGATCACAGTCTATGGCATGTGAATGCTTTCTTCCTGCAATAATCTGCAACCACTAGTTCTAGAACAGGTCTACTTCTATGGATGCTTATGGTAGTCTGACCCATTATTGATAGTGAGAAGCTTTACTTGGTCACACAGCAGGAAAATGAGCTTCAATCTTTCAAGTTTACCCACCCTAACTTCCTGGAAAGAAAGAGAAACTTAAAACCACACATCCTGAAAGAGAGAGTAGGTAGCATCTCTCTCTCTCTCTCTCTCTCTCTCTCTCTCTCTCTCTCTCTCCACACACACAAACAACAACTGGGTGGCACAAAAACTCACAGCTGTTAAAATTCATAAAAAAACCTTTACTTCTGACTTTGATAAAACTATACCATATTTACGTGACATATTATTATGTGTGTGCGCAACCTGTGGCTATAGGAGCATTCATCTAGTGTCAATTACCCTCTTTGGCAGTTGGAGTTGACAAACACCACATCATGTATACACTTGTGAAGGTACATGGTGACCGAGAGCAATGGTATTCACAGTGGGTCGGTCTCAATACACCTGGTGGATACGGCTACTGGACTAGCTCTCACCTTGTCCCAACCACTCTCCCTCTCACACACTCGACACGTAGCTAACAGTCAAGAGACAGGATAGACAAGCTAGCGGCGTATCACGAGTTGCTATCGCACTACGTACTTGGCTAGTTCACAGGGGCTTACTCTCTTGAGGCTAGTAACACACACACACACACACACACACACGATCTTCTCATTGCTATGACGCTCAAGAGAACAGAACATGTGTCAGTGTGTGTGTGTGTGTGTGTGTGTGTGTGTGTGGTACAATTGATTCCAATTGCGTGTATAAAACTATACACAGTGTATTGTACACACAGAATGGGCTTGTTGATACTACAATCATGTACCAAAGAAATCGCAAGTGGCACACACTAACAAGGGTCTCTACTAAGAGAAAGACTACAGATACACTAATACATTGGTTCAAACACAACTGACGAACTTTTGACCCTTCATATAATATGTGTGTGCATATTAATACTTTTATACACAGCTGTTATTAAGTAAAAGATATAATTATAGTGAATGGAAACTGTACTTTCATTGGCCATTATACAGATGCAATGCATTGACTATTCGATAGATAGGCATTTACATATACAATATGGACCTTCTACTGAATTAACTTGTTCAACAGTACACGTAGGTCAATATATGGCATTGTACTCCACATACAATCAATGGAGATGCCAAAACCAATCAATATCGTGCATGGTTGGAGCAAAATTGGCCAACTTACTGGAGGTTCTTCAGCTCCTAGACACGATAAACAGGACCATGAGTCACCCATAGTTACTAGTTCTTGTTGAAGAATTTGGATAGAGTTCTTTGGTGGGTAAAGAGTTTGGGAAACGGTAGTCACCGAACTTTTCTAGTACAGTAAGTACCCGTGTCTCCAATTCACGCCTTTTCCAAGTGAAAACAAGAAGACAGTTGCACTTATAAAAGTCTTTCTTTGTCAGTACGACCTAGTGGAAGTTCTCTCTTAGATAACAGTACGGTCTCTTTAGAAGCCCACTCAAGGTGGTAGCTACGATAAGTCTCTTTCAATTTCACTCTATACACAACGAACGGCAGGTTGGCTTATTGATATCGTCCTCACACTGCTGCCATTTTCAGTCCAGTTCAACACAGTGCCACACCTTATACTCCGGATATCTCCGTGCACTAGACTTGATTGAGATTACTGAAAAGTCACATGCTTGTCACGTAGCTGGCATATGCAAATTGACCCTTGACCTGGTATCTAGATCAGCGAAGAAGACCCCTGCATAGGAAAATGTCTGGAGTTAGCAAAATTCATGCTAGAGAAATCCTCGACAGGTAAGTACATCTATAAAACACGCAAAGCTGGTACAAATTAGCTGGGTTACATTTCTTGCTCATTTTCGCCTCTTTTGCAGCCGAGGAAACCCTACTGTTGAAGTGGATATCACGACCAGCAAGGGATTATTTCGTGCTGCAGTGCCGTCTGGTGCGTCTACTGGTATCTACGAAGCACTCGAACTCCGAGACAAAGATCCAAAACGTTTCCTTGGCAAAGGAGTCCTCAAGGCCATTTCCAACGTCAATGACATCATTGGTCCTGCTCTCATTGCAAAGAACATTGATGTGACGAAACAAGAAGAGGTCGACAAGATCATGCTCGAGCTGGACGGGACGGAGAACAAGAGCAAGCTTGGTGCTAACGCCATTCTCGGCGTCTCTCTTGCAGTTTGCAAGGCGGGTGCCGCTCACAAGGGTGTCCCTCTCTATCGCCACATTGCCGATCTTGCTGGCAACGATGATGTCATTCTTCCTTGTCCTGCTTTCAATGTCATCAACGGTGGCAGCCACGCCGGGAACAAACTTGCCATGCAAGAGTTCATGATCTTGCCAACTGGTGCCACGAGCTTCCGTGAAGCAGTGCGTATGGGCTCGGAAGTCTACCACAACCTCAAAGCAGTCGTCAAGAAGAAATACGGCCAGGATGCGACTAATGTTGGTGACGAGGGTGGATTTGCTCCCAACATCCAAGAGAACAAGGAAGGCCTGGAGCTGCTCAAACTGGCAATCGAACAAGCCGGCTACACTGGAAAAGTGAAGATAGGTATGGACACTGCAGCATCGGAGTTCTTCAAAGAGGGCAAGTACGATCTGGATTTCAAGAATCCTGATTCGGATCCCACAAAGTGGGTCACGGGAGAACAACTTGCTGACATCTACAAGGATTTTGTTGCAAATTATCCCATTGTCTCCATTGAAGATTGCTTTGATCAAGATGACTGGGACAACTGGTCTGCTTTCACCAAATCTACAGACATCCAAATCGTCGGTGACGATCTCCTGGTGACCAATCCGAAGCGAATCAAGACCGGTATCGAGAAGAAGGCTTGCAATGCTCTCCTCTTGAAGGTGAATCAGATCGGATCCGTCACGGAATCCATCGAAGCTTGTAAGCTGTCTCAAGCAAATGGCTGGGGGGTCATGGTGAGTCATCGCAGTGGTGAGACGGAGGACACCTTCATTGCCGATCTCGTGGTTGGATTGTGCACCGGGCAGATCAAGACCGGAGCTCCTTGTCGCTCTGAGCGTCTTGCAAAGTACAACCAGCTGTTGCGAATCGAAGAGGAGCTTGGAGCAAAGGCCAAGTTTGCTGGGGAAAACTTCCGCAATCCCCGAAAGTAGATTGTACAGCCTAGTTGTTTGCTAGCCAGCTGTTACATTGCTAGTCTCTGTAGTGCATCAACAGTAGAATTATTACCTAGTCAATGTGAACTGTATCTCTCTGTGTAGCTCCTTGTGATATCCACAGTAAGTGTATGGCATTGTAGTATTGTATCAAATTTCAAATTATCTGGATTTGGAATTTGGAAATGAAAGTTTAGTTGTGAGTGGGCGGTGATTACTTTCCTACCTAGCTCAAAATGGCGACCATTTTTGGAAAGATTTTGGCAGGAGAAATACCCTGCAAGTTCATCTATGAAGACGACAAGGTAGCTATAGTTTGCATAACCTTTAAATTGACATGATTTGCCAATTTCACAAAATATTGCAGTGTGTTGCTTTTGATGACATCAACCCTCAAGCACCTGTCCATTTCCTAGTGATCCCAAGGAAGCCAATACCCACGTTGGCTGATTCAACCGATGAAGACGAAGGGGTATAATCATGGCACATAACTAATCTATATCTTTGTATAAAAATAACCATGATTTGAGGCCTGGAATGGCCGAGGCTTGTGAGCCAAAATTTACTGTATGGTATGTAAATTATTTCACCTATTTATACATATGCACACACTCATAGTTGTTGGGGCATCTTCTTTGTGTTGCTCGTAAGGTGGCTGCTGAGAAGAAGTTGGAGGATGGATATAGGGTGGTGATCAACAACGGTAAAAATGGCGGACAGGAAGTGTTTCATTTGCACATTCACGTCCTCGGAGGGAGACAACTGACATGGCCTCCAGGCTAGGCTATTGCCAGCACTTATGTCTGCAGGGAATACTCACACATTTCTGAAACTCTGTAGTACAATGATGCACGTGTGTGAGCTGCCCTGTTGGTGACTGTGTTAGATTAGCAATATACGTACCTGGAAACAGTAATTATTTATAATTTTTTTTCCTGCTTCTCGAATCAATTGACTTTTATAACTTCATAATAATTGGAAAGCTAGATTCTAGAAATAACAAACATGCTACCTATACACCAAATACTAGTTAGATAACATCAAGAATCTCTGACAAAACCACGATCAAAAGTATCAACCACTACATACATGAACATCGCAACACTAAATCAACATTCACCAACTTCTAATATAATAATAATATATATCCGAGCAATAGTCTCGAGAACCAGCTACACATATATATATATACATAGCTAGTTACCTAAGCTAGATAAGCTAGCTGATGAGTCTGAAGTGGAGGCCACCTCTTCACCGTACACAAACACACGGATGGTGTTGATGTTGGCCGGTCCAGGTCTCCAGCCACTCACCATGATGAGTGTCGAGCCTTTCCCGATGTAGCCTTCCCTCTTGCCCTTGTCAATGCCGGCTAGGAAACGTTTCTCGACATCTTCGGTCCAGTCGTCAACCTTTGGATCTTCGTAGAGGAGAGGATGGACACCACGAAACAAATGGCACTGTGTGTGTGTGTGTGTGTGTGTGTGTGTGTGTGTGTTGCTAGCATATATACAAGCATGATGATAATATTAAACTTGAAGAAAAATATACAAACATACTTGGTTTTCACATCAAAAAAATATCGATCAAGTTTTCAACTTACCAGTCTAGCAGTCCTGGCACTTCTAGTAACTGCAATGATAGGACATCTCGGGCGGTACTTTGAGATGGCAAAGGCCGTCTTGCCCGTGGTAGTGAGAGTGAGGATGGCCGAAGCATTCTGTTGGAAGGAGGCATCCACAGATGCAATGGCGATGGTCTGGACAGTGGAGGTGGGAGTGGGAGTCAACTTTCTCAGCTCATTGAAGACCACGCTGTGAAACATGGCCGCTTCCGCTTCCAAACAAACACGACTCATCATTGCAACTGCTTCTACTGGATATTTGCCTGTGTCATGGAGAGAGAGAAAAAAGGCATATCTATAATCATAATATTATAGAAAAAGGTGCAATAATAGTCTAAAAATGTCATGATACCGGTAAATTTGGCAGGCTTAAAATTTAGCAAATTTGCATTAAAGCATGATTACATGGTGATTTTAAATTTGGCGATTTAATTCTGTGCACTGCATTGTTCATATGGGAGTGTGTGCTGATAGGCAATTTGCAAAATAATTTGCCAATTCGCCAAATTTAATTCTCGCCAAATTCTTCTCATTTGTGTGTGTGTGTGTGTGTGTGCGTGATGGTAGTGAGATTAAATACCTTTGGCTGTCTCCCCTGAGAGCATTACACAGTCTGCTCCGTCCAACACAGCATTAGCCACATCGCTGGCTTCAGCACGAGTGGGTCTAGGTTTGCTCACCATACTCTCCAACATCTGTGTGTGAATGTGAATGTGGGGGTGTTGAAATAACATCAGCAGGGGTGCTCAGAAGGCCTGGGTACAATTATGGGGTATTGGGTACACGCCACAATATCCTGTGCTGTTCATGTGCACCACACACAAACACACATGTGGTCATCACAAGTTAGTGTGTGACTCTGGAGTAGGTACATGTCATGTATGCACCTGTCAACCACATGGAGATATCCATTATAACAGTTAGCTTAATAAACCAGACTGTGTGTGGTACACATGAACATAACTATTTCCATTGACCAAAGCTTTAATTCTTTACCCTTTTTCAAGGGGGACTTCAAAGTGACTGCATGCTGCAACTTACCTGTGTTGCTACGATGACTGATTTCCCGAGCTTATTGCATCTTCCAATCATCATCTTTTGAGCGATGAACACCTTCGAGGGAGGGATCTCGATGCCCAGGTCACCCCTGGCAACCATAATCCCGTCACAGCTCTCGAGAATCTCGTCAAAGTTCCTCACACCTTCCTCGCTCTCAATCTGTACGGGTCATGTGATAGTCATGTGATGAGCAGAGCGAAGCTAGTACAATCTCGTATGAATAAAAAAATACTGAGCATCCAAATAACTGAAACATTATAGCATGCTTACAAAGGAACTTGTCAACTTAAAAAAGCCATTGCAGAAGTTTCTCAAGCTATACTACATGAAAAGTAGATTGCTTGTAGGAAACACTACAGTAGATTAGTGCGGACACACACACACACTATAGCTTCACACTGGAAGAATGCATACCACTAAACGTAAATGATGGGTGTGACACATAACTCTCAATCAACAATTATATTGAATGACTTAAAACATGCACCATGAACTTAGCCTGTTACCTTGGCAACTATACGAACATGCTTTCCCTTCTGGCCCAGCTCTGCCTTGATTTCTGCGATGTCGTCGGCCTTTCGGATGAAAGAAGCAAACACCATGTCAATGTCTTGTTCCAAACCAAATTTAATATCACTCTAGAATGAAAAGATATGAACAGATACTGAGCGTCTAAATTTAATACCAACTGTTATAATGTGTGCACACACATACATATTGCTCCAAAGCAATGGCTAATAGCATGTACAGCTGAAGATATGCATTGAAAACACACACACATACAATGGTAAGTAATATTATAACGTAAGGGGTATAGCATACTCTGTCTTTCTCTGACAATGCTGGCAGATCGACTTCTTTCCCTGGAAGGTTGACTCCCTTTCTTGAACCAAGCATGCCACCATTTTGAACCACTGTAACACAATAGGCACAAGCAGCAAGATATAGACTCAAAAATCTTTTACTTTTTTCCAACTATCGTACGCAGAGCTAAAAGTGCTCATTGTAGAGGCAATAACAGCATGTGTACGTGAACACACACACACACACACACACACACACACACACACACACACACACACACACACACACACACACACACACACACACACANCACCTGTTACAAGGCTTGTCTTGGTCACTGAAGTGACTTTCAGCGACATAAGACCGTCATCAACATAGACCAGATCGCCAGGCTGAAGTGCCTTCACAATGTTCTTGTAGTCCACGTAGACAGTGTTCAGGTCTCCACATTCCTTGTATTTCTCATCAATAGAGAGATTTAGCACATGACCCGTTTCCAACTTGATTTCAGCAGAGCCACCCTTTACCAGAAAGAAAAGATGACCATACATCGAAAAATGTTCACAATGTAAAAATTAATAAGGTAGCCAAATGACCTGAAAGATACGAGTACACATGCTTACAAAGAAAGCTCTACATACAGTTGCATGTTTCAACTAGACAGTGAGCATTGTACTGCTGCATTCATAGGGCTATAGGTACACATGTATGCTTAGGAACAAACAATATAGTCTGTACAGGTGAATAGCTCACCCCTTTGAGAAGTCCAGTTCGTATTTCAGGACCCTTGGTATCCAAAGCAATGGCTACTGATCTTCCTTTGACACGTTTCACAGCTTCACGGACATTGGCAATCGTCTGTGAATGATACTGTGTATNTGTGTGTGTGTGTGTGTGTGTGTGTGTGTGTGTGTGTGTGTGTGTGTGTGTGTGTGTGTGTGTGTGTGTGTGTGTGTGTGTGTGTGTGTGTGCAAGCAACTTTCAATATATATAACACAGAACTTCGTCAATGGCATATATAAATTATGTGCACAACTCAATTCACCTCATACGTCCCATGTGAAAAGTTAAGTCGAGCAATACACAGGCCATTCTCAATCAGTTTTGACAGTATCTCAACACTCTGGCTGGCGGGACCTACAAATTATGATTAGTTCATTATACAGGCACCGTAATTCAATGTGTCTTTGGCACATGCAGCTTATTTCATGCTGTGTGTGTCTTCAATAAAGCAAAGTCAATCAACTATGGGCTACAAACTATGAATATCATGTGCAGCTCAAAAACAAACACGTGCACACAATAATTCTAATTAACTCTCCTGCAACAAACATGTTAACAGCAAGCTAAATAAAAACTGCAAGCAAATTATATACGCCAATTTACATTCCTACCTATTGTACATATGATGCCAGTATTCCTGACAATGTGTGGCTTTGTGAATACGTCCAGGAGAGATAGATGCTCAATGTGTGTGTTGGCCTTTTGGGCCAGATAGTGGGGCACTTCAACAAATTCACTTTGAGCAGAGTCTGTCGAGAAAAACCTGCCATGATGACCACGCCAAGCTCCTTCGTCTACACCGAGAAGTCGCTTCGGTTTAGCAGAACCAGAGAAGACACTGTCTTCAGGGTCGTCCGTTGGAGTTCCAGCACTACCAACCGACATCTTGCTGCTTTCTTCTTCGAAGCTTCGGTAATAGATGACCACTCCCACAGACGCACCTTACGTCCTCTATTTTATGCGCATGCGCAGTTGGCAAGAGTCCTCTGACCACGTTGTCTCAAAATGGCTCCTAAGGGTGACAAGAAGAGCCGGTCCACTTTGAAGGAAGTTGTAACCAGAGAGTACACTATTCATCTTCACAAGTACCTTCATGGCGTAGGGTTCAAAAGACGCGCTCCTAGAGCTGTCAAAGCTATCAAGAAATTCGCCGAGAAGCAAATGAAGACACCCGACGTAAGGGTTGATACTAAACTGAATAAGGCTGTATGGGCGAGAGGCGTGAGAAACGTACCCTTTCGTATCCGTGTGCGGTGTCATCGAAAGAGAAATGAGGATGAAGACTCAGTCCACAAGTTTTATACGTTAGTCACATATGTACCGGTTGATACATTCAAGAATCTCGTGACCACAACAGTGGACAGTGCAGACGACTGAACTGATACATATTGACTCATAATTTGAAGGATTGTTGCTATTGCTGTTGGTATGTGACATTGTGTATCACCAATTTTGAAGAGTGTTCAGTTGTTTCACAGTTTTGCCGAAATATAAAATGACTATTGTGGATGCTTGTTGGGATGAGGGTCTGGCCCGCGAGACTAGGGAAGGCCTGGTTTATGAAGCTATCACTTAAGAATATAAAGTGTGAGGAGGGCCTGGTTTACAAGGCTAGATATATAGACATGTAGACAATATATTATTATATGCATGTACACACAATTTTGCAGAACAACATTTGCTGACAAAATAAAATGTCATGCTATAGTCTGCCATAGTCAGATTCCTCCTGCACTGCAGGAAAGAGTATATAGGCAAAATGTGACGTGGGGGAAGGGGTCTTGCTACATAAAGTTATCAGTTTACCTTGACAATCTAAAAAAATATATAATTATTCTGTGTTTTAAAAATAATAGTTATTGCTTAGTTATTACTAAACAGGCAATGTTGAAAGCAGTGGTAATACCCATCCACTTGTTCGGGTAAACTCATCGACAGTAGTTCTAATCCACAAATCTCCTGACTGCCAAACTCCATTGACAATAGATTAGAATAGGCACCAGGTGGAATACTCTCAGCTCCTTTTGCTATTGTCAGATGTGGAGAAAATGGCCTGGTGTCCGTGGTGGGAATACCATGATCAGTGAAAACCTCTCGGACAATTTCTACACAATTTTGCAGACGTACCCACAAAGATACAATCAAAACTTTTGATTATGTGTGACTATGCATACTAACCTGCTATTTTCATGAGCCTTTCCTTAGAGGGGCCTTCTTCAATCTTCCCAAATACAACATTAGTAGCCTCGGAGAAGTTACCAATTCCACTGAATTTGATCACCAGAGGATCTTTTGCTAGCATCAAGCTTGATTCTATTCTCTCTGTTGCCATCACTAGTGCTTCTTTTGCCCTACAAAATTAATTTTGATCAAGATAAACTTTATAACATCTGCACACCTTTTTATCTCATCATCAGTGACCAATCGAAACACCATCAGAGTCAGATGGCTTTTCTTTTCTGACACAAATGTCCACTTCAATCTTCTATCAGTTTCCAGCATCTTTTGTTGCACTGCTTCTATGTTACGTCGAATTTCACCAGATGGAATACAGATAGCTACAAAGGCATTTGGTCGAGTATCTGTGTGATCTTGTCTTCTTCTACCATGGTAAATTCTAGCAGCCATCTCTGTCTTGGCACTGATCTAGGTCTATGCTGTGTCTTGGCCATGGGTGGCATTATAGGAAGTTATTGCAGGAATGTCACTGGTATTTTGTTGTCTGTCAACGGCTAGTGTAGGAGTAGAGACTCACATCCCAATGGACCATCACTGGATGCATGCGCTAAGGGCGGCTTGGCAAGACCTGTCTATAGGTAATCAACACTGAGGTCATAGTACAATTATTGCAGTGTTACGGATGTGATGCATTGAAGATTATACAAAAGTAACAATAAAAAACAAAAACAAAATGTTATTATGCTAAGAAAATGTTAATGCAAGCTTACACTGCATACATATCACTGATATTTGCTAAACAAGCAATGTCGAAATGAGTGGTAATACTCATCAGCTTGTTTGGGTAAATTCATTGATAACAGTTCCAATCCACGAATCTCCTGACTACCAAACTCCATTGACAACAGATCAGAATAAGCTTTAGGTGGAATTTTCTTCGCCGATCCTTTATTGATTGATTTTCGAGTCACTTTTGCTATTGTTAAATGTGGAGAAAATGCCCTTCCATCAGTGCTGGGGATACCGTGATCGGTGAAAATCTCTCGGACAATTTCTGCATATATATATATATACATACACACACACACACACACACACACACACACAAAGAAACAAGTTGATACAAACTAATATACAGAGGGAAGGCCTTAATATTAACCTGCCATTTTCATGAGCCTCTCCTTAGAAGGGCCTTCTTCGATCTTCCCAAATACAACATTAGTAGAGAAGTTACCAATTCCACTGAATTTGATCACCAGAGGATCTTTTGCTAGCATCAAGCTTGATTCTACTCTTTCTGTTGCTGTGACCAGAGCTTCTTTTGCCCTGTGTGTGGACAATATAGGATGTCATTGGTGTAAGTCATACAACTATAACTGAAATACCTTTCTCTCTCATCAGTGGCAAGTTGAAACACCATCAGAGTCAGATGACTTTTCTTTGCTGACACAAATGTCCACTTCAATTTTTCATCAGTTTCCAGCATCTTTTGTTGCACTGCTTCTATATTTTGTCGAATTTCCTCTGATGGAATACAAATGGCCACAAAGGCATTTGGTGAAGGTTTGCGTTCCTTTTTTGATTTCTTATCTCTTCTTCCTTTTTTCTTAGAACGAGTGGTACCACTTTCACCATCAATTTCATTTCCATCATTGACTTTTATAGCAAAGATATCACTGTTGTTACTTTCATCATAGAAGGGAAGCTCTTGACAAATATCGGATTCTGATTCAGAATTACATTTATCGTTTGTCTTACTCAGAGTCTCATGCTGTGAAATGGGAGTCACTATATCAGAATTGCTATCCTGATTTTCAGCACAATCAACTGTCTCTACTTCAGCAGGTGTGTTACAATTCTCATCTGATGCAGACTTGTCCAGATCTCCTGTATCTTCAAGAGATGAAGCAGGACCTTGGATTGTCTCAGATGTTACAGTAGCATCCTGACAGCTTACTTTCTCTGTCTCTTGTTGCTCTGTCTCCACTTCCATCTTAACTCCATCAGAGTTAGTGCTTTCTGCTGCTGCCATCTTTTCTTGCACCGGATGTGTGTTGCTGTGTACACGATAGGCAGTGCATGGAAACTTTGAACCTATCGGTGTGGGTGCAGTATCAATATCAGGGCTCATTCTAGGCCGTTTACTTTCAGGAGTGCATGAAGTTATTAAATCATCAAAATCAGTACATAGCACATTGTCAGTTTGCTCTGATGCTACAGTAGTTGATTCTATGTAGGCATCATCTTGAAGTTCAGTACCTATGCTCTTGCTATCTTGCTTGTCGCAGTGTGCATCTTTAGTTTCAGTCGGTAATACATGAGTAGCAGAAACGGGCATACTAGCAGCTAATGAATGTCCAGAAGAAACATGAATACACGAGTGTGGTACAGCTGTACTGGGTGGAAGTGGAGTGAGTATTTCTTTGTGGATAGTTTGGTGGCTATCTTCAGTTATTCCTTGCTGTGATTGTGAATCACCAGTTGAACTTGTTCTATCATCTTCATTCATTGTAGTGTCTTTCTGCAGGCTCATGGTGATCTTTCTGTAGGAGGGTATGGAGCACACTGAAGGGTGTACAGTTTGACAGAACCCTGAAGAATTTGAAAAGAGTTTGCTATAAATGTGGAAAATTTCTCATTTGAAACTGAGGATCTGCTTACCTTGGTTTCTAATCAGTGAGACGGTGAGAAACTGAAGAAATCTTGTGGACAAGTTCATAATCCAGATCTAGAGCTTCCCCATTTTTATTTATGACGTCATCAATTATTAAGGTCAAGGTACGTATTGGGTAAAGGCAGAGAAAATGATTGCTCAATGCTCATTGTTTTCTCTTCTTTCTTGGTCAAGGGCGCTGCCTCTATCTTAAACAACAACATGAGACTACTGGCCGGGCAGACTACTTCAAAGTTGAAACAGCATGGCTACAAAATATAGCAGCTCGAGTTCTATGTCAAAAGTTCAAAGTATTGGTGACATGAAGTGTTTTGTCACTGATCCAAAGAGTCGATTGGGAGAAACTGGACCTGAGGTCGAAAAATATGACCTACTTGATATAACAAAATTCTTAAACGTTACTTCTACAGCCAAACGTGCTAATGGAAAACATGACAATGGTGAGATAGCTGCTGCTTGTGTGAGGGAAATAGGTAAGAGGATAGGGGCTACTGGCTGGGAAGTTGTGTCCAATAAAGAGTTGCCAGGGCTTAACAATATGCATTCATTGTTTTGGATCACAAAGCAACGACCAGATGTCACTGTAAAATGTGGGACAGCAGTAGGATTTACTGCTGAAGTTTGTTCTTCCCCAATGTCTCAAACGGAGATTAAAGCTATCTTTGGAGCTGTAGATCTTCTCCGACTTATACGTCATCAAAGGGGCACTAATGTCAACAGTATTGTTTCCTTTGCTTTTCCTAAATGTGAGAGGAAGCACTGCTTAATAGAAATTAAAGTTACGTTTGAAAAGTTTAAATTCACAGTTAAAAATGTACTGTACCCAGATCTAAGCAAAGGTGTTGAAAGGCTACATGATGCTATAAGAGAGCAATGTTATCACTTGTTTCAGTTAGGTTTAAATTCTTGTGTCTCCAAATTCTTAATACGTCTATCACAAGAAGAGTGTAATGCCCTATGTGTTGGTGGTACCCAGCTACAGTCACGCCACATTATGGTCGCAACAAGTGAATATGTTTACAAAGTCCTTTATTCTACAGCTGACAGTGATGCTCATAGTGAGGTTGCTTTTCAATTGAGTGAAAAAGGATTAGTCAACCGACAAGAATTCATCATTTACCCTGAATTAGTTCGAATTCCTGGAATAAAGGTTCATACCTACAGATATAAGAATGTAAAGTATTCACCTTTGGATAAAGCTGAAGCCTCCTGCTGTTTAAAGGAGTTAGTCAAAAGAATTGCAACAGCACTTAATAAACTACATGACATAGGCTTCTCACATAATGATGTCAGACTGCCAAATATTTGTTTCAATGAATCATATCAACCCATTTTGATCGATGTTGATCGGTGCCTTCATGTGGAAGATTTGCATTCAATGTTCACAGAGAATGTCTCATCCTGTATGTACAGAATATCGGAGGAATTAGTAAATGGAAAGCAGACTGACTTTTTCCAGCTGGGATGGATGGTGATACAAACAATCCACTGGAAAGACAATTTTCACTCAAGAAAATGGGAAGATGAGCCAGTAGAAATTCAACAGAACAAGTTTATAAAGACATTAATTCAACATGGTATTTACGATGAAGGGCTTATCAGTTGCCTGCCGTCAGGTGATAAAACTATAGAGGATGTCCTGCAGGGGCAAGCAGCAAATAGTATTACCACCAAACCCAAGAAACCGAAGCTTGGTACCTGACTGATGATTTTCGTAGCTAAAGGTGTAAGCAGAAACTGCTCCGTTACTAATTATTGTAAAAATTAAAGCAATCTATAAATAATATAATATTAATAATATATAATTAATTAATATCATTATTATTATTATTAATTATTGCTCCGCATTAATTCTTGTTCACCAACCCAGTATGCAGTAGTCTCGTGAAGATTGAATATAACAAAATTTAACAGCAGAATTAAAGTTTGTTCTATTCAATCTGCATACTGGGTTGGTGAACAAGAATTAAATTTGATTGCTAAAATGTGGAAAGATTCTCATTAGAAATGATTTCTAATCAGTGAGAAACTGAACAAAATTGAAAATTCAAAGTGACTCCAGATCTTTCCCCATTTATCTATGACGTCATCAACTAAAAGGTCGAGGTCGGGGTCAAGGTACACTTCATTGGACGGTGAACAACTGAACAACAAGCCAAAGAATGATTGCTCGTGTTTTTCTCAGACGTTTTTCTCTCCTTTCTCGGTCAAGGGCGCTGCCTCTACGAGGAGGGGTCCCTGAAGGTCCAGGAACTGTAAGTATGCGGTCTTTTATAGAGGAAATTTTTTTAGGAGTGGGTATTAATTAGAATATATCACAGAAGGAGCAACACAACTGTAGTCTCTAGAGCTTGATCCGAAATGGGGCTGTTTTCTCAAATCAATATCCGTAAATTATGTCAATCTGAGTGAAATCTTGCTTCTACAATCCATAATGGTGTGTGTTTAGTGCATGGTTGCTTCTAATAATAATTGAGATTCAAGCTCCTAATATTTTATATTCTTATGCAGAATGTACCCTTTCAAATAAAGAATAAGCCACGGATGTTCTTGGTGCTTGCTGGTGGAGCTTCTTTAGGATTCTCTCTGCCATTTATAGCCACTTACTTCCAGCTGAAGAAGAAAGCCACCTAATAGACACAAACCTTGGCATAATGTAGTACTCCAGCCAGCTAGTGCAATTGTGTATGCCAATTGTTGAGTATATTATCTATTGTGGTGTAAAGTGTTGAGACTGTACGTATATATGTGTAATATTTAATGCAATGGTCACGAATTGTGTTTATATGATTCATGCAATAGTGACAAAAAGATATTTGGATGCATGCACATGGCTTGCTTGGAGCACCTGCGTAGGACTATGTTATTGTTAGTACAGACTGCATACCAAGCAAATCCTTTTCTGGTCATAGTTTAATTGTGTAGTAATTACCTAAAGATATATATAACTTCTCAATAATTATATTGATTCATGGATATCAAGTTGAACATTAACAAACTCAATCATATTAGGAAAGAAAAAAAAAGAGAAAATATTTACCCTAATAAAAGCACACCGTAACCATTTTTCAGAAAAATTTCTTTGCATTTCTTTCTTGAGTTTGTCTATAAATGGAGTAGCCGAGCATCAGCAAGAGTTGAATCACTATGACAACCACAAAGAACCATGGCGATAAGCAGGAGGGCGTGGCACCATCTTGAGTGGGACACTTGTTCCGAGAGAGCTCCTGCAATGAATAAAGATAATTGTATCAATGGACTATCGGGAAATGATGTGAAGTCTAGATATTCATTAGACGACGAAACTGACTGATATTGATGATCTGAAGGATTCAGCTATACATGCATTGCACATTCCAATGTTCCAGTCACCTTCACTTGAGTGTAAATGGCCTCTAACTGTTTAGCCTGTTGGGTTACTAAGGTCTTGGTCTCGTAGATTGGTTGGAGTTGCTCAGAAGCAGTAGCTTTTCCACCTTCCGGCACTTGTCTATCCATAGCAGCCCTTCAAGGGGGAGGGGAGAGGAGAGAGAGAGAGAGAGAGAGAGAGAGAGAGAGAGAGAGAGAGAGAGAGAGAGAGAGAGAGAGAGAGAGAGAGAGAGAGATTGGGAAACAATGGTTGATTGATACAATGTCATGTACTACATGACATTAAGAGGGAAGCATTTTTTAAACATGGAGACAAAGAGTCCATTTGTTTGGATACAAATTCCCACACATGTTGTGTTTTCTCACTGCGAGTACAATTCAATTCCTGTCCACACACATCATACGTGGACACCTTGCATTCTGATATACCACAGTGAATCAGCAAATGTTTAACTACTACATGTCATGTGAAACTATGACCTACAGTGCATGGGATACACTTAAAAGGTACTATTACTGAGATATTTATTCTGGTTCAAGCACAAAAATTTTGCAATTTACAATAATGGAGGTAGATTCAGTGGCTATCTGATTTACCTCAAATCAGCCAGTTGGTGAAGGATGTTACCTTCCGTGACTTTAATCTGGTTCAACTCGTTAGCAAGGGAATTACCCACAGCATCCAGCGGTCTCCTAGCGTCAACTCCACCCGATCCACCAGTCATCAGCACATCCACCTTGTGAGCCACAGCTCTAAAGGACAAGTGTGCATACAGTATATACTTACATGTGTAAATGCCTATTACGTGTACAAAACAGAACATTAAAAAATGGGCAATACTAGCCTCATTTCTAAGCTCTTTCCTTTGATTTCCCCCTCACATCAGAGAACCTAGCAATAATAATGCTAGAGGAATAGAACAAAACATAAAGAAAGTACCTGATTTCTCTCTGTAGAGTCATCTGCATGTCGGCAACCAGTCTCATGTTTTGCTCCATCTCTATCTCCTCCTGCCAGTCAACGTCGGGCACTGCCTGAGGGTCGGGATGCTCCCTCCTGTAGTCGTCACGGCGACGATCAAAATCCTGCGACATTTTGTTGTACTGGTCTGAGGTCTGTTGGAACTCCTCCTGGTTGTAGGTTGGCTCCTGTGTGAGAGAGGATATCCATCAAAGCTACCAGCAATTGATAATACATAACTCCATATCTTTGTGCCACAACAAAAAAGCCAGTCTGGATCTTTGTAGAACTTTGCTGTACAAATTATGATCTTACTAATGCCAATTATTACTAATTTTCATTACAAATAAATTTTACATGGTAAAAGCTGCAAAAGTCACAAATTTTTGTTTAAAGAATTTTTCAAAACTGCACCAAACTGAGTCTTTCCACGAAGCCACCCCAACTTGTACCTTGACCTTCTCCTCTAGTGGAGTGATGCTGTGAGTGATGAAGGAGAGGACATCGTGATCGTCAGAGAGGCCACCAGTGGCAGCCGACACACCAAAGTAGCCCGAGGAGGGCATCCAATCCAGTTCGGGAAGGTTTTCAAGTTTCACACAGAGCTCGTATTCGTCTTCAATCAGGGAAAGACCTTCGTGTACCCATAGCTGGTGTGTGTGTGTGTGGGTGTGTGTGTGTGTGTGTGTGTGTGTGTGTGTGTGCATGCGCGTGTGTGTGTGAGTGTGTGTGTGTGTGCATGTGTGTGCGTGTGTGAGTGTGTGCATGCGTGCGTGTGTGTGTTTGCATACTAACAGATGTTTTGACTAGATATTTGTAAAATTCAAAACTACAATGTTCATTCACAGACCTTAACTCTTGACTAACATAAAAATGTCTGAGAAAGAGTCTACATCACTGCATATCAACTCACTTCCAGCACTCCTCTCAGGTAGGTGATTTTCATTTTGAAAGGGTACGGACGGTTCCTGAATTCTTTGATGCAGCTGCCAGCTTCCTGTCGAATGCCATCACTGTGATGCTCATACATCCTGACTCCATTGTTGAGCACCACTTGGATCTTGGGATTATCATGCTGCAACAGGAGTGTGTGTGTGTGTGTGTGTGTGTGTGTGTGTGTGTGTGTGTGTGTGTGTGTGTGTGTGTGTGTGTGTGTGTGTGTGTGTGTGTGTGTGNTGTGTGTGTGTGTATGTGTGTGTGTGTCACACACTATATGCTTCAAATGTATGGCTTTAATCTTGGCTAAACCTGATCTCCAAGAAACCATTTTCAATCATTAATTTTTTTACCAGCAACCATCTTATGCACAAATTACAAACATTAGTTACAAAGTTAGTTACCTCAGTAATTTAGTTATATTATTAATAAAAAGTAAGTAAAGTTTCCTTTGAATGCATATACCTTCAGAAGTGAATAAAACAAATGTCTACCATTTTGAACGTACCAGTCCATCATTGTCAAAAGAGTCGAGAAAGATGCCCAGTCCCTTCCAAATCTCACTCATACCGTACACCGGTCCCTCAGTGCCTGGTTTATCAGTGTACCATATAGCCTACAATGGCGGGAGATATATGGATTAAACTATATGAAGTAAACTATAGCGAATACTATGCATTAATGCTTTGATAGCGTGACCATACAACAATGATTTCACTTTCAAAACAACAACAAAAGTTATTTGTAGATTAAAATTTGAGGCTGATTATCGAAGTCCTATATGTGAGTAGCAATTAGTGTGTGTACAAAATACTCAATTAGGTAGCAATAGTACTTTCAGGCCACTACTTTTTAGAGTGAGGCAATTTAACAGGAACACAATGAACAACTCTTTCTACAGGTATACACTATCTATAATGATACTAATACTGTTATCATGTAGATTTCATGTAGTGACACTGGCTATCCATGTTCACAAGCACACAGTGGAACACTTTCGGTCGGTAAAGGGTCATGAGAAGAATAAGGTAGGAATTCGCTCACCATTCCATCTGCTCCGTTCTTCAGTCGTCCAGTCACTCTCACGTTGATGTCCAACATCCAATGGGCATGGTCGAAGGTGTTCTTTGTCCACACCCACCCTCTACGACTCTTAATTGAGGGGCAAACTCTTACAGAATCGTCACTTGGAATTGCACCTATGTTGGGGAAAAAGGGAACATTGTAATTAGATCACAATCCTTTAACTATGAATGGTAGAATGTAATGAAGAGAGTATTTAACATACTTCCTCCGTAGTTCCAGAAAGGTATGTTTCCCTGAGAGTCAATGAGATAGGGTCCTTTGAAGCTGTACTTGAACTCGAACTTTGGATGAACGTGTGTCATTTGTGGCAACAATCCTACCGCACAGTCCACAACTAGTAAAACTAAAAGAACTGTTCTTACATCCATGACTCGCTGCACTACAACCTAAAGAACCTGTGGTACATGTGCATGCATGCGAGCATACAATACGTGTCTTTTGGTAATTTTTTTGTAAGTTATTACGCATAATTAGAGAGAGATTGCGGAAGCGAAAGCGAGTCTGCAGGAAGTAAAACGGTACTCAATTGTTTACTCTAGCGTAGTAGTGCGGTGGTGGGCAGTGACAACTCAATTTAGATTAGTCTGGCTTTCTTAGCATCAGTTTGAAAAAGATCTCCTCTAATACAGTTATGGCCGTCTAGGTGCAGCCTCGTCTAATATTGAGTGAGTTCTGCTGTAGATTGCACTGCAGTAGCTAATTATTACTATCTCGTACTTCACGTAAATAATTATTATTAACGCTTTGTTGTTCTCTTAGGCTTTTGGTGTGAACTGACCTGATCGAGTGCAGTGTGCTGTATCTTTTTCTAGAAAATGCCTACTGAGCGCGCCGACAAAGATCCATCACCACCGGACGGCAGTGTGAGGAGGAATGGCGGCGATACCGGAATCAAGGCTAAACTGGCAGCAAGGTTTAGAAGAAGACCAGATGAAAGTGAGAAAAAGGTGAGAAAAGATTATTTTTGTTTTGATGATGTGTGCAATGCAGTGAGATTATATCTTTGACTGTACCAGTTGTAATTTAATTTTGTGATACCAGGGGCAAGCAATTTTGTGTAGGAACACACTTGCTTGTTTCCATAGCTTGTTTGACAGTTTCCACAGCTGGTAGTGTACAATGAATAAACTTGTGGAATGGGCTCTAGACATGCTATGAATACAGTTTTCTTATCCCATGCATTTTTGAAACAGTTTCTCAACTGTTACTTGTGTGTGTGTGTGTGTGTGTGTGTGTGTGTGTGTGTGTGTGTGTGTGTGTACACGTGCGTATGTGTGTGCGAGACTTCAAATGCGCCAATACTGAAAGCAGGTGTATCTGCCATTCACTGCACAAATGGCCGATGTGTTAGCACTCCCCATTGTCCGTGTCTGAATGGCATTGTTGTGTGTGTGAACATGGCTCCCTAATGAACCACGTACAAGGAGAACATTGCCAGTTTCACACTCACACCACCATCGAGCAAATTGCTACCAATAGAGCCACTCAACATCCCTTAGCCTGGCCTCGAGAGATGGGGTACACGAGTTAGTATGCTGGTGAAACCTGTGCTGCACTTTTTTGTGTTGCAAAACATTATAAGATTGTCTTTCAAGAAAGGCGAGCTTTAATCTCCCTAGCTAATGCTGGAAATAATTTTTTCATGCTTGCATGAGGTACTTTTGCATTAATGTTGTAGCATGTACAGAATGGCTTGTAGACTGCATCTCTGACATTAGTTTTCCACAGTTCTATGACAAGACTTACTGTCATTTTCAAACACCCTACAACTGTTGTAGCCTCAACTGGACAGCTGCAATGTATGGGTTTCACCTATAGGTCCAACAAACAACCAGGGGTTGCACCTATGTGGTGGTGTGAGTGTGTTTGTGTGATTTGGGTTAGCTGCCAGTACATCTTGATAGTGATGCTACCCAGACCTTAGCCTCTACTATTGTATCTATGACAATACTACATGTATGTTGGAAACCAAATAAGAGACCCCATGCATACCCTGTGGTTTTTATGATGAAATGTGGGCTATAACCAATTGAACACTGCTTATCCACACTAAAAAAAATCCACAGGAAATCTGTCGTAACTTGCATATTGTCGCTGGGATAGGCATGATGGGTTATAAGTTAGCAATAGTGATGCATAATCTCTGTATAACCTCCTGTGTATGATTTGGATAATGGCCTCAAGGCAGGTGCTGTTGTAAAGACCATTTTTAAAGTGTAGAACACATGCTCTCGACCTTTTCAAGGTGTGCAAATACTTTTCAGCATTAATGGTGTGTATTGGTGGTAAGTGAGTGCAAAAGTGTTGCACCCATAGAGTGTGTTCCTCTGTGGATACTCCCTCACCAGTTATGACACCAATTTGGCATAAAGAACCATTCTACATTAGCACTGCAGTTAGGTTCTCGCTGGATGGCAGCAACCATTTATGGTGACAGCATTGGGAAGACTTGTCTTCGCTTGGCCTAGCCGATCAGTTAAGAATAATTTGGTGATGGTTTTTCCCTAGCTCTGTAACACTGGGCTGATGGTTCAAAAGAATTTTAGGGGGGATATTAATTTTATCTCAATCTTTTTTGGTGAATAAGTTATATAGTTCTGCTTCTTATCTTTCCAACTTCAAACCATTCCACATTCTTTTACATTGTATTCCATATCAGAACGATATAGTGGTTACTACAGAGACTATTCCTCAGAGAGTTCTCTTATAAACTGAATCTCTTCCCAATAATAGCATTTATTTTCTCGGGTGATTTCATGCTGTGGTATATCACTGTCTGAGCTGGGTTAAACTGTTGATGGTTTTTTCCACAATGCCATGCAAATGAAGGGTCTAATTCAGTCTGAGAAATAAATTGTATTGTGTGTGTGTGTGTGTGTGTGTGTGTGTGTGTGTGTGTGTGTGTGTGTGTGTGTGTGTGTGTGTGTGTGTGTGTGTGTGTGTGTGTGTGTGTG